>JAGFBZ010000229.1:1811704-2345707 GCA_018398805.1 Hirundichthys speculiger
CCCGGTTATACAGAAACGATGCAATCATAATTTTACCTGATGAAGTACATAAAAGTTCAATCAGATTCTCTGTTCTTCATAATGATGTGCAAAGGAAAACTTACAGTTTAACAGTAGCTACTCAGCCTCCATGTTTCTTTTGTGAATTGTCGCCTCACTAACAATGGAGATTTAACACTGAACATCATGCCAGTGTTCCCTCTGTTCATACAGACCTTTCTGCAGGAGCTGAAACAGGATTCGGTCCTCTGTAATCTGCAGGTGATAAACTGTCATTCATGTGTTTCCCTTCATGTTCCAGGGGCCCACCCTGCCTATGAAACCCCCCACCACACCAATGAACCCCCTAAAAGAAGAACCAGCCAGAAGAAAAGCAACAACAAAAAGCAGATTTCTCCACCAGCAGATCAACATGTTGATATCTCAGTTCCACCACTGAAGTCTGTCCTGTCTAACATGAATGCTGGGACACGACTGTTTAAATGTTACTTGTACTCTGTTTATTCGCTGATACTCTGCTGAATGGACACAGTTCTCGAGGAGTCAGCAGATCTGTGTCAAGTCCTTTCTGCTCTGATTCACTGTTAACTGTCTTGTAGCCCATCAGTGACATGGCCTCTTTACACACTTCCTGGATACGTGTCACTTTGCTGTATGGCAGCGAGGTGCGCCAAGCCTCAGCGACACGTACAGAATTTCGACTTCGGTGATCTTTGCTCTTTCCATGGGTCACATTATAGAGCCATTTCTCCAGTGGAATGGTCATCTCTAAATCTACAAACTCAAAAATGTCATTCATCTCTTTAACTGGGTTGCGTGCCACATCCTCAAAACGAACCAATTTGTAGCGTCCTTTTTAGAAACGGAGGGGGATTCAGTCTGGCTCTCTCATTAATGTGCACATGACCACGGCAGATCTCCTGCATCACTGGATACTGAACCTCAGATGGTGGTACTATTCTCTGCTCCAAGACCACACTGTTGTCCATCTAAAAAAACTGCAGCTATCGACTCTCTGGACCGCAGCACGGCTCGTGGGTCTCGGACCAGATGGATGATGCGGAGATCCAGGTTTGGGTCCTCCAAAAGAGGGTAAAGTGATTCCAGCTCATAAATTCGCACTAATTTAAACACCACATGACTTTAAGGGTGAATTCCAATTCCTCCCTTAACCCACAATCTCAACCCTCAGTCTCAAAAATGATCGCTCCCGCTAAGGGCAAGTGCTGTCCCGATTCTTAGCAAGTCAAGTTGAGGGACGAGTTTGAGGGCTGTATCGCCCTCAAAATTGAGATTTTCCGACACCACCCTTGGAAGTAAGGGCTATCCAGAAGGCACTAAAAAGCTAGCTACAAACGTAAGTATCTTCGTATATCTTAAAGATATAAATGTTACGAAACCATTTTATTGTGTTTGTTTGAGATTATTTTCATGGATTAACATCGTTGTTGTGTAACATTTATTTTTTACTTTACGATGTTTGTTGCCGGACCGGCGGTCCCGGGCAGGGGTCCCGGCCCCGTCGGCGGTCCGGGTCGGCTTCACGTTACTTGTATACCTTGTTGTGTAGCGACGGAGGACTGAATAATGTATCCTCTATTGTGTTATTTGCTTATATTATTTGGAGAATATACGGCGCTCTTTTCAATGTTATCCCTGCGAAATTTCAGGAAATACAGAGACAAAACGGCTCTGATACGTTTCAGTCTGAAGACATAACTGCACTCGAGGGGTGTCCCATTTCTAAGTCACAAGATAACCCTTACACTTTGTAAATGACCCAAATTCATTGTGGTTAAAAGAGTTAAAAGAGTTTTTACCCTTTTATTTTGAAAATGTATTTATGTTCTTACGTTGCCATTTCCGGTGAAAAAGGGAAGTTTTATTTTGAAGGGTCACAGAATGCATATAGCGACAGAAGGTAAAAACGTGAACAGTAGACAGTACGAAGTACGGGGAGAGTGATAAAAAAAGTTATAAAACGAACGGGGGGAGAGTAAAGTGTGGAAGGAGTTTAGCTCCAGTCGAGAGTGGCAACAAGGTATTCTTTACATTTATTCGTGGCCGCATATTTCATATTTATTTAATTTCATATTGTTTAAAATGGTACTGTATTATTTGCTAAGCTAATGTGCTATTTGTCTTGTGTTTATTTTCTGTTTAGCTCTTACGTTGGTCTATGCACTGCATCCTTCATTAAAAGAAAGTTGACCATCAGTCATGGCTTAAACTTATTTCTACTGGTACGCTACAGTAAGAGCTTGACCATCCCCCGCCGCCATGCTGCACTACGTGGTTCAACGGTCTCAAGGTGCTTACCCACAACAGACAGCAGGTGGCAGTCGTCGGTCAGGAAAATGAAACGTTAAGGGAAAAAGGAAAGCTACACTCAAAATGGAAGGAGCAACGGCCTCATCTGTGAGCCTTGAGGACACCAATGAACAAATTGCTTTTTTGCTGAAAGAAATTCAGGATTACAAAGGCTTGCTTCAAATGCAGTGAAATTACACTGCAAAAATAAAGGAAACAATCAAATGCAAAGAAATATGTTGGCTGACTTACAAAGTAAAGCCAGAGCACTCCAGATGAACCTCGCCGCTCTGAACGCCAAAATACCAACAGAAAAAATGCTTGCTTATCAAAAGGAAGAAGTAAATAAAAAGAAAAAAGACTTGCCAGTGCATATGAACAATGGAAAACCCAAGTACGGGAGGCAAGAGAAAAATTAAAGACAGATATAAATGATGCACAACTGTCATCTCTTGTAGACATTTTAGAGAAAGAAAGAGATGACATCATGAAACTCTACATTGAAATAAGAGCTCATGTGACACCAACAGCTGATTTAAGGTGAAAAATAGATGCATGTGAAGCAGTAACTCGTGACATTATCAAAATCATATATGAAAGACTCTCAGGTGTTGATGGAGAATTCGACGCAGGACGTGAAAAATGTCGCCTGTGTGAGTTACTAAATCGTGATTATGCACAATCCATTTATGGCTCTACTGCTACACAGTCAAGTGTCACTCTATCTTCATACATTGCATCAAAACGAGCCGATGCAGCGGCAGAGTTAGCAGCAAAAGAGGCAGAATACAAGATAGTGCAAGAAGAAAGAAAGCAAAAGGAAAGAATCAAAGCTTTAGAGGAGCAACACAAGAAACAGCTGGAAACAGAAAGATCTGAGCTGGAGCGTCTGCAGGCTGAAAGGGACGTAGAAACAGCTCGAGCCAGACTTGAAGCCTATGACAGAGAAATACAAATGAATGACATCCAGTCTGTAAAGAGTGAGCAGGTGAGCCCAAATCCTGTGTCACAGCCCCCTGCACCACATCCACCTAACACAGCTATTTTGTCTGCCCCCCTTGGTGTTGCTCAACTAGCACAAGCTGTACAGGACAGCATAACAATGAACAGGCTTCCTACACCAGAGCCTACAGTCTTCACTGGTGAGCCAATTCACTTCATTGAGTGGAAAGCCTCCTTCATGTCACTGATAGACCAAAAGGGCATTTCTGCTGCAGACAAACTGTATTATTTAAAGAAGTATGTCAGTGGTCCAGCTCGTAAATGCTTAGAAGGCACCTTTTTCAGAAATGATGAAGCAGCTTACCAAGACGCCTGGAAAAAACTCAATCAGCGATACGGCCAGGCATTTGTTATTCAAAGAGCATTTAGAGAGAAGCTATCAAGCTGGCCAAAAAATACAGTCTAGAGATGCTGAAGGATTAAGAAACTTTGCAGACTTCACAAGGGCCTGGAAATATTAAATGACTGTGAAGAAAATCAAAGACTAATACAGAAACTGCCAGACTGGGCAGCTGCCAGATGGAACCGTCAGGTAACAAAGGCCCTGATGGAAGGTAAAGATTTCCCCAGTTTTGAGGACTTTGCTGCATTTCTGCTGCTCGAAGCAGAAGTTGCCTGCAACCCAGTCACCTCCATCCATGCTCTTCGTTCTTCTGAGGCATGCAGCGACAAAAGGAACCTAAAGGACATTAAAAAGAACAAGGCAAGTGTCTTCAATACAAAAACAGCTGAACATTGTGACCAGCAAACACTGAACAGAGCACATGTGAGCTCTCCTTGCATCTTGTGCCAAAACACACATCAGCTCCACAAGTGTCCAAGCTTCATGAAGGTGTCCCTGGAGAACAGGAGGACATTTATTAAAGACAATAAACTATGTTATGGTTGTTTAAAACAAGGGCACAGTGCTAAAGATTGTCGACGCCGCCTCACTTGTGGCATTTGCACAAAAAGGCACCCAACCTGTCTTCACGATGAGAACTACAGTAAAGATGTGAAAAGAGAAAGACGTGTGAGTATGGAAAATGCAACACAAAACAGCACAGCAGCATCTTTGTCTGACTGTGATGTTATGGAGGTACTCCTTTTTCCAACGGCTCCAAAACTGTTCTGCCAAATACTGCACTTGGCGCCATCTTTTTTGTCCATATAGATCTTCTCTCACAAACTTGGCTGGAGGAGGTAGTGCAACAGTGGCCTTCATGGTGATGAGGTGATTAGGAGTGAGGGGTTCCAAAACTGTTTGGATCATTTAGGTTGTCCGTTGTAAGAGGGCGGCTGTTCACGATTGCTGCAACCTCATAAAATAGAGTCCGTAGGGAGGCGTCATTAAGTCTACCAGGGGCGAGTGAGAGTGTTGCGCTCAGAACATTTCTTACAGTCCTTATCTGTCGCTCCCATACTCCACCAGCGTGACTTGCATGTGGGAAAAGGAAGTACATCCCCCAGAAAATGAAATTCTGGAGCTTCCAATCGGAGATCCAGAAGTAAAAAGGGCTCAAACGTTGCAAACAACGACAAAACAAGTAAGTCTCTGACCGCCGGTGAAGTTTTCATCCTGGTCTCAGGCTGTCAGTGCATAGCAGGTCTCAGACGGCGACCCTAAAAGACAAGTCAAATGCTCACTCTACTGTGAGTGAACGAAAAAACGCAGAGCTTGTGATCATCAAAGACTTGCAAGGACAAACATATCAGGAGAAATCAAAACCCTACACAAAGGGAAACAGCTGCCAAGGAACAACAAGTTGTATCATCTTGATGTCTTTTTAGAAAGATGGTTGTGCTCAAGGTGGGAGGAAGATTGCGTTGTGCAAGCCTTCCTAGCTCATTCAAGCACCCAACAGTCATCCCCAGAGAGCATCATATCACAAATTGATAATCGCACACTGCCATGAAAGGGTTAAACATCAGGGAAAGGGCTTCACCATCAATGAAATCCGGTCCAGTGGCTACTGGATCCCAGGTTTAAGTCGGTGTTTGCATCATACATACGCCAGTGTGTGCGTCTGTCGGAAACTAAGGAGACCTGTGGAAGGACAAAAATGAGTGATCTCCCCAGAGCGAATGGAACCCTCTCCACCTTTCACATGCTGTGGCATGGACTGGTTTGGTCCATCCTGACCAAACAAGGACGAAAAGAACCACAAAAGATATGGACTGCTCTTCACTGTTTTTATTCTCGTGCCATCCATGTTTGAGATGTTTTAGAGGATCTGTCAACTGATGCCTTCATAATGGTTTGCGCCTTTATTGCCTTACGAGGCTCAGTCAGACAAATTAATGTGACCAGGTACCAATTTTGTGGTGCCAAAAACGAACTGAATGCAGCATTACAGGAAGTTGATACAGAGAGACTAGCAACCTTCCTTACAGAAAGACAATGTGATTTTGTCTTTTAACGCAACCTCATGCAAGTCACGCTGGTGGAGTATGGGGGAGCGACAGATAAGGACTGTAAGAAAGTTCTGAGCGCAACACTCTCACTCGCCCCTGGTACCAATGACCCTCCCTACGGACTCTATTTTATGGGTTGCAGCAATCGTGAACAGGCCGCCCTCTTACACGGACAACCTAAATGATCCAAACAGTTTGGAACCCCTCACTCCTAATCACTCATCACCATGAAGGCCACTGTTGCACTACCTCCTCCAGGCAAGTTTTGTGAGAGAAGATCTATATGGACAAAAAAGATGGCGCCAAGTGCAGTATTTGGCAGAACAGTTTGGGAGCCGTTGGAAAAAAAGTACCTCCATAACATCACAGTCAGACAAAGATGGCATGCACCTAAGAGAAACCTTCAAACAGGTGACATATGCGATGGACATGGACGCAAACACACCAAGATCTGTGTGGAGACTTGGAAGAGTCTCAGAGACGGTACTGGACAAAGATGGACTCGTTAGGAGAGTCAAACTGTTTCTTGGAGATAGAAATCTGAACAAAAGAGGTGAACGCCTAAACAAAGCATCTGTGGTTGAACGTCCAGTTCATAAGTTAGTTCTGCTACTAGAGGCCCCTTAAACAAAGCGGAATGCAAAAACTAAGGGTGAGATATACATATGTTCTGTAAAAGGTCATTTCATGTTAGGAAATTATTTGTGTTTGAGTTATTGTGTATGTAAAACACATAATAATTTGGTGGGAGTGTAAATGACCCCAATTCATTGTGGTTAAAAGAGTTAAAAGAGTTTTATTTTGAAATGTATTTATGTTCTTACGTTGCCATTTCCGGTGAAAAAGGGAAGTTTTATTTTGAAGGGTCACAGAATGCATATAGCGACAGAAGGTAAAAACGTGAACAGTAGACAGTACGAAGTACGGGGAGAGTGATAAAAAAGTTATAAACCAACGGGGGAGTAAAGTGTTGGAAGGAGTTTAGCTCCAGTCAAGAGTGGCAACAAGGTATTCTTATTACATTTATTCGTGGCCGCATATTTCATATTTATATTTAATTTCATATTGTTAAAATGGTACTGTATTATTTGCTAAGCTAATGTGCTATTTGTCTTGTGTTTATTTTCTGTTTAGCTCTTACGTTGGTCTATGCACTGCATCCTTCATTAAAAGAAAGTTGACCATCAGTCATAGCTTAAACTTATTTCGACTGGTACGCTACACACTTACTTTCGAGGGTTAAGATTGAGGGCCAAAAATTGAGGGTTAAGGGCGAGGGTTGAGATTGAGGGTTAAGAGAAGAATTGGAATTGGCCCTAAGTGTTACAGGCCTCCACCCCCTTCTTCAGAGCTTGAACATCACACTTCTTTCTACAGACTGGTGGAGAGCACAGTGCTCGACTTTCACTCCACTCAAACAAGGAGGATACTTTGGGGTTCGGCGGCAGGTAAGAATCCATTATTGAGAAGTCACAATGGAACAAACTCCGTATTTCATCCCTCATAGCCATTCGGAGAGTCCTTTTACCGTGTGTTCGAAAAGTGGACCACACGTGCCGAGCAGGTTCAAAAAGATAGAAGACAGATGGGTGGTGATTGAATATCTGGCCCATGAAGGATGAACCTGATCGCCAGGATGACAGCAGCACTACATGGACTTGACGTTTGGGAAGTGGAGCTTCGGTAAGTGGAGCTTCAACAGGTTTGAACAGAGCGGACCAGTGATATGTCAGAAACAATGCTGCCCCCTGCAGGACAGCCAGAAGAACCAGTGTGGTGAGATTCACTTTCTTTCTAGAACACATGGTTATGGATATCTGTCAGTTTCTGGTGTTTTCTGTGTCTGCAGATTCCTCTAGTTGATCATTTATGGAGCAAAGTGGTTCCTCCTGAAGAAGAGAAAAGGCAAAAAGAAAAGAGAGAAAAATCTGTAGCTTAGACCAACTTGTACATTTTATCAATGGATAATTGTATTTCTTATTAAAAAAAAAAAACGAAAACAAAGAAGAAAAATCAACAAAAACCAGCATTGCTTAGGCTCACGGAAAACCTTCTCTAGAATCCCACATTATTATTATTATAATTATCCAGTGCAGTATTAATTTACAAATTATATGTATTTTAAATAAAAATGAGTCCATTTGATCAGTTGCTTATAGTGGATCTAAAATTATATTGCATAAATTGCATTTACAGATGCTATATCTGCATATATATATATATATATATATATATATATATATATATATATTATACATATATCTTTTTCCTTATAATGACCATCATGGACAAGTTGTTTTTTTTTCTTTTTTGTGATCTTTCCATCAATGTTGATTTTTCTGATTAACTAGAATAGGTTTGGGATAAATACAAGAGCTAAAAAGCATAGGTAAAACTGTCATACTTAGATTAAAGTATTATTTGTTGGAATACAAATGTCTTTTGTCACAAAGTTGTCACACCCTTTTATAAAAAGTGCCAGACAGGCCTGACTACATACTGCTCAGACATTTCTTATATTTTTCAAAGGTACCATTCATGAAGATATCCTACTTCCCTCATTTGTTTTCCAGCTACACAATGGCTTCATTTTTCTGCAAATATCAATCTTTTACTTTACTTGTCATACTTTTATCTGGACCTTTTCCAATTAATTTCATTTTTATTGTTTTGAATTCAATTTCAGAATGTCAGAAACAAAAATCTACCAAATGCATGCTGATATACATTATGTTATATTTGTTTCTCATACTTGGAGTGCTTGAACTTTTATTACTGTTGTGTATTTTCAAAAAGCTCAGAAAAGCTTTTTTAAAATATATATCTGAAGCCAAACAGAAAGTCTGTCGATCAAGATGTAAGTTACTGATTAAGTGTAAGATTGGAGATCGAGTGGATACTCAGTTTTTGTGGGTGTAGCATAAAATTATCAATAATGTGTTACTTCCATTCCTCAAGAATAACTAACTATTATTCAGACTGCTATTTCATTATTAAAATCAAGTTTGGAATAAAGGACTGAAACATATCCAACTAAACTGCTGATATTCGGAATTATGCCACAAAGTCAAATGGATCAGACCCAAACCCGAACTCACTCAAGGTCTATTAGATTAACTGGGTTTTATGAAGCCCCTTGTGCCCACCCTGAAGTCCGTAATAAACTGTATTATGTCAATAAATAAACAAGTATATCAATTAGAGTTTACTTTTTCTTGGTCGTGCTGCCTTTACTGCCACCGGAGCCGGTGCGCGGTGCTCTGCTCTCCGCTGTTTCCAGCCGTTCGTGAACACATCAGTCTCGGGACGAGACCTGCGGTTCTCCTGCCGTGTTCCTGACGGTGGTTGGGTGGAGACAAGAGGAGCAGGCAGGACCAAGGTTATTATAGTTTTGAAATTTTCTTTAGTTTTTATTTTTATTTAGTTTTCCAGTTTGCTTTTTTATTTCAGTTTAGTTTTAGTTAGTTCAACAAGTAATTTAGTAGTTTTAGTTTAGTTTTTATTTTGAGGAATTGACTAGTTTCAGTTTAGTTTTTATTTAGTTTTAGTCTTAGTTTTAGTTTTTCTTCTTCTTGCAGTATGCAGCAGTTTATACACCTTTTCGACTTGAAAATTGTGGACATGCGCCCCCTAGTGGCCCCGCCATAACTGGAGTGTGCGGTGCTCCACCAACTAACCCAAACACAGCAGCGTGGAGCATCTGTTACGGATAACACAGACATGTCTTGGATTGATGATGTTAGGCAGTGGCCTCCAGTTACAGATGAAGGTAGTTTATCGCTGTTTTTAATGATTGGTTATGGAAATAGCATGATCTATTCCCATAAACAAACACTAAAAACTGTGGAACGCTGGCTATAACTAACGTCAACAAGCCATAAAGATTATGCTGCTGTAATGTTAACGCGAGCGGTAAATTAGGCTATGTGTTAATGTTATATTTAATTTATTTTATCATTCTCCTAAGTCATTCATTCATTCATTCATTCATTTATAGGCTTGTGCTAGTACCAAGGGCTACAGTAGCCTCATACTGCTGTTTCTTTTGGCCAGAATCGTCCGGGACTCTCAGCGAGACTATGAATAGTACGAGACTGAATGTTAACGAAAACTCACCCGGCTGTATTCATTTGGAACAAAGTCCTTCTGTTGATATTTTTCACCCACGTCTTCCTAACTTCTTGTTCTGCAAACAAGGCAGTCTTCGTGCATACTTTCTTCTTCCATTGTCGAATTTTCACACCATTGTTGGCACAGTTTATGGCGGTACATGTATTCCCACTCGACCGACTCGACATTATAAAAATATATATTTGTAGAAAGAGAAAAACACTGGTTAATCTGCGAGCCGGTGAAAGTGTCGCTCTGTAGCTCCCTCCAGCAATGGCGGACGGGGTACTTCCGGGGGGCTGGCCCGAAAAGGTCTATATCCGCTATGCTGCCCCCTCTCTCTGGGGAGGATATCATAGCGGCTGCTGCAGGACAGGCAGTAATCTCTATGGCAGTAATCGAGGGAGAAAACGAAACGACAACGAAAACGAAGCTGAATTTATCTACAATTCAGTTTAGTTTTAGTTAGTTTTACATCCTTCATTGTAGTTTTTATTTAGTTTTCGTTTTTTTTTTAATTGTAGTTTTTATTTTTATTTCAGTTAACTGAAATATTTTTTCATTGCTAGTTTTAGTTTTAGTCTTAGTTTTCGTTAACTATAATAACCCTGGGCGGGACCCACCTGAGACAGAAGTGTCCATTCAGACAAGTGCTGCACGAAGACACGACAACCTCTGGCGGAGTCCTCTGCGGGCAAAGATGTATTACTCTGCAAATCTTTGTGGGGTGTTCGGGTCTGGGGAACCCGGGGCCTGTTTCAGGAGGCGGGTTTCCTGCAAACTCTTGAGTGTTTTAAACCTGTAATGACAATGATGCCCTTCTATTGATGACGAGGCTGCGCTGGTTAGACTGGGGCTGCTTTCACGTCACAATGGATATTTCAGTCAGAGGCTTCACAGTCACATACAGTTGAAAGTTTACTGTATAAAAAAAGAAACACATAACATTGTTTTCTAATCCGTGTATCATTCGTTCTTTCCATTTTCAACTGTCAATCAAAAATTGAAAAAGGAAAAAGGGGCGTTTTATTTCGTTTTTCGTTTTTGAATCCAACACAAAAAACAAAAAATGCCCAGTTTTTCGTATTTCAATTTTAGACTTGGACCAAAAATACGAAATTAAAAAATGGGCCACGGGACCGAATTTGTTTTTAATATTTTAACTGGTTCAGTTTACGTGACCCGGAAGTGGTTTTGTACGGCAGTTCCGGTAGCATGGCGGCGCTAGAATCAAATACTAGTTTGATCAAGGACTTATTCAGCAGCGGTTTGACACACGCTGAAATTTCCTGCACGTTTGCAGCAGATGGGTATCCTGTAGTGATGGTGAGATGAAGCCTCATGAGGGATCGAACCATTTGAGCCGATCGGTTTCAGAAAGGGTTCATTACTTGAAGCTTCATCTGCACACGACACCACCTACTGGCCGAGTGTATTATCACAGGCAGCTGGACCTCAACCACAGCTGTTTGTGGCGCATTGAATATTTGTCTGTCATGGCCCTCGGGAATGATTATGAATTACAAAGAACATCAATGACTATGAATTACAAAGAATGCATGGCCAAATACATTATCACATATGTATATAATAAAATATGCAATGGATGTATTCTGTGTGTGTAAAGTTTCCCAGTATGGAAGTATCATATATGGCAGGTTGTGTAATTTTGTTTTTTTTTTGTCACTTTAGGAGAATAGCATGGGCCTGAGCAGGCAGAGGACAGTGAAAGTGCTGGTCAAACTAGGAAGATGGAACTGAATATGTTTGTGTAACTTGAACAATGATGTACAGGACAGGGGAAACTTTAGTCATTTTTATTAAGAAGTAACAATCTCTTAACAGGTTTTGAGCGATTCCTTTTTTTTTTTTTTTACACAACCTCTCTGGCCTTTCACATGGTACAGAAGATGTTGTTGTGCACAAATGCGCAAATAATATTTTCAAAAAGAAGATTGTCTGATAATCAAGGTCAAAACTTTTCTACTGTCATTACACATCTGCGCCACAAGATGGCGCTGCACCGATGTAAACAGTAGGTGAATGGAGCGTCACAGTGAACGGATGGAACAGATCTAATGATAAATGGAGTAAGCACGCGATGGCTCGAACAAAGGGGCTTGAAATTTTTGATGCAGCCCAGTTGTTTTTTTGTTTTGTTTGTTTTTTTTGTTTTTTAAACAGACTGAATTGTTAATATTGCTACCCGAGTTGGTACCGGAACTGCCGCGCACAAAGCCACTTCCGGGTCACGTAAACCGGACAAAATAAATATTAAAATCAAATTCGGTTCCTTGGCAATCCGTGTGTCATTCGGGAGCATGCCTATGTTCCCTCAGCCCTAGTTTTCCCATGCTCAATCAGTGGCTGAGTTACCACTATTAACCTAATGGCTGAACACAGGCACTAACGTTACCAAACGGCTATGTTATATTACCCCACTAATAATGTCCAGAATGCTACCAAACTTCTACAGTAGTACAAATAGTGTTAGTACTCATAAAATGAGGTGTTAGAAAGTTTGTAAGTACACCAGAAATACCAGACATTATTAGTGGGGTAAGGTCATGGTGCAAAAGACCCTAGGTTGAAATTACTCTGAATCATCTCTTAAAAAGCGACATAAAACCAAAGATGACTTGACTTAGAGTTGCATTTTGAGAAAAATCTTAGAAATGAGGGAACATAGGGCTGTGGGATCATTGGGCTGTGGGAACATAGGGATGACCCCTAAATCCGTGTATCATTTGTTCTTTCCATTTTCAACTGTCAATCGAAAATTGAAAAAGGAAAAAGGGGCGTTAATCCGTGTATCATTCGTTCTTTCCATTTTCAACTGTCAATCAAAAATTCAAAAAGGAAAAAGGGGCGTTTTATTTCGTTTTTCGTTTTTGAATCCAACATAAAAAACAAAAAATGCCCGGTTTTTCGTATTTCAATTTTAGACTTGGATCAAAAATACGAAATTAAAAAATGGGCCACGGGACCGAATTTGTTTTTAATATTTTAACTGGTCCAGTTTACGTGACCCGGAAGTGGTTTTGTGTGGCATTTCCGGTAGCATGGCGGCGCTAGAATCAAATACTAGTTTGATCAAGGACTTAATCAGCAGCGGTTTGACACACGCTGAAATTTCCTGCACGTTGCAGCAGATGGGTATCCTGTAGTGATGGTGAGATGAAGCCTCATGAGGGATCGAACCATTTGAGCCGATCGGTTTCAGAAAGGGTTCATTACTTGAAGCTTCATCTGCACACGACACCACCTACTGGCCGAGTGTATTATCACAGGCAGCTGGACCTCAACCACAGCTGTTTGTGGCGCATTGAATATTTGTCTGTCATGGCCCTCGGGAATGATTATGAATTACAAAGAACATCAATGACTATGAATTACAAAGAATGCATGGCCAAATAAATTCTCTACATACATTATCACATATGTGTGTATAATAAAATATGCCATGGATGTATTCTGTGTGTGTAAAGTTTCCCAGTATGGAAGTATCATATATGGCAGGTTGTGTAATCATGTTTTTTTTTTTTTTTTTTTTTTTTTTTTTGTAACTTTAGGAGAATAGCATGGGCCTGAACAGGCAGAAGACAGTGAAAGTGCTGGTCAAACTAGGAAGATGGAAGTGAATATGTTTGTGTAACTTAAACAGTGATGTACAGGACAGGGAAAACTTTAGTCATTTTTATTAAGAAGTAACAGTCTCTCAACAGCTTTTCAGCGATTCCTTTTTTTTTTTTTACACAACCTCTCTGGCCTTTCACATTGTACAGAAGATGCTGTTGAGCACAAAAGCGCAAATAATATTTTCAAAAAGTAGGTTGTCTGATAATCGAGGTCAAAACTTTTCTGCTGTCATTACACATCTGCGCCACAAGATGGCGCTTGCATCAACGTAAACAGTAGGTGAATGGAGCGTCACGGTGAACGGATGGAACAGATCTAATGATAAAAAAAAAAAAAAAAAAAAAAAAAAGATAAATGGAGTAAGCACGCGATGGCTCGAACAAAGGGGCTTGAAAGTTTTGATGCAGCCCAGTTTTTTTTTTTTTAACAGACTTAATTGTTAATATTGCTAGCCGGGTTGCTACCGGAACCGCCGCACAAAACTACTTCCGGGTCACGTAACGTAGACCAGTTAAAATATTAAAAACAAATTCGGTCCCGTGATCCATTTTTAAATTTCGTATTTTTGATCCAAGTCTAAAATTGAAATACGAAAAACCAGGCATTTTTTGTTTTTTATGTTGGATTCAAAAACGAAATAAAACGCCAATCCGTGTATCATTCGTTCTTTCCATTTTCAACTGTCAATCAAAAATTCAAAAAGGAAAAAGGGGCGTTAGAGTTATTCCTAAATACTTAACTTCAGATTTAACTGTAATTGAATTTTGATTGACAGTTGAAAATAGAAATGATACACGGAATAGAAAACAATGATATGTGTTTCTTTTTTTATAGAGTAAACTTTCAACTGTATGTGACTGTGAAGCCTCTGACTGAAATATCCATTGTGACGTGAAAGCAGCCCCAGTCTAACCAGCGCAGCCTCGTCATCAATAGAAGGGCATCATTGTCATTTCAGGTTTAAAACACTCAGAGTTTGCAGAACACCCGCCTCCTGAAACAGGCCCCGGGTTCCCCAGACCCGAACACCCCACAAAGATTTGCAGAGTAATACATCTTTGCCCGCAGAGGACGCAGAGGACTCCGCCAGAGGTTGTCGTGTCTTCGTGCAGCACTTGTCTGAATGGACACTTCTGTCTCAGGTGGGTCCCGCCTGCTCCTTGTCTCCACCCAACCACCGTCAGGAACACGGCAGGAGAACCGCAGGTCTCGTCCCGAGACTGATGTGTTCACGAACGGCTGGAAACAGCGGAGAGCAGAGCAGCGCGCACCGGCTCCGGTGGCAGTGAAGGCAGCATGACCAAGAAAAAGTAAACTCTAATTGATATACTTGTTTATTTATTGATATAATACAGTTTATTATGGACTTCACGGTGGGCACAAGGGGCTTCATAAAACCCAGTTAATCTAATAGACCTTGAGTGAGTTCGGGTTCGGGTCTGATCCATTTGACTCTGTGGCATAATTCCGAATATCAGCAGTTTAGTTGGATATGTTTCAGTCCTTTATTCCAAACTTGATTTTAATAATGAAATAGCAGTCTGAATAATAGTTAGTTATTCTTGATAAGGAATGGAAGTAACACATTATTGATAATTTTATGCTACACCCACAAAAACTGAGTATCCACTCGATCTCCAATCTTACACTTAATCAGTAACTTACATCTTGATCGACAGACTTTCTGTTTGGCTTCAGATATATATTTTAAAAAAGCTTTTCTGAGCTTTTTGAAAATACACAACAGTAATAAATGTTCAAGCACTCAAAGTATGAGAAACAAATATAACGTAATGTATATCAGCATGCATTTGGTAGATTTTTGTTTTTGACATTCTGAAATTGAATTCAAAACAATAAAAATGAAATTAATTGGTAAAGGTCCAGATAAAAGTATGACAAGTAAAGTAAAAGATTGATATTTGCAGAAAAATGAAGCCATTGTGTAGCTGGAAAACAAATGAGGGAAGTAGGATATCTTCATGAATGGTACCTTTGAAAAATATAAGAAATGCCTGAGCAGTATGTAGTCAGGCCTGTCTGGCACTTTTTATAAAAGGGTGTGACAACTTTGAGGTCAAAAGACATTTGTATTCTAACAAATAATACTTTAATCTAAGTATGACAGTTTTACCTATGCTTTTTAGCTCTTGTATTTATCCCAAACCTATTCTAGTTAATCAGAAAAATCAACATTGATGGAAAGATCACAAAAAAAGAAAAAAAAGAACTTGACCATGATAGTCATTATAAGGAAAAAAAAAAATATATATATATATATATATGCATGCAGATATAGCATAACATCTGTAAATGCAATTTATGCAATATAATTTTAGATCCACTATGAACAACTGATCAAATGGACTAATTTTTATTTAAAATACATATAATTTGTAAATTAATACTGCACTGGATAATTATAATAATAATGATGTGGGATTCTAGAGAAAGCTTCCCGTGAGCCTGAGCAATGCTGGTTTTTGTTGATTTATTTTTCTTTGTTTTTTTTTCATAAGAAATACAATTATCCATTGATAAAATGTACAAGTTGGTCTAAGCTACAGATTTTTCTCTCTTTTCTTTTTGCCTTTTCTCTTCTTCAGTAGGAACCACTTTGCTCCATAAATGATCAACTAGAGGAAGCTGCAGACACAGAAAACACCAGAAACTGACAGATATCCATAACCATGTGTTTTAGAAAAGAAGTGAATCTCACCACACTGGTTCTTCTGGCGGTCCTGCAGGGGGCAGCATTGTTTCTGACATATCACTGGTCCGCTCAGTTCAAACCTGTTGAAGCTCCACTTTCCAAACGTCAAGTCCATGTAGTGCTGCTGTCATCCTGGCGATCAGGTTCATCCTTCATGGGCCAGATATTCAATCACCACCCATCTGTCTTCTATCTTTTTGAACCTGCTTGGCATGTGTGGTCCACTTTTCAAACACACGGTAAAAGATCTCTCCGAATGGCTATGAGGGATGAAATACGGAGTTTGTTCCATTGTGACTTCTCAGTAATAGATTCTTACCTGCCGCCGAACCCCAAAGTGTCCTTCTTTTATTGGAGTGAAAGTCGAGCACTGTGCTCTCCACCAGTCTGTCCTGTCACGCTACTCGACCCGTTTGACAAAACTGACTGTAGAAAGAACTGTGATGTTCAAGTTCTGAAGAAGGGGGAGGAGGCCTGTAACATGTACAGTCATGTAGTGTTTAAATTAGAGCAAATTTATGAGCTGGAATCACTTTACCCTCTTTTGGAGGACCCAAACCTGGATCTCCGTATCATCCATCTGGTCCGAGACCCACGAGCCGTGCTGCGGTCCAGAGAGGCAATAGCTGCAGCTTTTCTGATGGACGACGGTGTGGTCTTGGAGCACAGAGAAGTACCACCATCTGAGGTTCAGTATCCAGTGATGCAGGAGATCTGCCGTGGTCATGTGCACATTAATGAGAGAGCCAGACTGAATCCCCCTCCGTTTCTAAAAGGACGCTACAAATTAGTTCGTTTTGAGGATGTGGCACGCAACCCAGTTAAAGAGGTGAATGACATTTTTGAGTTTGTAGATTTAGAGATGACCACTCCACTGGAGGAATGGCTCTATAATGTGACAGGTCTGTATGAACAGAGGGAACACTGGCATGATGTTCAGTGTTAAATCTCACATTGTTAGTGAGGCGACAATTCACAAAAGAAACATGGAGGCTGAGTAGCTACTGTTAAACTGTAAAGTTTTCTTTTTCATTATGAAGAAGCAGAGAATTTGACAGTTTTCTAAACCTTGGAAATTCAGTAGAAAACTGACAACTGGCTGGCCTGTACTTTTGTTCCCTGAAACCTCTTTTATTACTTTTACTGAAAGTATTATTAGGGGTGCACGATAACTATCGGGCCAATAACTATCGGGCCGGTAACAGGAAATTATGACGTCATCCTGATAACTCCGATATCACGACGAATAGCCCTGATAACATATATTTTTGTCAACACAGCAGTGCCTCGCTCCCTCTGAGCCTTGAATGACAGGCCGTTAATGTTATGTTCAAGTAACGTCGGCATAATCAGAAAAACGATTACTCAATAAGGAAAATCAAGAATACCCCCTCATGCCAGAAAACAACTCGTTAACTCGGTCATAATTTTGGTAGTTGCTGACTTGAATTGATATTCGCAGTATTCTCCCACATGTTACACATAAAAAAAGAAAAAAATAGAAAAGGCTGAAAGAACGACTAGCAAACGAGGGAACGTGGGAATTTACGTTACACCTTGAATGCAGCCTGCAGCACGGCATACTGATCATAACAAACATGGCGGCCTGAGCGAATTCTACGAGGAGGGAAGCACAAGCATAAGCTTTAATACGTAAAACCCGATCGGCCACCTACAACATAAAAATCACTTCCATGGAGTTTTGAAATTGCGCTAACGTGAGCTAACAGAAGCTAATGCTAACGTGTGCAAGCCAGCAGAAGTCTCTCCTGCCCTCCCTCTTCTTTCCCTCATTCCTCTCATCTAAAGCTTCTATGAGATTAAAAAATAAAAACTACTGAACCTCATTTACTTTAATTAAAGGTAATAATTTAAATGGAACCACAAGCCAAAATCCTTTAAATGTTAATCTTTTTCAGTTTCTAATTTTGATGCATGTATTTCCATCAGTCCTCATTACTCATTACATTACAGCAATAACATGACATGAGTATAACATCAAAGTCTGGTAACATCTAGCTGGGTTAAATTTTCGAGAGAATCCGGTCATCTTTCAAAATAAAAGATCTTTCAAAATAAAAGCTTGTTTAGACTGATATAATAAATAAAACTTAAATAGCATTTTTTTTTCTCACGCGGCCCAGTACCGGTCCACAGCCCAGGGGTTGGGGACCACTGATCTAAAGCATCAATGAAGTTAAGACAGTCCACAGTAATTAGTTATTAGCTTTCTAGCTGATAATGTTGGACGACTGAGCAGTAGTTCACGATGATACATCTAACTAGGTGAATTACGTGTTTAATTTCAAGTGACTGATGCACAAATTACACCTGTTCCACTTGACTGTGCTTTGCAACGCACTTTAAGCAGCATTATATTCAGACTGTGTTCCCACATGGTTTTACATTTATTACTGTAGCTGGCTGTGTCTTATCAAACACACAAGATTTATCATTTCTTTACATGCTGAATCACAGCTAAGTGTCCGTACTCGGGGACTTGACCAGACCCAGTAACCGCGGTCAAGTGAGTCATGATCTGTGGAAGTCCGGTCACAGTTACTGTGCTGACGGTAAACGAACAACACGACAATAAACCACTCTGCTTCAGCTATTATGTGTGCCCCAAAAATGCCATTTCAAATAGAAACGGAAAAACAGAAGCAGTGTTGCCAACCTGGCGACTTTGTTGTTATATTTAGGGCGTATTCACACTCCGCTAGTGACTCTTTTTCAGGTGATAGCGACAAATCCAGCAATTTTTTCTGGCGTTATTGGAGACTTTTGGAGACTCTGATTTGAAAGCCCGTATCGTTCTTGCTCTAATAAATGAGCAGCAGGCCACACCTGGTCCCAAAGCACTCGCTGATAGCCCAGTGCCCAGAAGACAGTCCCTCCCAGTTGCAGATGTTCACCTGTTAAGGATGGCTCTTTACTACCACTTAAAGCTCCTTTACCATGTGGTTGCCTTCTAGCTCACACAGTCACCTTTCAAACCCTCGTTAGTTTTGCTGTAGAATATGATACTCAACAGTGTTTCCATGTATTTGTTCCTCACAACAGACCTGCACATGCGATAAGAAGAGAAATTTTGTTATGTATAAATAAGTGAAAAGCTATATTTTGTGATGGATAGTTAGCAGTGATACAAAATATGAAACCTGTTCAACAGCATTGAATGAGAAGTTTTAATAAAACTTTAACTTTAACAGAGGAGAACTCATTAAAGCCATTCTAAGTAGTCAGATCACTTCTGGCCACTTTGACCACTTTCTGTTGACAAAGAGCCTCTGACAATATTGTGAGTGGGAAGCGGAGGGTATGTCTTGTAATACCGCTTTGTCCCACTTTATTGGGTCTTATGCCAAGAACTGATGCAGATAGTTTCTTGTGATATGCTACCCCCTTGTGGTCATAAGTGGCATTGCTAAATAGTGGTTTTACTAAGCACAAAAAGGAAGGACATTTGTGTTTGGTAGATGATTTTTATATATCTTAGACAGGAAAGCCTGTTTGTTTCCCTTTTAGATGGTGCTATAGTTGTAAGGAACATGCATTTGTGGGATGAGCAGCTAAGCTGAGAATGTTGGGAAGATTTGCTAACTTTTGTTCATCCCAATGCCAATTTTTATTTTTTTGCTGTTACTATTGACTCTTGTCTTGCACTTCTGGTATCCCCAGGTGATAACAATCACGCACCTTTCATGAACACGTGGAACATTATGTTCAGCAATGAGTCCAGATTCTGCCTTCAGCACTTGGACTGTAGGGTCAAAATTTGGAGAAGACACAGAGAACATTTTGGTGACTGCTGCAACGACAGAGCAATATCTTTTGGTGGAGGCAGTATGATGGTGTGGAGCAACATCTCCCTCATTGGAAAAACAAGGCTTATCATCATTGGAGGCAATCTCAATGCAGATATCCAGATAAAATTCTGCAACCAGTGGCAATCCCATATCTCTACAGAACAGGACCAAACATCCAAGATGACACCGCTTTTCGCCACAGGGCAGGATTTATCAGACTTCGTAAAATTTGGGAGTGGAGAGGATGGAACGACCTGCCAGGAGTCCTGACCTCAACCCCACTGAAGACTTGTGGGA
This sequence comes from Hirundichthys speculiger, assembly GCA_018398805.1. Lineage (NCBI taxonomy): Eukaryota > Metazoa > Chordata > Actinopteri > Beloniformes > Exocoetidae > Hirundichthys > Hirundichthys speculiger. The sequence goes on from JAGFBZ010000229.1 coordinate 1,831,979, forward strand.
TCAGCTTGGCCATGCTGTTCGTGCCAGAGCGACCAACACAACCACGTTGTCTGACTTGTAACAAATGCTGGTCGAAGAATAGATGCCATTTTCACACGCAACTGAAGCTCCTGTTTGTTGAATTAATTCATTAAAAAATTGTTAAATTTGCCAATACGTCGTGTTTCTTTGGACTTCAATCATCCAATTCACCAAATGAGAGTCAGCAATAAAAATAAATCTTTTTTAGTATTGGCAGAAGATTTGCCATCTTTTTCAGGGGTGCAACCCACAGACTCAGCTCTGCTGCTCATCCCACAAATACACGTTCCTAACAAATGTGGCACCATTTAAAAGTGAAACAATCAGGATTTCCAACAGTCAAGAAGCATTGTTACAAAAACAAAAGAAAATCTACCAAACACAAATTTATTTTCTTTCTATGTTCAGTCTATAAAGTTTGATTTTATTTGTAAGATAAGTTGCTCTTTTGTCTTCATATTAAAATAACATGGAACTGCAGACTGATGAGTCATTCTATAGATCTGTATAATATAGGACTTTTAATTTTGAGATTGCAGGGAGAATCAGAAAAAAAACGTATATTTTTAACAGCAAAAAATTAAACATTCACATATAGCTGTTTTAATTTTTCCTGATCTGTTGTTGGTTATAAGCTTTGATGGCTTCAACAAGATGAATGGACATAACCACATAACTGATGTTTGGGATCCACCTACTGGCTGAGTTTTACAAAACATGATTATTTTTAGTATATGCCAGGGATGTATCGATATGGAAAATTTGATATCTCGATTATAGGTTTACGATATTGCGATATTCTTAATTGCTGTACAAATGTCTAAAAAAAAAACCAAACATTTTAATAATTTCACAAAATCTTGTGATTTTCTTGTCATATTGAAACATCAGAAGCCAAAATCTTATCAAAATGAAACTTTAACATTAAACGGAGAAACAACTGGCACAGAAAGTGGTTTTATTTTAAATGAACAAAATACGTAACAGGAATAAAGCCTATTTGTCTGGTGCAAATTTAAATATACAGCGTTATGGTTGTCGGATCAGTTAATGGAATAAATTAATATTTTAACTGCATCAGAAGGACATCGTTCCGGTCCTTTTTCGACCGACACGCAACAGTAACAGTTACGAAATGCGAGTTAGCGAAACGCGTCAACCAGGTTACTCTTGGTCAAACATCTCAGTAGTTTGAAGCATTAGGCTTAGCTTCTTCAAGTTGCTTGTACAAATTGCAAAAAAAATGTAAACAAGTGCTCTGCACAGGATAATTGTCCTCCACCAGTTGTCCTGCTGCATTCTTAAAAAATAAATAAATATGCCCAGACCTGGGATTTCGTCATTTTAGTGGGTTGGTAAATGTCCTGTGTGCTATCGCCAGTTTCTGCCATGCGCACGTTACGATGCCGGTGTTATAAGCTACATATTCACGCGAGACACAGTCACGAGTCGCTTGCAGACTTGAATGATATTACATATCCTGGTAATCGACCGCGATAATGAGCTGAAGTCAAACTTAAACTGTAATCGTTATCGCGTAAAATTTAACCGCGCTTTACTGTAATACCGAAAACCATTCCATCCTTAGTATATGCTACTTTGGGCTGCAGAGATGACGAAGGGAAAGGGAGGGACCAGCTGTTCTGATTATTTGGGCTTGTCTTAAATTAGAAATGTTCATATCAACAACACTCATTGCAGTATTTATCTTTTTTTAATGTCATCCATTTTTTTCTCCAGTTGTCACAAGTCAAATGTTGTCCAAATATGAACTCTTTGGTTGCAGCTGTTGTGCCTTTGTGAGATGCAGAGAAGGTGAATGGAATGTAAAAACTACCTTTTACAACACAGCAAACTATTCACATATATACACCTATTTACAATTATGACGAATTACAGGTTTCGGGCAACATGCCAGTCAGTGTAGCAATCACGAGTGGGGAGAAAGCACAAAGGCAGATCACACGAGGAGCATTTCACTGGTGTTTTAGCATGGCAGTGCCTGCACTTCAGCCTACCATTGGTGCTGTGCCGGCTGATATAAACCAGTCTGTGATGTGCTCCGCGCCGAGCAGGAGGTGGGATGGGTCTGGCTGTGGAGGAAGACCCTGCTTCTGCCAGCTGCTCGGCAAGGGTCTCCCTGAACGCCTTCTGGTGCAGAGGTGTCTCTCCTTTACCCTTCGCAATGTCTTTGTGGAGGAGGAAGGCATTCACAATCGCAATGTCCATGAAATGGTAAAAGAAGGTCTTGTACCACCTCTGCGTCTTGTGGAGGACTTTGTAGTAATTGATCAGGGCGTCAGACAGGTCCACTCCACCCATATACCTGGAACAACATAGAAAAAAATATATACAAAAACATAAATATATGCAGCACAAAAATTATTTCTTTTCAAAATGAATACAGTTGAATATACAGTACATACCGGTTGTACTCAATCACCGCTGGTGGAACTGACATGTCCTGTATCTGCCAGCGTCCATCTGCATCTTTGACCCTCCTTTGCACTGTGTCGTCTGAATGGGCCGTGTGGAGCGCGGAGCACATGAAGACGTCCCTCGTGTCTCGCCACTGGACAAAGAGGAGGGAGTCCTTCCTGATCCACCGTATGCTGCCGCGGGGAGATTTTGATCCCAGACTGTTGACTTTCGTCTGTGGGAAGCCAGTTCTGTTCGGCCGGATGGTCCCACACGCCCAGATCCTTTTCTGAAGGAGGTCACGGAAAAGGGTTGGACTCGTATAAAAGTTGTCCACAAAGAGCTTATAGCCAGTGCCCAGCATCTGTGTGTCAATAAGCTCCATCACAGACTCATAACCGAGCCCCTTACCGCCGTTTCTGTGGGACTTCCCCTCATAGACAAAAAAGTCCCACGTATAACCATTCCTGGAGTCCGCCAGAATGAAGAGTTTATATCCCCAGCGAACAGGCTTACTCTTCATGTACTGTTTGAGGACGGTGCGGGCTTTGGAGGCAACCATCCTCTCGTCGATGGCTATTTCCTGGCCAGGATGATAGTTCCTCTTGCAGGCATCCCTCATCTCTGTGTAGAGCGGCTTTATCTGAGCGAGCCGATCGAAGGCTGCTGTGCCTCTCCTTTGCTCGTTAGTAGCATCAGCCGCCAGGCTGCTGAGGTGAAGGGACTGGGAGATCCTGAGGAACTTCTTCCCAGTCATTACCCCTTTTGGGAATTGTAAGCTGTACAGTTTGCCGCCTCGCCAGAAGTCAGTAAATGCAGAGCATTTTACTACACCCATGAAAACGATCAAAGACATGAATGACAATATGTCTTGCATTGTTAAATCAATCCATGGGGTGGAGGGTGTTGAATGGCGAGTTGAGCCGAACTCATTGGTGTTTTGTGTGATGGTCTGTAGAATAGCGTTTGTAAAAAACAACTGGAAAAGCTGCAGCGCTGTGTATTTCTCTGTTTGTATGAGCTTGGGTCCCGGTGAATGGGTGGGTCTGAAGGTGGGCTGTGGTGGTGTTATGTCTGGCTCGTCAACATCATTCCATTTCTCTTCAGGGCTGGTCGACAAACCTGCGGCTCTTCCTCTTCCTCCTCCTCCCATTCTTCTCTCCAGTCTTCTGCCTTTTGATCTTCTGGTGCTGGCAGAACCTCTCCGGACAGTTGGGGGATGGGGCTCCTCACCTGATGAGCTACTATCCTCTCTATGTGACCGCTTGCTGACTGGGGTAGAAACATCTGGCTCCCAATCCACATCCGAATCCGAATCCTCAGATGGCTGCCTTATATGTGAAAATAAAGAAATAACAGTCATTTACAATACTTTCCATCTTTTCTGTATTCTACCGTTTTGCACAATGAAATCACAGAGGGGGGTGGGAGGTAGAGGGGCACACGCACACACTCAGTCACCCCCCCCCCCCCACACACACACACACACACACACACACACACACACACACACACACACACACACGCACACACGCACACACACACACACAAACAAACAAAGGCCCTTGAATTCATTGTTCAAAGTAAAGCTTGTTTATGTCAAAGTATACAGTAATACGTAATATAGTAATAATGTAATATGAATAATACAATACTACCAATAATGATATAATATATACGTAATAATATAATATAGTGTAATATAAGTCAAAATATAATCAAATACTTACTTGTCAAGAGCAATGTCTTCTCCTCGCTCAAACATGTCCTCTGCACAGGAGTCAACAGACGACATTTCACTCTCTTCGTCCGATACCTCCTCTCCTGACTCGTCACTTTCACGACGAGCATATTCCTCCAGCATTTGCTGGATAGCAAATTTTGTTTTCAGCGCCCTTATCGCCATTATCTACCTGTAATGAACGCTCCCAAACTCTCAAAAACGCCTGAAAACAAGCCACACTACAATTTCTGCCTTTCGCACGCTAACGCACGGTTCACTCGGCTGAATGTACTTCGTGTTGCGCGGGTATTGTTTTGTTGTGGCTTTGTCTCCACCCCCGGAAGCGGCACGTCGCTTTTTTTCAGAATTTCATTGGCTATACAATGTGCCAGTCATCAGCATGATTGGTTCCAACTGGCTCAGTTTTTACACGACACAACGAGGGCATGGGCTTCCTTTGAACACAGGCCCTCATTGGCTATTGTAGGCTGTGGACAGGACAGGGAAGCTCCTATATGGTCGCATGAGGTGTCAATCTAAAGGTCAGCGTACAGCCTCCATTTTGAGACCAAGATATCTTTTTTATTTTTTTTTTTTATTGAAAATGTCATTATATAAAAAGAACAAGGCATCAATTTTTATTAAAATGCTTCAAGGAACAGGTGCATTTGAGAAAAACCGAAGGAAAAGAAAATAAATAAAATGAAAAGGAAAATAATTAAAGGGGCTAGGGCTTATCCAATAAATTATATTCAACAATTATGTTCAAAAGTTGTATTGCATTACTTTTTGTCATGAGTTTAAGGGCTTTAGAAAAGTGAAGGAATTCGTTATGGAATACACAAGATCGAGGTTTTACTTTCATAAACTTGGACTTGTGGATATGGAATTTACCCAGAATTATGATATCATTAATAAGAAAGTCATCATTAGTATTGTCCATTGAAAGTCCAAAAATAATAGCATTTCGTGAGAAGTCTTGCAGATCAAAAACTTTTGGGTGAAGCCGGTCATGTATATCCTGCCAAAGGGTATTAGAATATATGCATTCAAAAAATAAATGATCAGTGGTTTCACATTCATCACAAAATACACAGTTATTAGTTTCAATATCAAATCGCTGTCGCAACAAATCACTGGATGGGTATACACCATTTAAGGTTTTAAAATGGAGTTCTTTTGTTTTGGGAGAAATTGGAAATTTTAAGTATTTTGTTCGTAACATGGTGATGATATGTTTGGGGTAAAACTGTAAGATTGAATCTCTGTAGGATACCGAGGGGTATGTGATTAAATTAAACATATTTCTAATTGATTTGTTTGGAATTTTAACCTCATTAAAGTCACAGCCACCAACCAAAAGTTGTGGGAAATGAGGGTTGATGGGAGTAGGATTAGATAAAACACCTTTTATCAAATTCAAAACAGATTTGGGGATGGCTTTGGTGATAGATTTAAATGTATTACGGTTGCAAGCAAGGTCATATTTAAGGCAAAAGTTTTTATATGATAACAAATCACCACAGCTATCAACTACATGAAGGACAGACCAAATATCTTTTTCCATCCAGTTCTTGTTGTACAACAACTTGTTCTTGACTGTGATATATCGATTGTTCCATATTGGACTATTGTGGGGTGTAAAATTATGATTATACAAAAGTTTCCAATACAAAAGTACCTGTTGGTGAAAACTGGATAATTTAATCAGAGGTTTTTGAATGGTATAGTCGCAGTAATAGTCTTAGTAGCAGTTCAATGCCTCCCAGTTTATTAAAAACTACTCTGGGGATATGATACCAAAAGCACTTATTGTGTAGAAAAGATTTCAACCAGTTCAATTTTAGGGTCTATTAATAAAATCAAAATCTATGGCTTGCAGGCCTCCATCTTTGATTTTTTTGGTCAGTTCAGTTTTCCTAATGTAATAAATTTTCTTTCTCCAGATATAATCAAAGTTAACCTGATTAATCTTTTTGATTACGTTATTGGGAATAGACAACGAGTATGCTGGATAAATACATCTGGAGAGACCTTCCATTTTGGTTAAGAGGATGAGACCAAGATATCTGTTATGTATACAACTTGAATTCAACTTTATTTGTATAGTGTCTATTATAATACAAATTGTCTCTAGATGCTTTTCAGAGACCCAGAGCATGACCCCTGAGCAAATATTATTAACTATAAGTAATATAATTTAATCTTAATGAAAGAAACAATGGTAATGCTGCTGGTTTGCAGAACAGCTGTTATCTTTTTTAGTGGTATGCACAAAGGAGGGATAGTGAATATATTGGTAGAAGGAAGATGAGGCTGGAACTCCCAGGCAGGAGGCCTAGAGGAAGACAAAAGAGATTTACGGATGTAGTAAAGGAGGACATGAAGTCAGTTGGTGTGAGAGAGGAGGATGCAAAGGACAGAGTTAGATGGAGGCAGATGATTTGAATTCCAATTCCTCCCTTAACCCTCAATCTAAACAATGCCCGCTCCTAAGAAGTGCAAGTGCTGTCCTGATTCTTAGAAAGTCAAGTTGAGGGACAAGTTTGAGGGGTGTTTTGCCCTCAATATTGAGATTCTCCAGCACCACCCTTGGGAGTAAGGGCTACCCAGAAGGCATTGAGTATTTTCGCCAAGACATCTCCGAAAAGGATGGCGATGAAAAAAGCTAGCTACAAATGTAGGTATTTTCGTAGTTAAAAAAAATATCTAAATAAACTAAATAAAAAATAAAAATATAAATGGCTCTTATTCTTCTTTTACCTCTTCTTCATCATCGTTGTCTTCTTGACAGACTGGATGTACCTTTGGTGTCAGGCTGCCTGCCACAGTCTGAAGACGTAACTGCACTCAAGGGGTGTCCCATTTCTAAGTCACAAGTAGCCCTTACACTTACTTTCGAGGGCCAAAATTTAGGGCCAAAGATTGAGGGTTAAGGGTGAGGGTTGAGACTGAGGAAAAGAAGAAGAATTAAAAAAAAACAATGCCAAGTCAAAAACTCACTTAGAGGAAGAAAAACCTTTAAGCCAAACCATGGCAGGAAAACTCCCCTTTGAGACGGAAGAAACTTTGAGCAAGACCTGGCTTATAAGGGGGCCCCTTCCTGCCGAAGACCAGCCAGGTAAAGGAAGAAAAGAGGAGGGAGATAAAACAGAGTGGATAGAGAGAGGAGAGGCACAAATTTATTGGTAATAGTATATCAGGCAAAATAGTAGTTATCCATTAGCTCGAGAACTAAAAATTCTATCTACTTATATTATGACTGGTACATTGTTGGTACATAGAGTACAGAGATGACTAAACAGGTGTAGGCCGTGGTGGTTAGAGGGTCAGACTCCTGGTCATCATGCGAGTTGATATCCAAGAAACATCTATATAGACAGATGGAGGTAAACGCTGGGTTTAACCAAGAAAAGAGTGTTGGAGTGCTGCATGAGATGACCTGAAGCTAGTTGAGATGGTTTGGGATGAGAGCAGAGTGGAGAGCAAAAAAAAAAAAAAAAAAAAAAAAAAAGAACCTTTAAAAAAGTAAGCAATGTCCAACTTAAGTTCATTTATAAATGCAGAGAAGGAGGGTTTACAGTTTCTCCATTTTGCACAATGAATATGATATTTACCCCACAACAGGATGATATTTATGAGATCAGAAACAGAACTGTCCAAGTTATCCATAAAAAAAAATAATATGACTTAGCTCAAAGTAAGGAATGTAGTTGATTTTAAGGGAAATCCAATTTGTTTTTATATCTCTCCAAAAACAATGAGATGAAGGACAGAGAAAAAACAAATGATCCAGTTGTCATTTTTACAAAAGGAGCATTTTTTCAACCTCAAATTTAAATCTTTTTTTAAGGAATTCTGCTACAGGGTATATCTTGTTTATCATTTTAAAATGTATTTCTTTGACTTTGGGTAAAAGAGGCTATTTTATGTATTTATAAGAATAGAATAGAATAGAATAGAATAGAATGGAATAGAATAGTACTTTACAGATAGTACTTTACAGAATAGTACAGATAAAAAGTAAAAAATTTCAACAGGGCTTGGAGAAATACTTAGATAGTAGGCTAAAAAATTAAAAAATTATATATATATATATATATATATATATATATATAATATATATATATATATATATATATTTATATCTCAAAAAATATTCAAAAAACTAAATTGTTCAAAAAAAAAGCTATATACACACAGGACTATTTACAATTTATACACATATATACACATTTCGGTTGATAAATATGAGGTGGAGCGGTTGATATTTTATGTTATACCTTACATGAGATGGAGCGGGGGATATTTTACAGGGACCAATTATAAAAAAATACAAATGGCATAAATAAAGAAAGCATAAAAAGAAAAGAAAAATATTGCACAAGGTAGAGGTTGAAGGGTTGTACAGCAGACAAAAAAGGAGTTCCATTAGGTCATGCTGTTAAAGAGTCTGACGGCTGGTGGCATGAGGGACCTGGGGTAACGTTCCTTCTTGCACTGTGGGTGCAAGAAGTAGCAATGGCTGTATAGTGTTATGTCCTGTGTGAAAGCACAGGAGAAGTCAAAGAACATGACTCTCACAGTGCTTCTGGTGTTCTCCAGGTAAGAAAGAGCTCGGTGTAGCAGGTAGATGACTGCATCATCCACACCAATGCCTGGCTGATAGGCAAACTGCAGGGGGTCCAGTTGAGCTCTAACCAAGGGTCAGAGGTGATAAGGAATAATTCTCTCCATGGTCTTCATCAGGTGAGAAGTCAAGGCTGCAGGTCTGAAGTGGTTGGGCTCCTTGGGGTGTGCAGTCTTTGGAACCACACAGGAAGTCTTCCACAGAGCAGGAACTCTCTCCAGACTGAGGCTGAGGTTGAAGATGTATAGGACTACCTCACAGAGCTGAACTGCACAGTCCTTGAACAGTCTGGAGCTGATGCCGTCTGGACCTGTAGCCTTTCTTGCCTTGGTCTTCATGAGCTCCCTCTTCACCTGGTCAGCTGGTATGGAGAGGCTGTAGCGGGGGGAGGGTGGTGACTGTGGCTGAGGGAGGCTGGGGGAGGGGGGGGGGGGGAGAGTGAGTGAGGATCTCAAGGTGTGGGGAGGAGAGGAGCAGCTGATGCCCCCATTGCCTTGGGCTGGGGGGAGGGGGGTGAGCCTGAGATGGTGTGATGGCTCTGGGTCGCAGCTGAAGAGGGTGGGGGAGGGGGCAGAATCAAACCTGTTGAAAAAAAGGTTTGATAATGTGCTTTGTTTACTGTGGTTGCAATTACTTGACTTGATTCATTGCAAACTACCTTTTTTTATAGAAATCATAGAACAACCTTTGAAAACATTACTAAGAAATGTATCCCCATGCTTTTTATCAGTCAGAATACAGCCTTCGAGTAAGAGATTTGGTAACGCTGCTGAGGCATCAGTATACACTATAGCATTTTAAATCAAGTGAAATAGAGGAAGAGGAATCAGATTACAAATTTTGTTAAACTCTCTCTGAGAACAATGGAGATTATATTTTCTAATAACTTCAGTGTAACTTAAAAGGGTTCCTTTCCTATCCATTAAGTCAGTTATAAACAAAATGCCTTTATCAAACCAATTGCTTTTAAAGACTGATTTTCTGTTTACTGTAATTACTCTGTTGTTCCAAATTGAATAGTGAGGAGAGAAATTGTGGGCAAAGATCATTTTCCAAAAGTGAAGGATTTGTTTGTGAAAATTGGACATCTTAACAGGGATTCTGTTTACATCAAAATCACATTTCAAAATAAAATCTAAACCTCATAACTTTTTAAACAGGGATCTGGGAATGTGGAACCACATGGAGTTTGGTCGTGACAAACAGGCTTAAATCCAATTTGTTCTAAATGTACCAACCATAGATTAAAACGCTGGAGCTTTAATTTTTGAAAAAAATAAAATGATATATTAAAAGAAGAGCTGTCAAAGTAACTTTTTGGGTTTGTTGCGCAAAAGAATGAAGTTTAAGGACTCAACAATGTTTTATTTTAACAGAGCCTGCAAAAAGTGCCGCTTCTCACTCCGCCATCTTGAATCCTATGCCTGCTCGTCACTGGCTGGCTGTTCTTAATCTGCATAGGCACGCTGCGCACCCGCCTTCCTTAGCTGGAGCGGTACTATATGTAGCACTTTACACGTAGCGCCGCACATAGTGGCGCTGAACAAAAATGTAGTTTAACTTGAGTGCAACCTCTGCTGGCCTGGAGGCCACATCGCGATACATGGCTTAATTAAATTGATTCTAATTGAATTTTGAAAAAATTATTTAAATTGATTTTTTTTCAAAAATCACAACATGTCTATTGTAATATCTTTATGTTGACCGGGTGTCTTATAGGTAGAGGCCTCACGTCCAGACTTCAAATTAAACAGTCTTTATTGTCTACTCCTGCCATTCCCAACTTCAGAATACCAAGGCCCAATTTGAAATGTGAAAAATCTCCGCGGCCCACTGAAACCTTTAATCACAACTGTGATCAACATTCAGGACTAGAAGCTATGTTCCGGTATTAATGTAAGGGGTCAACAAATGAGGTGACACTTGTCATATTAAGTTAAAATGGCAGTAGAATAACACTTAACTGGTTTCTTTCATTACCTCTTAATGTTTTTTATTAATCTCACCAACATTTCACAGTAATTAAAAACATATTTAAAAAAGATTGAGGATTTAAAACATATTTGTTTAATTTTAATGACCTCTCACAGCCCACCTGCAGTACCAAGACGGCCTACCAGGGGGCCGCAGCCCACACTTTGGGAATCACTGGTCCACTCCATGACAACAGCAACAATGACCTGTACCTCAGGTTAACTAACAACCCCCACTAAGGTTTCATACCATGGTTTCATATGATGTAACATCCCTATTCACTTGCATCCCAATCACGGAAGCAGTGGAAACGGTGAGGCATCATCTTACACAGGACAATACATTACTGGACAGAACAAATCTCAATACAGAACACATTTGCCAGTTACTGGAGTTGTGCCTTAACACCACATACTTCCAGTTTAACGGCAGTTTTTACAGACAAAAGCATGGCTGTGCTATGGGGTCACCAGTATCCCCTATTGTGGCAAACCTATATATGGAAAGAGTAGAACAAAAGGCACTGAGCTCGTACAAGGGTACATCGCCAAGCCACTGGTTCAGATATGTGGATAACACATGGGTGAAAATCAAATCTCAGGAACCAGAGGCTTTTACTGAGCACATCTACTCAGTGGACAAGAACATCAAGTTCACTAGGGAAGATGTTAATGACAACCACCTTCCTTTCTTAGACTGTGATGTACACTTGGATGAGAACATTGGTCACGATTACATGATGTTTTTTAATTCAGAATTAATTATTCAGAATTAAATAATTCAGAATTTAACTATTTTCTTTCAAGTTTACATGGAAATAGTAATTCCAAATTGAGGTTTACATGGAAAACACATTTGATCGGTTTTAGGTCTGGGGGTTGGAAAGGGTTCTGATTGGATGGGGGGGGCGGACGTCTTTATGTATTTACGTCTACCGGAAGAAAACAAACTTACTCGATTAGCAACAACATGGAGGACTACATTATTAGCATCCTTTTTGGATTTGTTTTGATTTTATTTTTTAAGCAGCAGCACGACAACATCATGTCGATGATTTTCTTTTGAAAACAGGCTCAGCGCGGAATATAAGCGTCATCGCGACAGACTGGCAAGGGAACGAGCATGCGCAGAAAGACCGGAGTTCATTTAAAGCGGAATGAGTGTATACATGACCGTGGAATTATTCTATTCGGATTTAAAATCAGAATAAACCAGCCACTTACTTCGGAATTAAGTTTAATTTGGAATGGTCATTTTCATTCAGAATTAGGTGTTTACATGGTAATTTTTAATCGTTTTAAATCGGATTGAATTTTAATTCTGAATTAGAGAGGAATTAAACTTCCCATGTAAACGCACTAATTGGGGTATACAAAAAACCCACACACACAGGCCAGTATCTTCTGTTCGAATTACATCACCCTCTGGAGCACAAACCGGGAGTTATCAGAACCCTTCAGCACAGGGCAAAAAAACAATTTGGTATATGCTGTCCAATGCAGTGAGGAATGCAAAGACTCATACATTGGGGAAACCAAACAACCACTAAACAAACACATGGCTCAACACAGAAGGGCGAACTCCTCAGGTCCAGTTTCTGCTGTTTATGTTCATATAAAGGAGAAGGCTTACTCTTTTGAGGACAAAAACGTGAAAATCTTGGACAGAGAGGACAGATGGTTTGAGAGAGGTGTAAAAGAATCCATCTACCTTAGAGACTGAATAACAAGGACTACCTGAAACTAAACTCAAGTTGCTCAAAGAAACATAATGACGGTCGTTCACTGGTAACCACACCTCATGCCTAACGACTGTTGTCCACCAGTGGCCCCACTCACTCCTAACGACTGTCCTTTCACTGGTGTGATCTCCTGACCCAAACAAAGGGTCCAGCGAAACTCCACTAACAAAGTATTGTCTTTGGAAAGTGGTGGGTGCACACCTCCACAGAGGTTAAAAACCCGAGTCATACTCCACTGTTTGTCTGACTAGTGCGGACTAGTCAGACTGATGCGTTGAGAACTGATGAAGCCACTTGGATAAGAGGCGAAACGTCTTCTAGACAAATCTAAGTCCAGTTGCCTATGATTCAGTTGTTGCGAGAATGGAATTGACCTGGAAAAATGAGAATATCCACAGATCTAATACCTATACTTCAATTCAATTTTATTTATATAGCATCTGTTACAATGTCAATTGTCTGAAAGCGCTGTTCCCATCGTCTCCAGTTCTCTCCTAGGTTTCCAGTCAGCACAAGCGGTGACGGTACTTTGAACTGATCCCGCCGGGCTGGCTTAACTTCCTCCATCGATGTCTGCCGTAGCGTAGCTTCTGTTAGCTGTAGTTAGCGATAGGTCAGACGGGCGCCAGCTTCAATGCCATTTACTGGATATTTTCTCTTTTTCAGACCAATCTATGAAAATTGTTGTGTGTGAAAATGCCAATTGATCAGCAGTTTCTGAAGTATTGAGACCAGCCCGTCTGGCACCAACAACCATGCCACATTTAAGGTCACTTTAATCACCTTACTTTCCCATTCTGATGCTTGTTTGAACTTCAGCATGTCATCTTGACCACGTCTATATGCCTAAATGCATTTAGTTGCTGAAATGTGATTGGCCAATAGTGGACCTAATGAAGTGGCTGGTGAGTGTGGCTTAAATTTCTCATGAAATATATGTTTTAAATAATATCATCACCTGCATTGTCGAAGTAATTTATAAATATTTATATATTTTCAAGTAACTATATTCATTAAGAGAAAAACACAATTTCCTCTGTCTCTGTAGAGTCACTCTACAATCATATCTCAATCATATATCACGCTCTTTGCAAGCATCATGTCATTTTGGGTCTTCAAGGAAGTCCAGAGAGGACAAAAAAACACAATATATATCTTTGCCCTTTCCACAGCACACACACGCACACAAAAGAAACATCTCACAGAGCATGTTATTGTAGAGAAACAGTGCTATAGTAACTCACTGTGGACATTTTGATATGTCATAGCAGGAAATGCATTAGCAACTGAATTCCACTTTAGGGAAGGTTCTGTTGTTGTTTGGGCTGGACTGTCAAGACTTTCGGTAGCATTTAAAGGAACTTAAGTGTTCCTCATGCCCTCTTAGTCCTATTGTTTGCTGGGGAGCTGTCAAGGTGTGGCGTTAGTGGAGGAGGGAAATGCAAGAGACTGAGAGGCAAACAATGGCTTTTATTAACACAAAACAATGCGCACTTCAGGGTGTCTGACAGAACTAAAAACCCTTAAAAATAGAGGCTAGGACAACACAGGAGGGACTACAGTAAAAACTAAAAATCAACTGACAAAGGCAAGAGAATACAGAGGACTGTATACAGCAAGGGTTTCCAGCTCCAGTCCTCAAGGGCCCAGGTCCAGCAGGTCTTAGATGTTTCCCTGCTTCGGCACATCTGATTCAAATGAATGGGTCGTTAACAGACTTGTGCAGATCTTGATGACAAGCTGATGGTGTACAGTGCAGTATACAGTAAATCTCACAACGTGTCCTATAGAGAAAAAATACTTTTTTTTACCCTCTTCTCTCTCCCTATGTAACCTCATTTCCTTATCTAATGAAAGGCAGCGCTGCTACGTGGCTGCAGCCTCAGTGCACTGTTGACCCATGTCCTACTATGTTTGTCTGTTTCTTGTATGTTTCTTGGACGATGAACTGGAATGTAATGTCATTGTGCTGGGACCAGGGGCAGACTGGTAATCTGTGGATTCTGGAAAAGTCCAGAACGGCCGTCCGGTCTACGGTCGTCAGCCATGTTCAATAACCAAAATTTTCAGTCTGTCAACTAACAGCAGGGGGCGCTAAGATGATCATTTATCATTTACAGGCCTAAAAACCAACAAAGCAGTCTAATGTTAGTGTCTGTCAACAGAAAGATGCCAAGCAGAAAATGCTAGAAGAAAGGTGGATTGGAAAAATTAAAATTTAAGAAAGCCAAATAAGGGAAAGAAGTGTTTTCCATTTTGGCACTATTTATCCTTTTCTTCTCCTTTGTGGTGCATGGTGGTGCAATGTCTGTGGAATAGGCTACGAATGTTGTTTGAGGGATGATTAGTTGAATGGTACCCTAACTAATCACAGCAGCATTGCATGGGTCAATTTAATTTAAAAAATCAGAATAATGTCAGAGTCCTACAATAGTATTTGCTGGGTAGACTGGTGGTTAAGTGGGTGGACCTTCCAGTGTTGTCATATGTTGTTGTATCCCTCTTTAGCCATTGCTTTCTCTCTATCCATAAAGGCCACTAGGAAATCTTTTCAAAAGATGCTGATATGACATATAAACCTGCTAACTACTGCTGACCAGATGGTGAATCATCTACTCTGTTGGGTTCATAAATGTATAAATCTGATTCTGCTGCTGGAGTCAGTGCCTCAGCAGCCATGAATCTCACAACATGTCACTGGTTATGAGGCATTATTTAGGTTTGCATATCAGACATTTTTCATTTCAAACAGAGAAGGGATGTTTTAAATAAATGTATGCTTTATAAAGCTACTTTTTCATCCTTGACTATCTTTGAGTATTTTTGCTGTATCAACAAGAGGCCGGTAGGGTGTCCTCTTTTGGGGTTTTTGGGTCACCCTAGCAGAATATTAAAACTATAAAATGTGTCAAGCAGGCTATTTCTGACAACAGAATAGACCTAAAATGCTAAAATGTAATGAGATTTAGGTAAACCAAATCTGTTTTATTCTTCTTGTCTGTAGTCTAGGTATTAAATAATATGTGTGTTAGATTTTCAGAGGTATAAGTACAGGTTTAATGGCTGTCACTCCAAGTAATGCTAAGAAACAAATGTTAATCAAGCATATGAGATATATATATATAGATGTTTAAATGTTTAAAATGCAAGCATATAAGTAACTGTAAAATAGCAGTAAAAAAGAAAATGTTTGTTCATTTTTGTTTTGGAGATGCAAGTGATGTTTAGACGTTCTTTGATATTAGTGTTCTTGAATAAACAATCTTGAATAGTTTGTATGTGTGGGTCTTGTTATGACAATATAATCACTATGGCACCCCCCCCATCAGCAACGATGAAACCAGCTCACAGAGCTACAAACAACACCACAGGAGAGGCAACCAAGATGCTCAAGAAGTAATGAAGGAAGAGAAAATGAGAGAATGATGGAGGAAGAGACCAAAGAGAAGTAAATCTTGGACAGCTTTGTAAAAGTGGCTTAATCTCCACCACCTATAGAGGGAGCCATATCATATCATATCACTAAAAATTGCAAAAATTATCTGTACTATGTTAAACAGTTAAAGAGAAAATATATAAAGCTTGCTGCTGTTCTGGATAAAACCGTGCTTTGAAATTACTCCTCTGCTTTTTCAAGCTTGGGGCCAGCTGTCGCCACAGTTCACCAAACTGTCCAACAGACATCCTGAAGTACGTCTTAAAGCAAACGTGGTACAATTTGAGCTCCTGAACCAAGTGGTGGATCTGTTTCCAGATATTTTGTTTTTTCTTCTTCATCATTGTCACTTGATATTGACCATCTTTTTTCCTTGGGCCAAATTATTTATTAATTTTTTTTCCAGAATCTTCATATTTATTTGCAAATTCACATCGCACTTTGTGTGAAAAGGCAAGCGTGTTGATATTTTACCTCTCAAGTATTTAGCATTTTTGTGCTTATTCACTTTGTGTTTAGTGTGCAAAGATCTTCACGCTTACATTTTTCGTACATAATTGTGTTGACGGTGTCAATCCTGATGTTGTACGGTACGCTGTGAGTACCCGGATGATGAATTCAGAGCAGTCAGAAAGTTGAACTTGGCCTCCATGATTGTCGTCTTGAGGTGGGATTCTCATTAGTTACGTTTTTGGTCAAAAAGAGGGCACCCAACAGGGAAAGTGGAAACGTGTGTTATCTGTAGATCATTGTAACTGGAGAGGAGGCTAAAATTCCTGTAAAGATTTGCAAGAAGATCGTTGATAGTTTCTGCTCTGAGCGCAAAAAAAGGCTTTGCCATTATATACTGAGAGAGACTATATTTTTATTTATTTTACCTTTATTTTACCAGGGAAGTCCTTTGAGAACAAGTCTCTTTTTCGAAGGAGTCCTGGCCAAGAAAGCCGCCATAAAAGTTGCACATAAAACAGATGAAATACAATCAACATAAACAATAAATAGATAAAACAGTACATTGACTCAACCAACAAGGATATATGTGGAAAACACATTTTTTATTTTATATTCTCACATAATACCTTGACTCATTTTTTTTGTCATGCTTTCCCTTCTCAATCAGAAGAAACCTGCAGGTAAAAAGAAAGAACCAACATAAGTAAATATCAAATGTCGCAAATCACGTCAACTCAAGAAGAAGCATTCCTTCGAAAAAATAGATATATGAAATATGGCTGTAAGAAATGGTCACCATAAAGACACATGAATATTAACCTCATTAAACATATATGAAGGAGGAAGAGCCAGAGCACTGATGGGAATACCTTCTCTATTCATCTGTCAATTGACTGACAGTCAGATGAACTTCCTCGTCTGACCTCACATTGTTTTGGTAATGCGAGTCGGATTATTGAGCAATCTTTTTTTTCCTGGTGTTGTTTTTGTCCATATGGCCTCTTTCACTATTGTTTCACATTACAACAATGTATTGTAGCAGGTATTCACAGGACAGGGGGCAGTTGCGTAAGTTCATTTCATCACTCAGCGGTATAAATACAAGTGTTTCCTTCCCTGAAAGCATCAGTCTCACCATCTCCTCAAGATCACATCATCTAAAGCCATGATGCTCTTCAAACTTAACCCTGCACTGTGTGAGTATAGAAACTATATATCATATCAGCTGGAACAATAATTTGTGATAGAATAAGTGTTTAAAGGGGTGTATAGGTATAATGCAACCTGCGCATAACATAGCCATAGATTTTGTTGTATCTGTAATTAGCCTGACCAGCCATATCCATTCACGTCACAAAAACTCTCTTGTAAAACCAAAGAGAAACACTATTAGGATGGCGGCCCAGGCTAGGATATTACATATACAACTTATACAGTTCACTTTCACTTTTAAGTTCTGAAGGAAACTCACTTTTGGTCAAAAAATCAAACAGATATGTTTCTTCTTTTCCAGTGCTCGCAGCAGCTTGCTCGGTCATGGTATCAGGTAGATAATGAAGTGAGAAATTGCTAGAATTTACATTATACGTATAGAACAAACAGAGTCGTTGATGTGATATTTGTCATTTCAGTTGTTTCTACTGAGAAAGCCACAACCTGCGATGACGTCTTCAATGTCCATCATTTGAAATGTGGTAAGACTGAGATTTGAATGTTTTTTTTTCTGTCTCGGTCTTATCCAGTATTTCTATTTGCTATTATAATAGCTCAGATAAGTTAAGACTTTCCCTCTTTTTCCTCACGTTTTCCATTTGTGTGTAACAGACATTGGAGTCATCAGCGTGCAGTCAGCTCTGTATGGACGTGCAGACACAAAGACCTGCAGTGAGGGGAGGCCTCCACAACAGCTCAGCAACACTCATTGCTCCCAGCTGGGCACTGCGGATGTCCTCAAAAAAAGGTACGTGTTATATTTTGAGTTGGAAAGTTCTTGTCTAGTTCTGGGACTGAGTCTGATTCTGATCAGGTCGGTGTTCAGAAATGAAGTTATGGGACAAAGAGAAAAGATTTTATACAAATTTACCCCTTAGTCATTTATCCCTCTTCCTATTCTCAATATCAACTCACCTGAAGACATAGCCATGAGGTTTTATTATACTTTTTAAAATTCTTTTCACACACATTGCTCATGGCCATACTGACCACATTCTCCACAATTTTCACTTAAAGTTTTTAAAGTTTTCATTTAAAGTTCTATAATTTCCATTGTAGCAATTGATTTTAATAGTTGTGGTGAAACCAACAAAGCTAACTTGTATTCTTTAAGAAGGCTATTATAATTGTAAAATATTTCAATATTTACCACAAGAGATGCTAAAAGATCATTCAATCTTCAGGGAAAGAAAGGCCCTCTTAAACTTGGACTTTTTCTTTTTCCATCTTTAAAAGCATATGCTCTCAACATTAAATAAATCACTGCATTTATACATTACATATGTCCTCACAGGTGTGATGGCAAGCAGGAGTGTGAGGTCAACACAAACGTTTTCCGTACTTCTGATCCCTGCTTCGGCACCTACAAGTATCTGCAGACCAACTACACCTGCTTCCCAGCAAGTCAGTCATTGGTTTTTCACAAATTTAATGCTCAAAATTGCACATTAGATTTAATCTGTGATCTCACATGATACATGCCCTTTATTCCGACAGTTCGCTTTACTGCGTGTGAGCACTCTCTGGCACATTTGTATTGCGGTAAGAGTCCACATTTTCTTTTTTTGTATCTTAAACGTAAGAATGTGACAGACATGAGCACCACTATATTTTCAGCCTGGCTTCTGTAACCACTCTTTGTTTTATTGACGACACCACTTCCTCCTCTTCTTCATCAGAGGACGGCCAGGTTATAAACGTCTATGGCGCTGATTATGGACGCCGTGACCAGACCACCTGCGCCTATAGGCGACCTGCATACCAGATTCAAAATGTGCACTGCTCCAGCACCACAACAAAAGTTGCTCAACGGTAAGAGAAGGACTATTTCCCACCCATCAGGGGGTGCATAATGAGATCACAAAGGTGAAGTGTTTAAGTTGCTGGAGAATAATATCAGGACAAATCTAAGGCATATATAATAAAAACAAAAAGAAATCACGAATTTCACTTTCAATGACGCATTTCATGATGCAACACGCTGAAGCCTGTTTTCATTTATTTAACTCTCTACTCTCAGCTGTAACGGGAAAACCAGCTGTACCTTCAGAGTTGGCAGCTCAGAGTTTGGGGACCCCTGCACTGGCACATACAAGTACCTGGAGGTGGCTTACGCCTGTGAATGTAAGTAAACTGAAGACGTGTGTGGCTGTTAAGGCTGCATGGATAAACAATACAACGTTTTATATGGTATAAGTCATAAAAAAAACAACAAACATATATTAGTCTGACTTCAATGTTTTCTTTTGTTTTGCAGATCCTGTATTTTATCCATAACAGCTTCACAGATCAAACTTAAGTTACGTCATGACACAAGCATGCACTGAATGAAGCAAATGCTGTTACGTCCACTGGCTGTTAAAAGAATTAAAATCTTGTTACATGTACAAAAAAAATATTAATAGAGTACAGAATAATTAAAACTATTTTTGGAAGAACTTTCAGGACTACAGGAAGTCCCATTTTTCTGCAGATGTTGACAATCAAAGTTCCATTTACAGGACAAATATTTCTCAAGCTTTTCTTTATATCAATTGTAGAACCAGATAAAACATTGGAGAAATAATAAATTAAAAAACAACGTAAAACGTGTTGGGTCCTGTTCTTTGTGTTTTTTGCCTTCTGCGCACCATTTGAGCTTGTTACCTGGAGCACAGAAAGTAATGCAGATGCTGTGTGATTGTCAAGAACAGTTGGAGGAACTCACGTTGACCAACAAACACAGCAAACTTCATCAAAAGTTATATTTATTAAACCCTCCTTCGACATCATTTGTGCATATTTAAGGAGAAATGACTAATTTTACAAGAGGTCTGGCATTCAAACAAAGCACAGTTAGAAATATCAACAGCCTTGCTAATTACCGAACCCAGCGCGTGTCCTTGTTTGTATGCGGCCTCTTTCACGTGCTGTAACAGATGAAAAGTTTCTAACACGCCACAGAATTCACTGGCAGTTTTGTCTGTGGGATTATCAAGGTGAATGTTAAAATCAACAGCTATGAATGAGAACATGGTCCAAATCTGTTGAGATAACAGCAAGCAGTTTAGCGAAGTTGGTGATAAAACTTGCATAAAACCTTGGAGGGCCTGTAGAGGATAAATGCGACTTTTGGAATACCTTTCAGCACAATGCACAGAAGATATTAAAACAAATTAAAATCACCACATGTTAGCTGTCTGCACTGAAACGAGTCTTTAATAAGCTTTCCTGTTGTGTTTAAAATGCATTTATCAAGCAGAAGTTTGGAGGAGTTGACTCAATGAGGGCTGGTGCACTGTTACTATTATCTAACCAGGTTTCAGTTAAAAGCATAAAATTCGAGATTATCCTCGGTTATAGAATCATTAATGAAGAATGACTTGTTATAAAGCAGGTAGCACTGTTGCCTCACAGCTAGAAGGTTCCTGGTTCAAACCTCAGCAGGGGCCTTTCTGTGTGGAGTTTGCATGTTCCCTCCACGGATGCGTGGGTTTCCTCCGGGTACTCCAGCTTCCTCTAATTTGCCCGTAGGAGTGACGTCTACGTGTGACCCGTCCAGGGTGTACCCCTGCCTTTCACCTGAAGAGAGCTGGGATAGACTCCAGCAGATCCCCGTGACCCTGCAGATGATTAAGCGGGCGTAGATAATGCCTGAATCACGTGCACCACTCTCCCTCTCAGAGCTGTAAACACAGGAATAGAGACAGCAGCTGGAACACTGGGTCCCGGTTTGTCCTGCCATCATCCTTGTGACCTGGAGCCAACAGATCAGTTTGAGTTCACATTAATGTTATGAGAGACTTTATCTGGCTGGTGAGACAGAGGCTGACTGTAACGCTGTTGTGAGGGGGGGAGGAGGTGCAGGCATCATTTCTTGGATGCAGGCTTGAAGGCCGACTGGGGGCTTAAAAAAGAGGTGGAGGGAATAAGTTAGAGGAAATGAAAAGATGAGATTGATGGGGGAAATGGAGGAGGCATGAGTTTGGTCCCAGCAGTGGCCAGCTCGTTCACCTGGTCGCTGAACTCCAGAAGGGAGGAAGTTGGAGAGAGGTTAAAGTTCACATGGAGGGCGTGGAGGGCTGGAGGTGGCAGTGAGAGGAGAGAAGGTTGGCGATCTTTCACTTTTGGGAGCATTCAGGTCTGTGGGGGGTTGAGGAGCCCCACTCTCAACACTTCTGATTGTTTTTTATCTTATCGTTATCCCGTTGTCCCAGTTCTTCTTGTCTCCCGTCCTTGTGAGAGGACACAGACAGACGACGCAGAGACTAAAACAAATTAGAAGCAAACAGCCTTCCTCCTGACTTATTGAGATGAATTCCATCTGCCTTAAAAAGATGTCTTTAGTCCCAGTAAACATTAAAATTGTCTTTGAAGAGGCATCTTGGCTGTTGAGCCACACAGAACCGTAACTAGTTCAGGTTAATGCTGCTGATTAGCCTCGTTCATAAAGTAAAAACTGGCAAAAACGTACTCGTAGACGTCAAATCTTTTCTAAAATCGGGCTGCTCTAATGGATTGAATCCTAGACTCCGTTTCTATAGGTTTTCTTTTAGTTTAGTTCAGAAAAAAAGCATTAAAGAGGATAAATGAAAGCAAAGCAGGGAGCAAGGCAGCAAAGACTTTGCTGACAACTGTTTGCTTCCTGTCTGCACTAATATTCAATCTTTTTTCACATCTTATTCCCCAAGAAAAAAACCTGCAGGGAAAAGGAGAGAACCAATCTAGGAAATATCAAATGTAAGAAAATCCCAACGTCAACTCAAGAAGAAGCATTTATTCAAGGAAATAAACATATGAAATATGGCTGAAAGAGCTGATAGCCATAAAGGACTATGAACCTCAATAAACACGTGAGGGTGGAAGAACCAGGGCTCTGATGGTCATATTATTTATCACTCCGTTAATGCTCTGTCTATTCATCTGACATTTGACTCTGACAGTCAGATAAACCTGTCCCTTACCTCATATTATTTTGGTAATGCAAGTTGATTATTGCGCAATCTTTTTTTTTCCTTATGCTCTTATTATCCGTATGGCCTTTTTTTTTTTTTTTTTTATCATCGTTGCACGCTGCAACAATGTATTGTAGCTGTTTTCACAGGACAGGAGGCGGTTGTGTAAGGTCATCTCTTCACTCAGCGGTATAAATACAAGCGTTTCCTTCCCTGATAGCAGCAGTCTCACCATCCCCTGAAGATCAGATCATCTAAAGCCATGTTGCTCCTCAGACTCCACCTTGCACTGTGTGAGTATAGAAATGATTTCAGCTGGAACAATGAATGTGAGTTTATAGAGGCTGGGATATTTGATATGTAACATCCCATTTTTTTTTTTAACACATTCATTGTCTACTGTTCACTTTCACTTTGAAGTTTTGAAGCAAACTTACTTTTGATAAAACAGAAATGTTTCTTCTTTTCCAGCGCTCACAGCAGCTTTCCTGGTCATGGCACAAGGTAGATACTGAAGTGAGAAAACGCTAGAATTTACATTATACATACAGAACAAACAGACTGAGTCACTGATGTGATATTTTGTCATTTCAGATGTTTCTACTGAGAAAGCCACAACCTGCGATGACCCCTTCAATGTCCAGCATTTGAAATGTGGTAAGACTGAGATTTGAATGGTAACACATTCTGGCTGTCAAACAGTAACATTATTTTTGTAATGCTATGATAATAACTTGAAGTTGGAACGTAATTTTTTTTAGACCTGCGTCTTTTTCCTTTGGTGTGTAACAGACCATGGCGTCATCGTTGTGGAGTCAGTTCTGTATGGTCGTGCAGACACTGAGACCTGCAGTGAGGGCAGGAATCCAGGAGAGGTCAGCAATATTCACTGCTCCCAAGACAAAGCTCTGGATATCGTCAAACTCCGGTACACCTTGAGTTTGAGAATTCTTGTTTCCTTCTGGGACCGAGTCTGATTCGAATTGTGTCGGTGTTCATCATATCTCACATTCAGTCACAGAGATGAAGTTATAGGACAAAGAATACAAGATTACCCCTTAATCATTAATCCCTCTTACTATTCTTTATACCATACGCCAAGATATACAGTACAGTTTGTTACACAGTTATTTGTTTTTCCAGCATCAAAAGTTGCAAACCACACCAAAATAAGGATACTATACTAGACTGGTTGTTCTCTGATGAGGTACCAAAGCCAATGGTACAATATGATTAAGGTGGAGCTTGTGTCCTTCTTCTTTGAGTTTATTGACTGGAGATACTGTGCCTCAGGGGTTTGATGTCATGATGTTCTGAAGCAGAGGTGGCTACAGCCATCGGGTCAACACGTCCTTCAGGGTTTACAGTTCCGAACTGTACCCTGCCGACCCACACTGAGCTGTAGTGCTCGGTAGGAATGTGGCCTCCGTAGGCGAGTGCTATGTTGGGGACTATTAAAAGAGCTCATTACCAGAATGATCTTTACACATTACTGGCGTTATTTCTGTCCGAGGTGTTCATTGCATCAATACTGTCACACAGATAAAACACCGCATGATGAAATGTTGGATTTATTGAGTGCACTATATAAAGCGTAACCATTCCGACTTTGTATTTGGACGACACAACAAGATGGCCACCACAATTATTTAGAGCACCTGGGGGTGATTTCAGACTCTGTGATTTTTGATGCACACATCTACACAGGTTTTTGACACATCTGTGGACCACATTCCAGTTTCACTATTTTTTTTTCTTGTTTTTTTTGCAACTCACAGCCCTGATGTGTTGTCATGAAAGTAGACAGATTCGTATGCTAACTTCAGCATTTCAGAGTAGATAAAATTCAACCATGTAGAGCTGAAAGCATAAACGTGCATTTAGCATTCACATGTTTATTCTGTTGTTTCAATAAAATGTTTGCAGTAGTAGTTGTAAATGTAGAAGGACACAAGCATTTCTTATTCAAGCATATGCATGCTAACACACATCAATGCATCTCATGCTATATTTATAATAGTATTTATGCTTAAAAATGGATACTAAACCTTTACTAATGCACACCAATACAGTATTTGATAATGTTATGATATATGAGCATTATAGTCTGGAAGGCATTAAGCTAATAGGAACTGGTTAGTTTTTTGTGATCAAACAAGCGAGAGATTTTACTAGCTAATCTAGTTTGGATAAAAGGTTCACACTGGCAGGAGGCAAAGCAGGTTATTGAAATGTTTATTCTGTAATTTTTTCCAGTTGTATTCACTTCTACACTTCTGTCATTATAACAGGTGTGATGGGAAGAAGGTGTGTCACATCAACACTAATTTGTTCTGTTCTCATGATCCCTGCGTCGGCACCTACAAGTATCTGGAGACCAAATACAACTGCTTCTCAGCAAGTCAGTTTTTCATGAATTTAATGGTCAAAATTTGCACATTAGGCTTGTTACCTTTAACCCTAACACCAAACCCTAAACCCCCCACCCTCCCTGCCACCTGAATATAAATCCAACCCATCCCAGAACCCCCCCCCCAACATCTAACCTACAGCTAACCCATAGCTTCTAATTCCCCCCCACACACACATACACACTACATATAAACCCAGCCTCTCCCTGAATCCCCTCCCCTCTCAAAATCTAAACCCAGCCCCCTCCAAAGCTAAACTCACATCTCTGACTCTGTCCTCTTCAATCTGAGGCTGATACACAGGTCACACCAGCACCACTAACCACATACAAAGACTAAAAGTAATGGAGCCAGCCCCATTACCACTGCACTCACACACTCGTTTCAAGGAACCAGTGCACTGTATGCACATTTCAACAACAATTACCTTGGACCTCCGAGGATCTGCACCATATGCTACAGACATGGGAGGTATACTGGGTTCCAGCACTTAACCAAACTGTTGTTGACCAAGCCTTTCCTTCGATCTCCAGAGCAAACTCTGAAGTAGCTAATAAGCGGAAGAGGGAGATTGTTGACCAATTTGACCCTAATTTAACACATTAGGAAGGGATTGACCTATTTCATGTTGGCCTCCAGCGGAACTGTGAGGCCCTCTGAGTTATTTCCGACCAGGATATAATTATTTAAAACAAACATGTTAATCAAGTTTGCAAGGCAGCCTTTTTTCATCTCTGTAATATTGCCAAGATTAGGACCATCCTCCCCCAGGGAGATCCTGAAATACTAATCCATGCATTTGTCACTTCTAGACTAAATTACTGCCCTCCAGCTGATCCAAAATGCAGCAGTCCAAATCCAAGTGAGATCAGATCTCTCCTGTGTGAGCCTCGCTCCACTGTCTCTCTGTAAAAGTCAGAATCAAATTTGAACTTCTGCTAATCACATATAAGGCCCTTAATCAGAATCAGAATCAGAATCGGAATCGTTTTTAATCGTTTTTAATCCTTAAAAGCCTAGTTCCTCATTATCAATAAGACTGGATAACTCCTTTATGCTCCTAATAGAGCTCTCCGCTGCCTTATTGCAGGATTAATTATGAGCACCTTGTAAATGTAACTGTGCTCCATTGTTCTTGTAGTTTTTTTGTACTGTTCAGTCGCCGTACATTAACTAATGTTATATCAGACATAAGTAATTAGAAACTCTTAGTTTTCAAGCTGATGGATGATTACAAATAATGTATTTTGTCCTTCATAAGACTGACAATGTTTGTGTCTCTCCTCTCTCTGTCTTATCTCCCTCCTCTTTTCTTCCTTTACCTGGCTGGTCTTCGGGAAGTCCCCCCCCTTTATAAACCAGGTCCTAGCAAGTTTCTTCCCTTTTAAAGGGGAGTTTTTCCTTGCCCTTGTTTGGCTTAAAGGTTTTCTCCTGTTACAGGAGTTGCCACTACTTCTTGACTTAATATTCATTAATAGTACTTCATATTTAATAGCATTTGCTCATCCATCATGCTCTGGCTCTCTGAAAGGTACCAAGAGTGAATTTGTATTCAATTTGTATAGATGCTACATAATTAAAGTAGAATTAGATTTAATCTGTGATCTCATGATTCATGCCCTTCATTTTGACAGATTGCTTTATTGCGTGTGAGCACTCTATGGCACATTTGTTTTGCGGTAAGAATCCATATTTTCTTTTTTTGTATCTTGAACGTATGAATGTGACAGACATGAGCACCACTATATTTTCAGCCTGGCTTCTGTAACCACTCTTTGTTTTACTGACAACACCACTTTCTCCTCTTCTTCATCAGGCGAAGGCCAGGTTATAAACGTCTACGGCGCTTTTTATGGACGCCACGACCAGACCACCTGCAGTTTCCAACGACCTGCAACCCAGGTTACAAATGTCGACTGCTTCAACCCCACTCCAAAAGTTGCCGAACTGTAAGAGGACTATTTCCCACCCATCAGGGTTTCACTTTGTGAGGTAGAACAGTTAAATGCATAAAGAGATCACAAAGGTGAAGTGTTTAAGTTGCTGAAGAACGGTCAAAGGACAAATCAATGGCATATATAATAAAAAAAAAAAATTCATGAATTTCACTTTCAATGACGCATTTCATGATGCAACACACTGAAGCCTGTTTTCATTTATTCACCTCTCTACCCACAGCTGTGAGGGGAAGCATAAATGTTCCTTCTTAGTAAGGAACTCAGTGTTTGGGGACCCCTGCATTGGCACATACAAGTACCTGGAGGTGGCTTACACCTGTATTTGTAAGTAAATTGAAGATGTGTGTGGCTGTTGACTCTGACAAAACTGCTCTCTGATGCGACAGGGCAGAGAAACGATACCAAGTCTCATATATATGACATATAATGCTGCTCATGTTGTTTTGTTTTATTTTTAAAGTGTGAAGCACACAGCCAAAAAAAAAAAACCCAAATCATATATATATATATATATATCTATATCTATCTATCTATCTATCTATCTATCTATCTATCTATATCTATATAGATATATATATATATATATATTTCATATTTTCTACTGTTTTGCAGATCCTTCAACTGAAGATGGTCAGGGAGAAACTTCCCATGGTCCCTGTTGTGGTGAAAATCCCCATGGTCCCTGTTGTGGCGAAACTTCCCATGGTCCCTGTTGTGGCGAAACTCCCAAGGTCCCTGTTGTGGCGAAACTCCCCATGGTCCCTGTTGTGGTGAAAACTCCCCATGGTCCCTGTTGTGACGAAACTTCCCATGGTCCCTGTTGTGGCGAAACTTCCCATGGTCCCTGTTGTGGCGAAACTCCCAAAGGTCCCTGTTGTGGCGAAACTCCCCATGGTCCCTGTTGTGGCGAAACTCCCAAAGGTCCCTGTTGTGGTGAAACTCCTCATGGTCCCTGTTGTGGCGAAACTCCCAAAGGTCCCTGTCATGAAGAAACTCCCATGAAATGATAAGAGCATTCCTTGAATGAAGCAAATGTTGCATGTAACGTTGTCCCCTGAAGAGAATCAGAATCTTGTTACATGTACAAAACAATATTAAAAGAGTAGTACAGAATAATTAAAACTATTTTTGGAAGAACTTTATGACCTTTCAGGACTACAGGAAGTCCATTTTTCATTCTGCAGATGTTGACAATCAAAGTTCCATTTACAGGACAAATACTTCTCAAGCCTTTCTTCATATCGATTGTAAAACCAGACAAAACACTGGAGAAATAATAAATTGAAGGCCAACTTAAAACATGTTGGGTCCTGTTCTTTGTGTTTTGCCTTCTGCACCCCATTTGAGCTTGTTACCTGGAGCACAGAAAGTAATGCAGATGCTGTGTGATTGTCAAGAACAGTTGGAGGAACTCACGTTGACCAACAAACACAGCAAACTTCATCAAAAGTTATATTTATTAAACCCTCCTTTGACATCATTTGTGCATATTTGAGGAGAAATGGGTAATTTTACATGTCTGAAAAATGTTAAAGAGTCAAAATAATCTTTCAGTTCTGCAAAGAAGTGAGCAGTTCAAGTCTGTGACAGTTAAACTTTACAAAATAACCAGACCAATGGTGTTCAACTTAAAATGTTACCAAAATAAAGTCATCTGGACAACATGATGTACGACGTGCTCCCAGGGAACTGGCAAAAGAATTTACTGAAGATTCTCTTGAAATTAAACTGTTACATGATGATGTTTCCATCAGAAGAAAAAGTATATAATCAAAATTTAACAACCAAATGGTTAACCTATTAAAAAGGCTTTTTGTCGCAGGTCAGTGGATGCACCTAAGAGACGAAGCCCAAAACATGACTACCAAACGACAGTTAAGTTGCTGATGCCTTCGGAGAGGTCCGTCTTCGACGGGTAGACCACCTTCAGGTTCCCGTCTTGGTCAACTGTTCGGACCTGCTGGACCACCAGTTGGCTGGAGGACTCGCAGCTGGCGGCGGGCTCTGGTGCACCATCCCCCTCCCCGTCTGACCCCGTCTCCTCCTGGTGCTCAGCAGTGAACTTGTTCAACTCTGCCATTTTCTGTGACAAGAACCGGAATGACCCGTTGGATTAAAAGGTGTTTGAAATGCAACAGAACTGCAGCTCAGATGTCTGTGACTCTAAAGGCTCATGAGAATAAATTCACTTCCTCCTTCAAGCCCCGACATTATACTTTTCCTGACTTTACATGGTTCAAAACTGAATCATATATTTATAATTTATGCCACTGAGTTGCATTTTACTTCCACAGTACAGGAATGACAAAATAACCAAATGCTTTAGAGCACTCACAATGCTCGGCCTCAGATTTATTTTTTTCCTTCAACGCTTGATTGTTGTTATGGCCTCAGAGGTGAAGGAGAGTTGTGTCATGCTGTGCAGGGCAGATGACAGTCAAAGTACCATTTGCTGAAATTCATGTAGAGTTCGTGAGTGGTTTTTTTCAGTATTTTCCTGCAGATTGCCAGCATGACAACAACAACAGTTGTCACAGAGATTGACCCTCATCGTGTTCTGGGTCAGATTTGGGGTCAGAAAATGTACAGCTCTATTCAAGACCCTGCTTTCCACTGACATCACGCAAAATATACTCGTTTGATACCGATATGTGCACGTGAGGGAGGTGTGCTGAACAACTCTGCATGCCCAGAAGTCCTGCAATGGTTTACATTTTTTATATATGACTAGATCAGAAAAATGACTGAAAAAAACCACAGTGGGGATGTCTGGGTCGGGGGTTGAGACGGCCAAACCCGGTCATTAAACCAACAATTTAGTGCCACACTTGATATTAGAAATCTCTTCGGCGATAACTTCAATGATGTGGACTATGCAGATGCACATGGCCATCACAGCCACTAGGGACCGCCAAGCGACCAGCTCAGCCTCAACATACAGTATTTTTCTTTTTCTTTCCTTTCTTGTCCTTTTTTTTTTGTTTTTTTTAATCATGACCTTTTTCAAATTAGCTAATTGCAGTGCAATACTTGCTCAGGAAAAAATTCAATTAGTTTGGAATTTTTATGCCATTTTGAACTAAAATCCAGAATAGTTTAATTAGGACCTTTGATTTCACCGCCTTCATCGACAGAGACAAGGAAGCTCACCACTATCAGAGCGTCCATAATGTCTTTACAGGTCTGCAGGCTGGTTGCACTCGTCACCTCGAGGAACAGCTCTTTGGTCGTCTTCTTGATCTGTACACAAACAAAGATGTCATCAAATGTATTACAGACACAAAACAGATGGTGGGCTTCAGGCGGGAAATCTGGAACAAAATACCAGCTTGATTTGCATGTCGAATGTCTTAAACCACACACATCCAGGGCCGTCGCAAGGGGGGGCGGAGCCCGGGGCAGACTTGAGATGCGAGGCCCTTTTCAGGATAACCTATTGACCTATTGGTCAAGTGTGAGGCCCGTCATAGGTACGTCACAGCGCGGGGCCCTGGGCGACCGCCCCCTTCGCCCCCCCCTTGCGACGGCCCTGCACACATCTACTTTATTGTACTTAAACAATACAAAACTACCCAATGTGATTAATTGTTACACTTTTTTTACACAATTACCAAGTCAGTCTGAAATGATGGTTGCCAGTATTAAAATATATATATATGCACCTTGGTTTTCTCACTGTTGGTGATGGGCGGGAATGATATCACATGTCCCTCTGCATCAACTAGGCAGGGATACAGTGACTTTCCTTGCAGAAGCTGCAGATATCTGTAAAGAAACAATTATATGAACTTGTTTGTTTATAAATCAAAAAACAAAAAAGAACAAGAGCCTCTATGAACTGAACAAATGCCAAATTTCTACACTGCCAGACAGGCAGCTGAAAAACATATTACCATCCATAGCATGCAGTCAAGAGTCTGAATCACATGTTTCATCAGGTATCTGGAATAACGAGCATATAAAAATGCCACTTCATCTTTTTCGAGCTTTAATGGCCTCTTTGAAACCTGAATGGACGTCAGGTTTGACTTTTTTTCATCTATATTAAACCCAAAGGTTTTAACCAAAGAGACAAAAGTTAAAGGAGACACATTCTGCCCTTTTTTCAAAAGTTAACACAATTGCCTGAAGGCTTAAGAACATGTCTGACATGTTTTGGTCAAAATACCACAGGTTCTCAGTACAAAAACCTCCTTGTCAACCAGGTGTTTACAGCTATGTTCAAAGCAGCTGGTCCAAGGCAATGGAGTTGGGATCTTGACTCTACTTCTCTTTTTTTTGCAGTGTTCGTCTTTGAAACTGGTGTTAAAGCTCTGTGCTTAGTTGGTCCTCAGAAAGGTGGAAAAAAAAAATTGTATTATCTCAAAGGTTTGAAAGCTTGCTGAGCTCGTTGTTTCTTCTGACGCCCAACCACCCAGAATGTAGATATAGATGAGTCAGAGATGCTACTGACTTGTGCAGGCCGGTGACGTTCTGCCTCTTCTTCTGCTTCCTCAGCTCGTCCGCTTCTAAGTGAAGTTGTCTTATCAGCTCGACGGCCGTCATCTCCCTCCGACCCAGCGGCACAATCTAACAAGCCAGGTGTGAAATGTTCAACAGAGCAAAAGAAACCAAGACAGAACTGCACATGAGATATGTCCTTCCTGTTTCACTGACGAAATTACTTTTACAAAGATTCAATTCGATTCATGTCCGGGCGCATACCTTCAACTGGGTTGGTGGTTTGACATCGTACATCAGTGGACCTTTGAGAAGCTGCGCATCGTGAGTTGCGATGGTTGCGACGGTCCTTTTACCACACAAATCATCGTGAAGCTTTGTCTGGAAAAACAGTTGTTAGTGACCGCTTCGTGGTTGTTATTTCAGTCGTTCCATTGTACTGCTTTTACCTGAGCCATCAAGAAGCGTTTCAGCGCGTTCCCAGACTTGAGGTCCATGCCTCTGACCAAGCAGCACACCAAGTACGGCCGAACATCTTTCACCTCCGCACTCACTTTGACGGTGAGCTCTGTTGGTGCGTCTGAAATGTGGAGCACCCTCACCACCATCTTGTTCAGTTCCTCCACCTCATCCTGTTCCTCCGCCACCTTCTCCTTCTTCTTCCTTTGCTGCCTTTTCTTCTTGTCAAAGTCACGTCCTCCGTCAGCGTCACCTCCATCCTCACCTGGTTTTCCTCTTCCTTTTCCCCTGATATAATCCAGGATGGACTTGGTCTGACAGCCGTTGACCATCTTCTCCAGACGCTTGTCACTCAGCTTGTTGCCTTTGAAGTTGATCTCCTTTAACTTGGGGCAGTCACTCAGATTACAAGGGATCTCATTCAGCTTGTTATTTGAGAGGTCCAGCACCTACAGATACAGGCATAAGGGGGTCAAAAGCAAAAGCAAAAGTTGAGTTTCACAATCTGTAACTACCCGATGCTCTTGTAGTGTAATATAAAAGAGACAACAGCAAAAAAAATTAAAATTCTTCCTGGTGTGAAGCTATGAACAAAATGAATTTACCAACAAACAATTTAGTGTTGCATTGGATATTAGAGATCTGATGAAAATACAACTCTTGGTTAGGTTTAGGACGACCAGTTGATGAGCACAATCATTTCTATTCCCATCAAACCATAATAAGTAACTTAAATAAAATTTGACATTGGATCCTCTACCATTATATAGATCAGTAGGTTTCAACCCTGTTCCTGTCCTGCATGTTTTAGATGTTTCTCTGCTCAGTCACCCCCGATTCGATGACCATCAGGTTGTCTTCCAGGTCTATGCAGGCCTGTCAAAGACTCACTAATTAAAGTAAGGTGTGACTGAGCAGAGAAACATCTAAAACATGCTGGACAGGGGGAAATAAGGACCTGGATTGACGAACCACTGATATAGATATATTGATGGAGATCAATGGACAATTTCACCCTAAAGACTGGGGATGGTTCAGCATGTCTTACAATACCACTTTGTCCCACCAAAGGTGCACTTCGTCATGTCTTAGCACAAAGGGCTGACATGTGAACTTTTTTAAGATATGTTGCCCTCTGTATGGTCAAAAGTGGTATTGCTAAAAAAGTGGTTTAAACAAATCTAGGCCGTTTTCTTTTAAAAATGCAATCAATTAATGCATTACTATGGATTCACTTAAGGCTCCTATATTCTGCATGGTTTGAGGCTGTTGAAGAAAAAAGATCACCATTGTTAACGAATCATGGGGAAATCTTTTATCTTTCATCAAAACTGGCAGCCCCAACCAATACAGTGAATATATAATAAAGCAGCACAAAGGAGTTTTTTTTCCCCGAATTTTAAAGTAGAGCTGTTCCGATACCATTTTTTCCCTCCCGATACCGATTCTTGAGCTGTAGGTATCAGCCGATACCAACAACCGATCCAAGTATAATATTTTTTTCTAAATTGCACCATGCCTGACTGTAGTATAATTATCATTATTGTAAAACATGAATAAAAACAGCAAATCCAAGCCATTTATGCCTATATTTATTTCCAAATAGAACAGCATAAAACAGTATTGCAAAATTAAGAAGTATTTATTTTTGCTGGTAGTGTATTAACCAGTAAATAAATAATTTAATATAAATTACTTGGTATCGGTTGGTGCCTGGACTCCCATACTCGCCGATGCCGATACCGATAATGGCATTTTTGGCAGTATCAGAGCAATTTCCGATACTGGTAT
This sequence comes from Hirundichthys speculiger, assembly GCA_018398805.1. NCBI lineage: Eukaryota > Metazoa > Chordata > Actinopteri > Beloniformes > Exocoetidae > Hirundichthys > Hirundichthys speculiger. Next base: position 1,865,580 of record JAGFBZ010000229.1, read on the forward strand.
CAGAATCGGAACAACGCTACTTTAAAGTATCAGTATCAATAGTGGCTACCTGAGTATCGCAGAATATCACGTGTAAGGGGGCTATACCTCACACTCTTCCGGGCATTTGCAGGACCTCAAGTTATTCCAGGCAAAGTAGACAGGATCATCACTTGTGTTACCATCAGTGATGATCTTTTCTAGCCAAAATGACAGGAACATAGCCTGAAATTTCTTGTGCGGTTCAGCAGTCAACATTCTTCCCCATTTTATCCGTACCCTCGCACTAAATCAGTACCTTCCGAATCAGTGGGAGTTTTGTACAGCTGCCTTCAAAATTGGAAGTATCTGTATCTTCCAAAAGCCCCAAATGGAGCGGTAGCGACCGGTTTTGAATGGTGCTGCCACCTAGGATACAGTTTTTGCAGTACCTGGTGGCCCTATTTCATTTCATGGAACAACTGACTGCTTATAGGAAAACAAAAAGACTCAAGAAAGCAGTGACAAAAGAGGAATGAAAGAGTGACCGAGAAAGAGACCAAACAAGAGTTAATCTTGGAAAGTGTATATAGAATGAATATAGGTTGATATTTTATTCTAGAAATCATATTCTCAAAAATGGGGGTCGTCTTATAATCGAGCTCTAGACTTTTCTCTATTGTAATTACACATCTGCGTTGCTAGATGGAGCCGCACCGAAGTAACCAGTAAGTGAATGGAGCATCACAGTGAACGCATTCAAGCAAGGTCTGATGTTAAATGGAGGAACCATGTGACCGTGCTGAACAAAGGGGCTAAAAAGCTTTGTTGCTGTCCAGATTTTTTTTTACAGACTAAAATGTCAATGTTGTTCTTGAAATTTGAATTTAACTTTACTTTGATGGTTATGCAGTTATTTATATCATTATTGCAGTTACTGAACTACATGGTTGTTGCTTATTCACTGAGTCATAGTCTCAGATTTTAAGAGAATACAGTTTATGAAATAGTGCTATACCTTGATCTTAAATAACATGGGAACCTGACACGTACCTTACCTTAAAGGTGGGGTGGGTGTTGTTTTTTTGCAACACTTTTTACAATATTGCCTGAAAACCTTTTCACATTTCCATTGCACCCACTGAAATAAAATGTTTGCAAAAAAAACTAAACATTTTGGTCCAGTCTAGAAGGTATAATCAGAGAAAAACTCTGACCAATCAAAAAAGTGATCATCACTATTTTGATTGGCTGCCTAATACGTCCATCAAATATCACCCCTCGCTCCCTCCCTCCCTGTGGTTCATGCAGTCGTGAATCATGTGAAGGCGTGGTTTCGAGGGGTGAGCTGAAGAGGAGGAGGCGGAGCCTTTTGGGAGGAGGGAGGGAGTGGATATTTTCAAAATCTCACTTGAGTTGGATTGCTGGAACTGTTTTTCAAACAACACCTACTCCACCTTTAAGTATGGTACCATACTTCCTAAAAAAGATGAAATCATTGAAATGTTTAACAATATACTCTAGCTCAGGGCATAAAATTGCGACTAAATGGTCGCCAAATGCGACCAAAAATTTGACCGTTTCTTAGTTAACAAGAAAGAAATTATATTAGTTTTCATAGTAAGCATCATGGAAACAGAATAAAATGCGCTTTCATGCTTGTAAATCATACCTGTCAAGTATCCCGTTTTGGCTGGGAAAGTCCTGTATTTTACTCTTCCTCTACCGATGTCCTCTCGTATTAATATTTTCCCGTTAGTCTCCCGTATTTTAACCTGCGTTATTAAAAAAGTAATAATACCGCATCGGGTGGAGTAAAAAAAAAAAAAAAAAAACATTCCCAATCTGAGATCTGTCACTTGCCTCGTGATAACTGCCGCAGCAGTAGCTACTACAGGTACTGTAGGTGGTAGATGTCGCGAGGTTAGTGTGTGACCATCCGATGAGTGACAGCGCGTGAAGAAAAAGATTGTTACAGAGAATAGGATTGTGCTCCTCTCTCATATAAAATAAACTACTCTGGACCAGCCCACAAATACACTCCTTCCAAAACAGTCATAAAAAAATGCAAAGTCTGCAACAAATGAGTACAATAAGTCATTAAAAGTGTAAAGAAAAGTCACGTCATGTAAATGTATTGTAAGATGAATATCGATGTATATCGTATCTTGAGCCGAATATCGTGTATCGTATCATATCGCAAGATTAGTGTATTGCTACAGCCCTAATATATATATATATATATATATATATATATATACATATATGTATATGATTTTTAAAAAATCCTTGAGAAATTTAACTTTTTGAAACATATAGTATCTATTGTTGTTGTCAATATCTCAACTTTGTAAGGTTTATCTCTATTTTCTGTTAGAAGACAGTATCTCTACTGAAGCGGTGCTCACCTTTAGAGCAGGTAGCTTGTGGATCTCTCCACTCAGCTCTTGTATTAGGTTATCAGAGGCCACCAGGCTGCTGAGCAGATCCAGTTTCTCGGAGTAGAGATCAGGAGGAAAAACAGTGATGCGGTTCTTGGAGACATTGATGGTGGCGAGCTTGGTGCACTGGCTCAGTCCATCCGGCAGGACCTCCAGGCTGTTACAGCTGACGTTGAGAGTATTCAGCTCCTTCAGCTGAGTGATTCCCTCGGGTAAAGCCTTTAGGCTGTTGACAGAAAGGTCCAGGACCTTCAAGGACCTGAGGCTGCTGATGATATTCGGGAAGGAAGCGAGCTTGTTTCTGCACAGGATGAGGCTCTGGAGGCTGGTCAGATGTTGGATGTCCTCGTGGATCTCTGTCAGACTGGGACACTGACTGACTTCCAGGTAATTCAACAGCTGCAAGGAATAAATAGTGGAAGCGAGCCCCCCGTTGGAGGAAATTCTCTTGTCAACAGCAGCACCCTGTAAAACTAGCTCACGCCTCTTATCGGTAGCTGCTTTCTCTATTTCTGGCCAAGCCTCCATGTCATCCATGCTGCTTTTACAGAGATAAAGTTCGAGAAGTTCAAGACGTATACCACTTCCGTTGAAGGTTTTCAAATTATATGGATATTCTTTTGACCTTAAGCATCTGTGGAAGAAAAACCGTCTGATTATTTGCTTCAGTGCACATAATAATTAATCTTAATATACGATAAAATAAGTGGGTGTCTCGTAAAGGTGAGTGGGGTGTTCAATTATGCTTATGTAGACAGATGTAATGCTTTTATTTTGACGAGTAGATGTGAAGCTTATTTCTCCTGTCCGCCCTGGCCAGTATCAGGAAGAAGCGTTGGAAAGGTTTGACAAATTATTTCTGAACGTTAAAAAAGCTTCATGTCGTCATATAATCCATTTAGTAACTTATAAAACTGAATACACAATATTTTGCAAAACTTTTCGATAAAATAAACGTTTATAAGATATGGTACTAAAAAAAACTACGAAGACAACAATTCATCGCGGCTCATCCATAATTCTACGACTGCGCATGTGCACAATGGTTGTTGCGAGCGGTGGTTATAGAGATGAAATGGGACAACGAGCTGTCAAGAATACGGTAATAAGATATCTGTCAACTATCCCGTTTTAGCCGGGAAAGTCCCGTATTTTGCTCTCTTCTCCCGCCGTCCTCCTGGATTTTTGGTTCATTAACAATTTTTTTCACAGTCCACAGCAGAGGATTTATTGTGGTCAGCTTTTCAAGTCATAAGGGCAACTTCAGTGCCAAGGAGCTCATGGTCCATGCACCCATAATCAACGGATGGAGCAGGTACAAAAAAAGTGAAAATATATTCCATTTTCTCCTCTATCAGTACCCACAGTGCGATCTTTTTGGTATACTTTTTGGAGTATAGTCTAAAAAATGCATATATTAAACATAAATTAACTCTTTCAACACTGAATGTACTTTTAAGAAGTTGTGAAATTGGGCTCGACTGTTAAGAGTAAAAGTGTGTTTATCTATATATATATATATATATATATATATATATATATATATATATATATATATATATATATATATATAAAACTTTGACTACTTAAAGATGCATATTCCATCTCGCCATCCGTCACGCGTCAAAGGCAGTGTGGCAGTGTGCATGAACAGAACCACCAGGGGGCAGCAGAACTCTACAGCTGCACCAAATTGTCTGAAGAGGAAGAACCCGGAGGAAGCGGGTATGTCCAAAACTCAAGAAACAAAAATGTTCGGACTCTTCCGGAAATATAAGCCTTTAAAAGTCAGAGATTTAAGTGGAAATAGAAATGTACGGAATCGCTGCGAAAGATGCGAAAGAGTTGCTTAAAGAAAAGCTGCAAGTTGTTCCAGGTGAGCCGCGTGTAGCTGTAGTTTTTTAATCGCTCTGCACCACAGTTCCGCTTTTTCTTCAATGAGAACTCGGTGAAAACGAAAACACAAGAAAATAATTAGGAAATGTTGCATTAGAAGGCGACAAAAAGACCTATGGTTTTTGGTACAGGGGATATGTTCATGTAAAAGTCTGTGCACAGAGCAAAGGTTAGATAAGAAAATGTAGACATTTTGTACTTTAAACATACAGAACAGAACAGTAAGAAAACGTATGTGAAACCCTGAGAATTATCTGGTTTTCTGCAATAATTTCCCATAAAATGCTTCGGGTCATATCTTGCTGCATCAACTTCTCCTAAACTTGAGCTGGTAGACAGTAGACAGTCTTGTATCATCCTGTAGGCTGTTTTTGAGACGCTTGGGATTTCTTTCTGTAAAGCAAGTCCTCATCATGACAGTCCCTCCACCATGCGTCACCCCTTGGGATGATGTTTCGTTGGTGGTAAGATGAGTCCATCAAACTTGGTGATGAGTATTCTTCTCACACAATTAAAGTTGAATCTGCATTGAACCTTTTGCCTGGTCATCCACTCTCAGGAAGAGGAGCAACAGTACGACATTTTCTTTTATGGACCAGGCGTGCTTTTCATCAGCAGACGCTTGCTTTAAACAGCAAAATTAAAACATTTGAATGTATTTTATCAGTGAAAGTAGCTCCAAACCACCACCTCACTCCTCATTTCATGTTACCGACTCCAGTTAGCATCAACTCTCTGTATTTACTGACCTTTTTCTTGAGTATTGCAAAGGTTTAATGGATATGTTCAATAAAGACAAGTCAAATTATAATAGTTTGTGTTTTATTAGACAAAGCACATTATGTTTGTCTATTATTGTGACTTAGATAATGATCAGGTCACAGTTTATGGTGAATAAATGCACAAAACCAGTTAGTTCCAAGGTGTTCACATACTCGTCATTCCACTCGTTATGAATGTTCTTTTCTGAGAGATGCAGATCAGTTGAGAGCAGACCAAGAATAATATAACATGATAAAATATGCCTGAGCTGGTTAGGTGGTTTTCTTGTCGATAATAGCAACTAAAATGACCTAAAATTCTGCCGACAATTCACTTGAGTTTAAAGAGAACACTTGTTTAATCATGTTCCTCATCATTACAGCTGCCACCTTCTGGTGCTCGTGTTTGTCTGTATGAGGATGGAACAGTCATCACGGAGGAGTTCTTCCCAACTCTGCCGGATAATACCGAATTAGTTTTTCTGTCAAGAGAGCAGACGTGGGGTGGAGGTAGGTCAAACAATAATTTATTTTCCAACCCAGGCAAATCGCATGTTTTTTCTCCATCACTCCAACCCATTTACTTTTTTTTTTTTTTTTTTTTAGTTGTCTGTGATATCGGTCAGTTACTGAACACGGACCGTCATGCTGACGGCCTTATTAAAGCGGCGAGGGAGCTTCTCTATGATGAGAAATCTTCTAAGAGGCGGAAGATCCTGGCCGACCTGCTACAGAACCTGGAGGACAGGTCTGAGCTGGAGAGCAGAGAGGAGGATCAAGACTGGTTCAACGGTACACCGTCTAAGAGTCTCAATATGGACACAGAGTTTGGAAGACAAACTAATTGTACCCATTAATTCTGCCGTGACTGAAACATTACCGAAAGATGCAAAACGTAACATCAGTGATTGCACAAAAAGTTTAAAGGAATACTAAGCCTTCTTTGTTTTAGTATTTTTGGAAGAAAAAAAAAAGAACGATAAGTTTATGATATGTAATGAAATGAATCTGTAGTTGAGAATTTATATCTGGGTTCCTTTTCAGGTGTTGATGCTCGATTCAAAACAAAGTCTGCCTACATGAAGTCTAACTGTGAAAGCAGGATACGAGGCTACATGAAGGAGGTAAAGCTACGAGGCCAGCCGACACCGAGCATCTTCTCCCTCTGTGCAAACCTTCCTCAATGAGGCATCTGACAGCAACAATTGTGTGTGTGTGTGTCTTCAGTTAGAAGATGCCTCCAAAACCATAGAGAAAGCAAAAATAAGAGCAGAGTATCTGAAAACATCAAAGTGCCTGGTGGAAATGCTGAGAACAGCCAGATACAACGGCAGCTACTTTGACAGGACTGAGAAGGAGCCGAATCGGTTGTGCACCAGGGAAGGATGGTTTACCTGCCAGGTAGGACAGCAGATGACATGTTTTTAGATCGAGGACAAAAACAGGGCATCTTTTTGACTTTGTAGCACCTGCTCTTGTCATAAGACAAATGAATAAATATTCCCAGACATTTTGTGAGAACTGGACTTTATACTGACCATCTTCACGCCTCTTCCTCTACCCGCCCAGGGATCATTTGACCAGAAGGTTTGCCGATCACTCCACTCTATAAACCCCTACGGCAGCCGAGAGAGTCGGATCATCTTCAGCACTTGGAATCTTGATCACAGGTTGGACACTTGCTGCTTGTGTTTCCAAAGATTTTTGGTCCAATTCTTGGTTAATCTTGACAAATGCTTTTTTTTTGTTTGTTTGTTTGTGCTTTACATGCCGTTTTGCCGTTCATTACCTTGTATCCAGGATCGAAAAGAAGAGGACAGTCATTCCCGCTCTGCTGGAGGCTCTACGGAGCAACAAGAGCACCGACATCAACTTGAACTACTTCTACCAGCTGCTGTTCACCAGAGAAAACCTGAAGCTCGTCCACATTGTTTGCCACAAGAAAGGCGCTCACAACCTGCTGTGTGATGGCAAGAAGATTTTACAGACCGCCACTAAAGCAGACAAAGCCAAAGTGAAGAAGAGACGTTTGATTTAAAAAGTTTTAACTTTTTATTTTATTTTTTAAAAAGTATCTATTTGTAGCAGCTGTGAAATTGAACTTGGGAATCCTAAATGAAAAAAAAAATCAGGTGTAGAGCAGAGCTGATTATTTTTTTTTTTGTTTTTGTTTTAATCTTATATTTTTAATCTGCTATATTCTCGAGAATGAGCTACACACACACTTGTATAATTGCACTTAAGCTTTAAAATCATGAAGAACATTTATTTTGCTTATTTGGCACACTGATGTAAAACAGGATGATTATGAATCATGCTTAATAAAACACAGTTGTATACAGTTTCAAAACACGAAAGCGCTTTGCATAAATAAGGCAGTAAAAATATACAAGTTTTGACTGAATAGTCAACAGATATATACAAAATACCACAACAGCTGGGAGAAGCTCTAGTGCAATAACTTAAACTGGTTATAATATATTTTCATTGTCATTCACACTTTATGATCAACAATCAATACTTTTTTCTGAATGTGAATTTTTTTTTTTTACAAATATGAACTCAATAAGAGCTTTATCAAAGATTATCAGCTGCACTGATGTGTATATTTACAGATGCATATGTTAAAAGCTGCCAAAAAAGCTGAACACAAACTTTTAAGAAGATTTTTAGACACTTGGTGAAGAGACAGAAAAATGACATTCAACATAAGTTGTGGCAATAAAACACATTTCAGGTCTGCCCTTTGGTGTGTTTCATACGTCTGACATCAGGCCATGAAATTCTCACCGCTGCTTCCGTTGATGTGATTTTTGTATTTTACAAACTGCAATACGTCGAAACAAATGAGCACTTTTGAAGTTCACAAGTTTAATCTAGCAATCTTTGGCATCTTAAAACAAACAGAAAAAAAGAAACCTTGTGTGGTTTGATTCGTCTTGTTAAAGTGCAGCATCAACACACCCACCTGGTGAGACCATTAAGCCAGAGGTGTTGTGAGATAAATTCAGCAACTAATAGGTTAATGAGCATTCCTGTGTTTGCTCCTGGTGGCCAGTCTTCATTACTACAAGTAGCCATATTAGAAAATATCAAATATGTATGTTACTAAACTTATGATGTAATACCACTTTTGACAATATGGTGGCATCAAGATCTAAGTAGAAAAAAGACCAATACTGTGCTGATGAGCAGGGACGGTAGAATGTGTTGACGGTGTCCCAGTAGAGGGACCCTTTGTGGCGTCTCACTCCAGGGGCTGCCGCATGAACTTTCTGAAGTCGTTGTGTTGCTCCAGAGTGGATTTAAAATCCGATGGTTGCTTTCACACTGCCAGAAACACCTCTGACATGTCCAATTTATTAAGTCAACTGTCACCTTCCAACTTTATGATGGAGATGAGATTTACACGATGATGGGGACTGACTGACAGTCGGAGCTGGTACTTTCTTTTAGCTGCTTTTCCAAAGTGCGAATGAAGCTGATTTTTTCAATGGCAACTTTTAAATCCACCACAGTCGTCAGAGAAATACTCTTCACCCCATCCTCTCTCTCTAAATGCTGCTGAGGGCGATCTCCTCTTCATCACTGTCCTCCCGTGCGTAGTAGTGCCGCCTCCTCTTCTGCCTTTGGTCACTGGACGATGTAGCTGATGACTTCTGAGGAAAATCCTGTATGAGAAAAGGGATTCATTCAATATTTAATTCAACGTTTTTTTTCCATTTCACCCTGTGCTGTAAGTTTTAAAAGTAGTTAAGTAGTTGTCCACGTAGAATCTTATTTCTTAGAACTTTATCAAGCATTATTAAGCATGAATTCTGCCTGTATAAGATACCAGAGTAGGCAGTGAGGGTTACATAAGTCTGTTACATAACCTCCAACACAGTTACTGGCGCAAGGCCAAATTTTTTCACAATGTGAGTTTGTCCCTTGATTGTAGGGAAGATTTTTGATCTGACTGCTAAAAGATGAAATTAGTTATTTAGGTGATTTATAAATTAAATGTAATTTATATAATAAACATACAGTTGTGCTTAAAATAACTTTTTTTTAAGTGAGTAAAGCTCAAAATACTTCCAAACACACTGCACATTCTATTCCAAATCAAAAGATGATGAAAAGTTGATCAAATTTGTTGTTACTTTATGAAAAAGTGAAGAAAAGGGAATATTAGGCTATTCAAGAAAACAACTGTAGAGTTCAGTTAGGGAGGTCATCCACTCTGTGATAAAAACACGTGTCAAACAGGTGACTGATTATTTAAGAATGAAGGCAGCAAATGTACCTGCTGGTTATAGTGCTGTTTCTCTGAAAATATGAGGAAAATAGGTTGTTCCAGACATTGTTAAGAACAGCGTACTTTGATTAAAAGTTTACTGTAGAGGGGGAAAAACAAACAAGTGTAGAAAATGAGGCTGTTCAGCTAAAATCATCCCCAACTGACAAAGACTCAGCCAATGATCAGCTCCAGGTTGATCAAAGAAGATCTAAAGTTAGAATAATTAGAAGATGCCTATGTGATGCTAAGACATCAGCAAGAACCCCCATCGCTCCCATTGTTTAAAAAAACAAAACAAAACAAAAAAACATGTGCTGAAGAGGTTACAATTTGCCAAAGAACACACTGACTGGCCTAAAGAGAAATAGAGCAACATCCTGTAGACTGGTGAAAGCTAGAATGTTCTTTTTGGATGTGGGAGCTGCAGACAGTTTATCAGACCCCAGACATCAGTATTGAAAAAATGGTATTGAAACATGTCTACTTATGATGACATCCAAGCTCTTTTCTCATGGAAAATGTGCAACTAGAGCACCTACTATAACACCGTTTCCCTATTTGGGACTAAAATGGTGTTTTAACACATCCAGCAGCCTAATGTAGCACTATGGGCTGATGGGACAGCATAACACCAGCTGATCAGGAAAACAAAAACATATGCAATTAGTCCTTACTGTTGCCTCTTCACCCTTTGAGGTTGTGTTTAAACATGCAATTTAGTGCAAAAGATAATATGGTAATAATGCAAGTATTTTCTGGTAGTAAAAATGATGATTAGATAAAAGTCCAAATGTAGCAATAGCCATCATATCTCAGTGAAACTGTTCTCAGAGCAAATGGAACTTGTTCAAACTTGTTTTCATTTCTGGGGAGATGCATGTCAGGCTACAGCAAAGATGACGTAGGGTTACCAGCTACGGTGAACGTGCATCCTCAGTTTTACACAGAAGCATAAATCACCCCTAACGTTTTGATAAATGCAGCAAATGCATATTGGTTTCAAATATCTGTCATTGCCCTCCTTTATTTCTAATAATGGGTGTGGGTTTTGACCATGAAAAATCCATACTGGTCAACCCCTAAGAGTAGTGCCCATAAGAGTGATGGTGTAACGACAAGTCAAAGTGTGTTATAAACACCATCATCCAACTTCTGTTGCAAGTTCTAACATTTACAGGGGAAAACTAATTTGACTCACCTGTACGATGTCCATGTTTCCAAAGAACTGCTCCACGGGAAGTATCTGATTACTGTCATCATCTGGGAATAAGATTTTATTTCTTTCTTCACAATCCAGATGCCCAGGCTCATGTTTGTTCCAGATGCTGTTCTTTCTGCAGCTGTCAAACTCCTGCTCTGTCCCCAGCTCGTTCTCTTTACCCTCCTGTCCACGGAGATCTGGTGATGCTGAACATCTCCTCCTGCCAGCAGACCGGTGACACTCACAGCTGATACGAGAAAGTTTCTCCAGAGCATCGGATGTTTTGCTGGATACGGCTACTGAACTGCCTTCTGCTTTTGAGAGCATCCTCTGACTTTTCAGACATCTCCTCTTTGTGCCAGAAACCTGTGACAAAGAGTCAAAGTATGTGGTGATGCTGCAGTTAACCACAGAGTCTAGTGTCATATGCAGCTTTGAAGTCTAGTCAGACTCAACTGTCCAGTTTAGTGGGAGAATCAAGAAAGTTGACTTTTCAAAGAAATATACTCATTTGCGTTTGTTCTCGTTGTTCTCTTATGCACACATGCAACACGAACCTTTCTGGGGCCTCTGACTTCAGAGGTGGACTTCCTCTTTTTTGGCTTCACATTATCATGTTGCCCAGGCATCTGAAAAGCAAAATAGTATGGTTAGTTTATTCCCTTGTGGCAATCCATCATGACTACAACCGCTTGATGAAAAGAGCTGGTTTCAGTCAGCTGAGATGCAGCCGCCGTAACGCCAGGAGCTTTTATGCTCCTGCTAAGCAGCGATGGAGCTACATGTTTTCACAGAGCGTCTCTGCCGGGTCCAGGAGTGGATCAACTTCAGTTTCTATGGCAGTTTCTGCTTCCCTGCTTCCCAGTGAAGGTGTATGGACAAGTTTGTTTGATCTGGCTCTTGAGTTTTGCAGTGCAAATACTTTACTGGGAAAGACTGAGACCTGCAAACAGATAAACTGTTTTTTTATGCACATGAAATGACTTTATCTTGTGATTTTAAAGGATATATTCAGTTTTCATTAACACTGAAGGCTTTCAAGTTAAGTCAGGGATTTACACTATATTTTTAAAAAAAAAAATGGCACAATGGCAGCTAGTTAAGTAACGTGCAGCGTGGTGTGACTGAAGAAACTGAGTTAATTGCAAATAATAGCATTTACATGTTGACAATTGTCAGTGCTGACTTCAGCAAGCCAGTCTGGATGTTGAGGGTGAGACTTATTTTCAGCCTTTCTAATGTTATATTTTAACTTTTTTGGAACATTCTTTGTATCTCTGAGACTAACAAAATGTCTAGCTGTGTTGTAGTTGGGAATATACACTCTTGGAAAAACACTGGAGTTCCACTAAACAACTAAAAACTCAGACATAAACACATAAAAGGGATTAAAACGTCACTTGGAGCGCTTGAAGCAGCTCCTAGATCATTTTGTTTAGGAAAAAACAGAGCAACTACACTTTGAGCTTATCACTGTTTCTGCACAAGGTTGAAAGTCTTGGTTCAGACAAAAATCTACAAATTGACGTTACTAAATGTTATTAAAGTATAAAACAAATTACTCAAGAGGCCAGGTTATAATAATATATAATTAAATGTTTTGCGTCGTACTTCCCCTTGAGAAAGATTCCCAGAGCATCCACTATCAGATATAAACATGTTTTACAGCCTGGTGGTGGTGAGGGCTGGGTTTCCACAGCAACTTGGCACTGAGCATTTTTAGTGAATCTGACACTAAGCTGTGAATTAAGAGCTAAAACAGCACAATCACTTATTTAAGAGGTCATTACAGTGAAAACGTGAGCAATAGTTTAAAATATTGATGAAACTGAACAATAATATTAGTTTCCACGGAGCCATATTATGTGACAACATTGCTTGGCCAATTAGAGAATTTGGTGCGCTCAGTAGTCGACTTATGACTGTTGTGATGGTACATTGTGTGAATTCTTTAATATTTTAATCCATACTAACTATGTCGAGCAAAAACAGAAAGTGGTCGTATAAAGCAGGTTCAGAAAATGAATGATAAATACAATAAATAATAAGTAAAGTATGTAATTCATGCAGCTCGTGCATTGTATTGGTTGTGTTCTTTGAAGACAGTACTGTAATGTAATTCACGGTTCATTTGTGCACTATGTCTTGATTTTGAAAAAATAAATCATTTTATCTTTAAATAAAGAAGGATTCTGTGAATGAGCATATGAAACTGGTGGGGTTCGGTACCTCCAACAAGGTTGAGAACCACTGTGCTAGATACTTAACTTTCAAGTGTAACACCGACCTTTAAGTGCAATAATTATCAGTACACGTGCAATCATTTTTAATCAAGTGGTATCTTTATTTATATTTAGTGCTCTTTTAAAACATGTCCCCACTACTCACAGAGAGAGAAAGAGATAATATTCATTTTTGCTCTCGAGCTTTGCACAAGAACTGTGTGCAGGTGTGCACATGGCAAATAAAGTTTTTCATCTTAATCAAATCGGAACATGTATATTGACTCTGAACACTGGAACGGTTGCATTTTAAGCAGCTCAGGGAAAACCATGCTGCTGCCCCCCCGCATCCTCCACAGACTAAACTTCACATGAGACACCGACAATATAGATTCATGTTATCCACGAGTTAGGTCTTCCGGTGAATGCTCGGTTATAATCCCGCCGATGATGCACGTGTCCAGCAGTGTAGCTGACGGACGCCGTCCGTTAACGCCAACCAGCCACGCAGGGCCACGTTCACGTCCAGCGCCGCCGTTAACGGCCACACTACTGACGGCTAAGAAATGGCTCCTGCTCCCGCTGGTGACAATGAAACTGAGCTCGAGCCGCAAACTGTATTACGTAACAAGCAACATGCTAGTTCACTCGGTTAGCGGGCGAACTCACCTTAGACATCATTTGCCGGCGTATTTCAGATTCAACCGTCGACGCCGCGTTCAGCTTTAGGTCCAGATACCGTCTGGCTTTGGCTGCCAACGGACGACGACGATAATTTACGACCAGCGCCGGCGCTTCCTCGACGTTTTTCTTTTTTTTCTTTTTCTCGCTCCGAGCCGCCGCCTTTTCGGTGTATTTCCTGCTGCGAGGTTCACTCGGAGGTCACGGCGTCACTGTGGCTGTCACTATGGCTGTTACCGCAGCAACGTACTGACGGTTCACCCCTCACAGAAGTCTCCATTTTATTTACCCGCTAGCTACGTCAAAATGCATTGAATTAATTAACGGCTTATTTTCTTCATGATTAAATTTCTGAAACACTGATTAAAACGGTAAACAAAAATGTTGAATTAAATGTTAAGATGTTCAACACAATGTTTTCTGTTACAAACTCAGTGGCGGACCGTCAGTTATAACGAACATGAAATTTCGAGCCCTTTTGTCTTTTTATTTTCGCAATTTATTTTGAAAATTAAAACGGTCTTTTCCGCTTGAAAGCCCCCTTAAAACTTAAGTTTGATCTTAATTTTTTTTTCTGGTGTTAACATGTGCTTTACTGACAGTCTCAACCTTGTAGAGAAATGGCTTTATTTCGGTGTGAATGTGAGAAAACTTACAGTGCGGTTCCTATCGGAAGTTGGTGTTTGGTGTAAATGTCATGTGAGGTCACAAGCTGGCCTGGGTACAAACAAAGTGCAGTTCTCAAAACTGTCCACACGGGGGTGCGATGGGATTTTAATAATGGTGAACTGCACTAAACGATGGGCCTTATTTGGAGCCAACGTCAAATTTATGGTTTTGGTGTTAGCTGGAGTATTTTTGTTATTTATTTATTTTTTTGTAAAAAAAAAAAAAAAAAACTGTTGGGTTAATGTAAAACTATCTTAGAGACCACCGTACACCTGCATGAGAATGTGGTGGCTGCTTAATTAGCTGTATAATATTTCATGATATTTTTACTGTGCATTTATTAATTATATTAATTAGGATTAAATCCTATTTAGATCTAAGAGAACCAGTTCCAAGATTTTCTTTTATTTATGTCTTTAAGAGACTGAAAAAATTCATTTTCATTTTTTCATTTCATTTTATTGATTTATTCCAGACATGTCAAAAGAATCTTTTAAAGCATAGACAGTTTTAACACTATCATGAATCTATGTATCTGAAAATAAATATATATTTATAAAATATATAATAATGCATAAATCAATATACACTGACACATGTGCATAACCATAATTTAGAAACATATAGAACCTCTTGTAAATAAAGCTAAATATTAAATGGACATATTCCCCCAAAAAAGAAAAATAAAAAATAAACAAAATTTATACCCACTGTCTACACACCAATCTATATACATACAAATACATGTCAATATGAAAAACACATATCTGGTTTAACATGTCTGAAAAGGGGTAGGAAGAAGTAAAACATATTTAATCCTACCCCTTCTCCAATGTTCCATGATTACCCTTAAAATGTATCCAGTTTTTGAGGCCTTATCCTAAATTTTAGTTATAATTTCATATCCAGACATTTAACTACATACATACATACTGATAAACACACATTCACACTACAGTACAGACTATAATATATACTATAGTATATACATAGTATATGTAAATACTACATATACTTCACTCTGCATATTCACACCCACACACAGTGCACCCCGAGAGCACCCAGATACCCCAGAAAATAAATACGGATGTCATTTATTATTTGATAAAACACTTGGACTTTTGCCGTAGGCTGTGGTGGCAATCTGTTGCAGCTGCTTCGATCATGTTTGGTTTTTCTTTGCTCTGATTTTCTCCTGTTTTTTTTTTTCATTGAAACACTAATATTTGAAACTTGACAGTGGAAAATGTTGTATACATGTGAGAGACGATGACATGCATAAAAATGTATGGGGACCAAAACCTGAGCACGTTTGTTTCAGTTTGTGTAAATGGGAATTGCCCCCAGTGGCCATTTAAAGAACTGCATTTTTTTCCTACTGCAATGGGTGGAACTTTCATAGTGGGAGGTTACTCCTTTATAACTAATAGCTAGTGGCTACTCTTAATTTTAATTGTCAGATTTAAGACAAACAAAAATATTTTATTTAATGTAAAAAAAATAGTCTTTAAGTTTCATTTTAAGGTATATTTGATTACTTTAAGGAAGTGTCTAGTTGCTCTGATCTCTTGTCTCGACTATCAGTGAAAAACAGCCGAAGTAACTGTAGAGCTCTGTCCTGGTACTATCTGCCGGTACAACTGCATATCGCTTTATGGCATTATGTCACACGTCAAGGACAGTAAAACTAACTCACAGAGCTACAGTGGATATCATGGCAAAAAGCTAAGAAAGCCAGAAATTAAGAGAAACTGAGAGAGTGATCAAGATGGAGACCAATCAAATCTTTCTGAGTTGTAAAAACAACTTAACCTCCATGCTAACAAAAAAGAAAAAAACAGCATTTAATTGTACCTTCCTCAGTTCCTAGGTAACACAGATGCACACACTAGGTGGCGGTAATACACTTAAAGTTGGTTTGCCAGCCGCAAAGAAGATGCACAGGATGCACTGAGTGACAAAGATGCATTTTGCATCAACCAGCAGCAGGAATGGAGGAGGATAAAGCAGTAAAAGAGATTATTATAACTGTCGTTTTGTAACGGAATGTGGTTTGACAATGTTTTCATGTGAGAATATAGTTCTTCCAACTTCACATTTGTGATTAATTAGAGCCTATTGGAAAACTTCCTCTGATGTCTTTCTTTTCACCTCCACCCAACTTCCTTTATAACAGCTGTAAAACACAGCTATAAAAGCATAAACACCTATTTAAAACACATCATATAAAGCTGGTTCCTTAGCTTTTTTATGTGGGCCCCCCTTTTTATTGAAAAATACGTTTTGCACCCTTGTAATTTATAAAGATCTGTCTTTTTAGTGGGTGAATTTTGCAAACTCATCAATGCGAGCATGCAGTAAGGCTATAATAAGGCTATTGTTCTGCTCCCCTGTTGTAACTAATAAATAAAATTAACCCCTAAACAAATCAGGGATGTGAAATCTAGCTATGGAGACCAAAACCATCTGTTGGACGACTCTTTAAATATATTTATTTCTGCTTCGAGTTTATACATTTTAACGTGAGAGTCAGTGCAGAGTGACTCACTTTCGGAGCCGACCCCCAGTGGTCAGTAGAGGAACTGCAACGTTTCTTAATACCTATAATGTTTTTACCGGCGTTTATCTGTCTGTTTGTTTGTCTGTCTGTGTTCAAGATAACTCAAAAAGTTATGGATGGATTTTGATAAAATTTTAAGGAGTTGTCGGAAATGTAAAAAAGGAAGAACTGATTTTATTTTGGGTGTGATCCGGAAGAAATCCTGGATTCTGGATCACTTTCAAATTTTCAATAACATTGCGGTCAACGGGGCCAAAAGTTTTGTTTCTCAATATCTTTGTCAATTATCGCCCAAAACTCATGAAATTTGACTCAGGGATTGACAATGGGAACCTGTATCAAATTTCAAATTTCCGGATCTGATCCAGAAGGTGGATTTTATCGCAATCTGTAAACTGTTGCGCTTGGCGGAGGTCTGCGCTCTCCGAGTCCTTTTCTAGTTTTCAGAAGTTATGCTGATACTTCCAAGACCTGGTGTGTTAGTACCAGTAAGTGTTTGGGCTTGGTTTTGGTTCTACTCATCTGATCTGACCCCACACTGTTCTGAACTGCACTACACACTGTACACAATCCCCCTTAAGATATTACTCTGCCTTGCACTGGACTTTTTTCTTTTTCTGTTTAATTGTGTGCTACTTTTTCAATAAATAATTTCCTTATTACTTTAGACTACTTTTGAATCTTTTGAGTATTTATTGCATGGCCTGTTGCCTCAAGTTTGTGGATACTGCTGGGATAACCCTAACCCTAACCCTAACCCAACTGTGAAGTACGAGGGTGGCAGCATCATGTTATGGGGGTGTTTTATTGCACTTCATTAAACAGATGGCATCATGAGAAAAGAACATTATAGAGAAATACTGAAGCACTATTTCAAGACATCAGCCAGGGAGTTCAGGCTTTAGCACAAATGGATTTTACAATAACCGTATTATATTGCTAAATGAGTTCCAAAGTGGCTTAAGGACAATAAAGTCGAAGTTTTGGAGTGGCCATCACACAACCCTGATCCCAGTCTTTTAGAAAGCTTGTGGGCAGAGCTGAAAAAGCGTATGTGACCAGTCTAACTGACCTGGTAATGAACTGGTAATGAACTGACCAAAAACAGAAAACGTTTAGTCTGTTTTAATGTCAGACAGTGAAAAAAAAAGGTCGCATGTCTTTTTATACAGTGCATGTAAACTTCTGTTTTCAAATGTATCTAAAAAAATATATATTAGGAATACGTAGTCTTGCAGAGATGGAAAAATTAAATAAACGTACCCGGTTTGTGTCGTTTCATTAGCGGATTATTATGCAGAAGAGTGATGTTTGAAGCGGACACCTGATGAGTGTGAGAAACGGGAAACCTGCTGGTCCCAGATCGGCGCGGACCATCTGTGGGAGGAGATATCTGGGGAGGTGGAGGTGAGGCGGTGTCATCCTGCAGCGGGCTTCCAGTCTGTGTAGAGAGAAGAAAAAAAAGGGCAGTGAAAGAGGTCCGGGAGGCAGGCTGGGAGTCCAAGTCGCTTTTTCTTAGCGCGAAGCGATGTGTGACAACACCGAGAGCAGTCATGGGCTAAAGTGGCCCCCGGAGCTCGGGTCTCACTGTGCCGGGGACGCAGCCTATCCACCTGACCAGGAATGGCTGTGCTGGTTTCCAATCGGATGCGCGGTTGTAAAACACTATGAAGGAAACCCGTCCAGCGTCTGAGGGTCCCTGGGCGCCACGGTGACAGCCATGGATCATTTTTTTCGGCGAAAGCGGGGCGGCTTGCTGAAGTCCCTGCTGAGTCTGGGTCTAGTCTTTGCGTCTCTTCTCATGATCCACAAGCTGAAAGTGTCCGAGAAAGACGCGGCGGGTGTCAAACACACGAGGGACGCGATTTGGTGCGGTTCGGACTGTTTTTCTTACAAGAAGAGAATCGTGAAACCCGGTCTGTGGAGCTCAGGGTCTCAGATGCCAAGCAAGGTGGTGGACTCGCGGCGGGCGTCCAACGCGACCCCGGCTTCCTGGGACGCGCAGGTCCTCAATTGCAGCGAAAATGCGTCCATACGGAGCCAGGACTGGTTCCGGCGCTTGGACCCGAGGTTTCATCAGTTTGTTCTGCACAGACACTGCAGGTATTTCCCCATGCTCATCAACCACCCGGAGAAATGCGCGGACGGAGAGGTGCATCTCCTCATGGTGATCAAGTCCGTCATCGAGCAGCATGACAGGCGGGAGGTCGTGCGTAAAACCTGGGGGAGAGAGCACACCGTGGACGGAAAGAAGATCAGAACTTTATTTCTTCTGGGAACTCCCACCACTGGAAAAGACACCAAAAACCTCCAGAAACTGATCGAGTACGAGGACCAGATTTACAAGGATATTCTGCAGTGGGACTTCATGGACACCTTCTTCAACCTGACCCTGAAGGAGGTCAACTTCCTCAAATGGTTCAACATCTACTGCCCCGGCGTGCAGTTTATATTCAAAGGAGATGACGACGTGTTTGTGAACACGCAGAACCTGCTGGAGCTCATCAGCTTCAAAGTGGAGGAAGCGAAAGAGGCCAACTTGTTCGTGGGGGACACCATCTCCAAGGCGATCCCGATCCGAAACCGGCAGAGCAAATACTACATACCCAAAGAGCTGTACGACAAGCCATATCCACCCTATGTAGGAGGTGGGGGGTTTCTAATGTCCTCCAGTCTTGCGAGGAGGCTCTTCGTGGTCTCGGGGGAGTTGGAGTTGTACCCCATCGACGACGTGTTTTTGGGGATGTGCCTGAAGAAGCTCGACGTCGCCCCGGAGATGCACTCGGGCTTCAGGACATTCGGCATCACCAGACACAGGATGAGCCCCATGAACAGGGAGCCCTGCTTTTACAAACACCTCATCGTTGTGCACAAGCTGAGCGCGCAGGAGCTGCTGAGGATGTGGAGCGTGGTGCACAACGAGGACCTGGTCTGCGCGCGTAGGACCTCCTTGTGATTTAAAACTCACAGAGAAAACACGAGACTTTGAACTGATCAATCTATTTGTCCAATCTGCTGCGTCTTATCAGTGTTTTTGTTTGTTTTTGTATGTATGTTGTTTTTTTTATAGCTATAAATTGATTTTCAATGACTGATCTACAGTAATTTTCAGCACACTCATGGTTTGAATTACCGTGCATGTATAAGAAAATGGTAGCAAACGTTTCTGGCGTAAACTGATTCCAGCTGTAGTCCCCCCTCTTTTTTTTAAACTCTCATTTTGTAAAAACCACTAAAGCGCCACATTCTGAAAACACAGAAGAAAGATTTAAATTCTTGGTGCCATCTGATTTCTAATCATTCACTTACAGACCGAGTTGTGTAACTGTCTGATTTAACCAGTATGTTTAGGACTTCATGTTTAACATCCGGGGTGCAGCTGCGTAAAACTCGGTGTGGATGCGCAAAGGTAAACGTCCTTACGGGTTCTTTTCGCAGATTTCTACAACTGTGCGCACGCATTACTCCGTGCAAATTTGACTATGTTCTGGAATATACCTTGTAAACCAGAAACAGATAAGCAGTCTCTTCCATTCTGGTGCCATACAATCATAAATATCTTTAAACATCCATTGTTTTCTTAAAATTGAACACACGATGTTTAGGGCAGCCATCGTGACGCACAATCGTCACATTTAGATAGAAGTGTTTGCAAAAACCCAGTGGTAAGAAACAATTTTGAAAGAAAATCAATTCTATTTCATGTGCCATGTCGGGCTTAAATTTGCTTTAAATACATTTGGTCTGCAGAATCCGTCAGGTGCGCACATTCGTCCTTTATAAACAGTTGGCTCGCAGGAAAAAGCGTGCACAGGTCTTTATGTACCTGGCCACAGGTGTCCGCTAATCCCAGCAGGTCATCACACTCTCATTTCAGGACTTCATTCCGACTGCAAAGTGGACTGAATGGACTCACAGCAAAAGACGCATTTATAGTCACGTGATTCTTTTTCCAAATATTCTGAAATTGTAAAGAAGAAATTACTTGAGTTTTTCTAAGTTAATATATTGATTTATCAAATGTTTCACTAAATTAACTGTGTATTCAGGATTAAAAACCAAAGAAAATAAGAGTGCATTAATGCAGATTCATGTATAAAAAAATGAGTAAATAAATCCGTAAGTCTGTCAACAGCTTTGTAGACACTCAGTAAATTGTTCGATCATTTAATCAGTTTGGGTATTAGTTTGGGAAACATTTGGTACGATTTTGATCAAGATCTAGGTTGTTTTAGCCACCTTTTTTTTTAAAATCACTTCACACTATGCTGCTATAGCTGGAGTAGTTTCCCAGCATGCCGTAGACAGTATGACCTGTAACACGAGTTTAAGGTAATTGCTCATTGTCCATGAGCAATTCTTGTCATTAAGATTGTTATTATTCATCCAAAATGTACCATTTTTGTTGAAAGCAGTTTTGGTGTAGTTGGTGATTATTAGCACCATGAGTGGAAGGGTTGTCATGACGTTAGTTTTAAAATTGAAAATGAGTAGGCCTGTTAGGGATCCCAGGAGTTGCAGTGAGTCGCTTATTATTGAAACATGCTTGAAGGTAGATTTTGAATATTTAAATTTCTTTAAAAATACATGTCTGCATGCAAAAGCCCCACAGCATTCACTTTAGCTAACTGTAAAGGAAAACCACAGGACTTGAAAAAATTTCACAGGCAATTTAAAACGACTTAGAAGCACTAAAAAGACAATGCACTGTTAAAGATGGTGTAATGTCAGCTAATGTGTTTTCTTCTTGAAAGTGCTACTGACTGGTTTTGAATTTTTTTCCTTCAGTTTTTCCTTTTCACTAGAACGACACTCTGTCAAATAATCTTTTACAGTCGCATAGTTCCGGGTCATTCTGGACCCAAGTAGCCCGAGTAAAGGTGGGCCATTTGGGTACAGAGAGGGCTTGGGTTTGAAATGTTCAAATGGCTTTGGTCTCATGTGGTATTATGGGTAGGAAGTCTATGTTGGCCAAATATGTAATGGATACAAGTGGGCTAAATGGGCTGAGAAAGGGGGTGATTGTGTGGGTCCCATACAGTTGGTCACCAGTTAACCAATTAACTCGTTTGGCCCCATCTAGAAACCAGGTAGCTTCCACTCAGCTTCCACATGGGAAAACACAAGACAGAGCCACCATGAAACCTGCGGACGCGCCTACTTAGGACCCATATTTGCAACCCACTTTAAAACCAATATGGAGCCAACATGAAGATGCCAGCTGGGACCCTCAGCCCTGCTGCTTTCTCTTTTCACATTTAATATTCTAACTACAGGAAACTTGCACACCTCTGTCGAAATATTAAAGAAGACATTTGGCCATTTGTCACTGCATCTGAAATGTTCAGTTTATTAAGAGTTTATTTCACAAATATAAACACTTTTGGATAAAAAATTAAATACCAAATTTGTTTTTCAGAAAATATTAATAGGATAGTGCGCGTGAAATACCCACTGTTACAATTAACTCAGTACAGAAGCATATCAAAGCCAAAATGATGGACTATTAAGAGTTAAGTTAGAAACCAAACACAATTTCCTAGTTATATAAATATACTCTAGTGCAATAAAAAATTAACAGGGGAGAAACATTTTCATCAAGCAATGCTGAGTAATGTTACAATTCCTAACATTTACTGTATCCAGCCAGATGTATTACAATCATCACTGTCATAACACTGTAACATAGTAGGAGTAAAATAACATTTATAACAACAAATCTTGTGTTTGGCTGTTAAACCTTTCAGCCTCTGAAGTGTTAGAAACTTCTTGTTGGGGTCAGTCCACTTCTCCTGAGACAATAAGTGTACATTCATCTCTCTTCTTTTAAACTGATTCCCTTATAATGATTGTCAACTAAAGTTCTGTTTTGCCTCTCTCTGTTTGCTCAAGATTCTCAGTAACTTAATCACGGAAGCAAATGTGCACACAGTTTAGGACAAGTAGAGAAAAAGAACCTGTGAGCAGATGGCTAACAGCAAAGCTGACAGCGAAGCTCCAGGTTGTCAGCTGCAGCAGCTCTGAAGGGGTGTCTGGACTTGTCAGCGTGACATCATCTGTAGTGTCTCAACTTCGGAGAGCCTGCATTTTGTAAGATGCGTCGACAGACAGGAAGATTGTAGGGAAAGGATGCGACTGGCTCGATCAAAGAAAATACAAAATCAAGCACTTTTGAATTTTGATCATTACTACTGTCTACGGATCAACATATAGTGCCATATCTGCTTTATTTTATTTTATTTTTTCAGTCTCTCATGGGTCACTGAAACTCAAAGGAGAATATAACTCCCCACTCAGGAGGCTTCAAATGGCAGTGAACAAGGTGAAAAATAAGAGCTTAAACCTCCAGGAGCCTTGTAAGGAGATATCACCTTACTGCACGTGGTGTGCTCATGTTTACCGGCTCTGGAGACATGATGTATGGACAAGATGGGGAAAGTCAGTTTCTTTTTCCTTTTCTGAGTGAACTTCCCGTCACTTGTCCAACAGAGAACGGTGTCTCGGTCAATACAATACAAATTTGTAATGTCATTTTTTAAATGTCAGTAACAGGTACAGTTTGTGCTAGGTTAGCTTATACTTATGATAAAACAGCAGTGTGTGCTTGTAGGTCATTTTATGTTTCTTCAGCATGAATCAAAAAAACGTGTTACCATTTAAGACACTGAATACTACGGTATGTCGTTTGAAAACATTTGATAGAAGTGCTGGCATGCAGGAACAAAGACTGGGAACTTCATATTTTGTTGGGGTTGTTTGCTCATGTCGGTGTGGGCTCATTGCTTCCCTGCTGTAGATCTTCCTGCCAACGGTGCCAGGGATGGAATCCGGCTGCCTCTGCCGATGGGCCTGGCTCTGGCTCCAACTGACCAGGTCTTCAGCTTCGCTCCACTGATAGCCCTGCCTGGACACAGACACCCAAAAAACAACCTAAAGTGTAAAAAGGAACATGAATACTCCTGATTTCTTCCAGTAAACAAAGGAACCTGCATTACTTTTAATGCAAATACAAGCAAGAGGATTCTGTGATGTCAGCAGCTTGTGATTAATATCAGCCTGCGCCCTATGATTATGAACTCTAAAGGTGCCGACATCACAAGACTTCACACAATAAGCCATACACTGGAATTATATGAATATCAAAGAATCATTGACACAAGCAATTTTTTTTAATTTATTACACAGCAATGGCTGGTATGTTTTAAAGGAGACATATCAGTTTTTCAAACACTGACATCATTTCCCGAGGACTGATTTACACATGTGTGATACTCTTTGGTGAAAAAAAAAAACTAAAAACACAGCTGATTTATGCTTCTGCATAGCATCTACCCCCAAGATGTCTCTGGAGTTATATACTTATAAATATGTATACTTGTGCGTTATTGTTTGCTTCGCTCCGTAATTATACCACCAACCGCTAGACAGCAGTGAAGGTGATTTTCTGCAGAATTGTAGCTTGCAGTGCCTAGTTTTCTTTTGTTTACTTCCTATATGTACTTCAAACATAGCAACAGAGCAAATAAAGTATATTTTACATGAGCTGGCGCCGATAAATGTTGAACATCAGCAGTTTTTACAGATATTGCAGAAAATTATTGCTCTACCCTACTTGTAAATGACAAAGACCAAGGAGCGGCAGGAAATTCGAAGATGAAGAAAAGCAAGTCCACTTATCAAATTTCTTGCAGTCTGCGTTGACGCGACACAAAGTTACATTTGGAGAGAGGTGCACGTCAGGCCATGGCGTACCTTTGGGTGTAGGGTTCAGAGCTGCAGTGTGCCTACAACGTCACCTTGATGCAGAGGCATGAATCAGCCTTTACAGTATAATAGCTCTCTCTCAGCCATGTTCACACACTTCTGGTCAAAGCAGTAGCTCAGAGTAATTGCGGTTTCCCAGATGACCACTGGGGGCTGGTTCCAAAAACAAGTTTAATCTCCATTGACCCCCACTGATGTGAAAATGCTTAGATTAAATTTGCTAGATTTCATATCCATTAGAACTGTACCACATCAAAGAAAATGACATAAAGCAAAGAATTTATGGATTATCGTGGTCTTTTGATTGATGGCTAGCTTAGCCAATAGCTGGTTTCACTTCTGAACAGTGAGTAAAGACTTAAAGCACAATCGTTTTATTTTAAGGGTGATAGGGTTTCTGGTACTTTTAACTGTACAAAGAGACTGCTGCTACAGATTTTGGGTTCACCTGGAACAGTTTGAAGGCAAAGTAAAGCAGCTACACTGTACACGACTACACCCTTCACTCCCATTTGTAAACCACTGGCCATGGTTTACTGGAGGACACCAGCTGAACTGTTTCTAGCTTATCAGCTGCTCCAAGCTGACTACTAACCAACAACATCAGAAACGAGTGCTGCCAGAGCTCAAACAAGAGGTAGCAGACATTTGCTTCAGACACCACAATGTAGACTCTCAAGCACCGAACATTTGAGTTTTCCATAATATGTCTCCTTCAAGGGTAGAGCATCTAGTAAGAGAGGCGTGCTGGTATCTGTTGGAAAAATAATGTGAGCGCCAACTTCTCTCTCTCTTTTTTTAGAGTTGCACATCTCCTAAAATATCAGTAATTTAAGCAGCAACTCCAAACATCCCCCAAACAACCACTCGGCCTCTAGTGCAATACAAAACCAAAAATATGGAGAAAAAGCAGAGTTCCTGCAAAGCATCACACCTAAAAATGGATCCACCAATTTCAGCTACACTAGAGTAAAAATTAAGTCTATCATAATTTTGTCCATTTTGCGTGTGAAGGAAAAAGCCATAGTGAGAAAGCTACCACGTGAGATTTGAACAAACAAGCACAGGCACTTTCTATAACTCTCACACTGCACGTTGGGGAGGGCGGTGAAAGCAGGAGTTACATGAATGCGTTACCTTGTGCTGCCTGGGTTTTCTGGGTGACCGCAGTCCTGCGTGAGTTTTGTTTGCAGCCCTCTCTGCCCATGAGGTGAGCCTTCCAGGCCTGCAGCAGGGACAAAGTGGCTCAGTGAGTTTATTCCTTCACTAGGAACTTTCTCGACTGAGACAACCATGGGTGACTGTAAGCCCAGTCAAGGCCCGAATGATTGCCCTCCCTGACACTAACAGTGCAGTCTTTCATTGGGTCCACATTCAAGGGTGCAGCAAAGAGAATCTGGATGGATGTGTGAGATGAGAAACTGCATGATGTGAGTCTGAAGGCTGACTATATGTGCCTCAGAGAAAAAGCATTAAAATAAAACAATGTTTTTGTTTTTTTCTTAGACTGTTAACAATAATGACAAAGAGGCATTTTTTTTTTCATAGGAAGCTTCATGTGACAGCAGCAGCAATGGAAGCGAAAGTAATGTTGGACATTAAGACAGATTACGGTAATTAAGATGGATGCTCGCTCCTTCTGTACCTTTAGTTGATGGTTTTTTTTTTTTTTTTTGGCCGTATACGAGGCTTGTTGAACATGAAATTGATATCAAAATAGTTCAAATGTGTCTCAGAAGATCCCACCTCACTAAGTGAAAACAATAATTTAAGTTTTTCTTCCACTCTTGTGGAAGAAAAAACAGGGTGTTTTCTTCCACTCTTTTTTAAATACTTTTTAGAGCTAACTACTGTCAACGGTTCTATAAAGACTAAATATGCTACTTCTAGTCATGCATAGTACATATGTAAAACCATTATTCCATAATGGCTTTGGAGGCTAATAGTACCTTTGTTTTTCAAGAAATTCTGCATAAAAACTTTTACACCACTTTGTTTATAATGTCTGGTCCTTTCTTTCTGGTCTGACAAATCTAAAGCAAAGAAAATCAGTCTGAAATCTACAAATTCTGCACAGTTCAGTGAAACATCAATATAAAGTGGTAGCCTCCATCAGCTTATCAAGTAGTAATCAAAGATTTTATATGCTATTGCTGCTGGTATCTTAACCTAGAGATGTTCAAAATGTTGCCACAGGCTGGAGCAGATGGGATCAGGACAAGTGATCAGATTGGCTTCTTGATAGACATGTTGTATGATTCACGAGCTCCCACAGAGACAGAAACCAGAATGTGAGGAAAGTGAAAGGAGACACCATTGTTACATTTCTTTGAGAAGCTGGTACACTGCATATCCATTTTGCAGATCGGCTCCAGGAACAGTGAAATTTGACCACTCATTATTGAAAAAAAGATAATGAGAAAACTCTTGTCTTTGTGGCTATATTAAGTAATTTCATGCCCTTTGGTTGTGCAAAATTTAATGTAAGCGGTGGTTCTAGTGTTACCTATTTTGACACTTTCTGATGTAGACTCTGTTAAATAACACTGAGGTGGTATGACCATGAAATCTTTAACTGAACTTGTTTCCTTCTACAGAATAAACTTCCCACATAGAACATAAGTGAACTAGTCAATCTTTACACCTGAGAATGAGGAAATCTAGTCAAGTGTGTTTGGTTAGAGACACAAGTACAATGCCATCACACCAAACTAAAAAAATAAATAAAATAAATAAATAAATAAATTAAGACAATTGTGTACCATAGATTTAATGCCATCAGGTACGGGCAGCTGATGAGAATATTTTTGAAATCTTATTCTGACAGTAGCAAGAATGTGCAGAATGTAATGAAATTTACTCATCATGAGACAAATGATAGAACCAGTTAAGAACAGAGGACACCCCTTTGAAGACTTTAACAGTCAACAATGTCTGTATTTAACCTCAACAGCTGTTTGCCCCTGAAGACCCTATATTAGACACTTACACAGCTTTCATATTGTTAAGTCATCGTTATATGTTAATATAGCACATAAGAAGAGACACTCATGATCCTGTTTTTGCTACTTGAGACATTGTTAAATATTGGCTGATAACTGACTGGAAATAACATTATCTCACCTCCTCTCCAGGCATGAAGTTGGTGTGACACAGAGGACAGTGGTTGGAGCCTTTACCTGCGATGGGGGCTGAAACAGAAAGATGAAACCTCTAAGCCTGCCAGACAATTAAGAAAATCCTCCAAAACCCCAAAGAAAATGATAGAATTACACCACTGAAAGGGAACTTCCTCAAAGACAACATCCCTTTCAGAACTTGGAATACAATCCATGCTAACTCGAAAATCAAATTTTGCTGAACTAACCCTCACGACAGGAGTAAGGCAGACTTCAGGTATACTGTAATAAAAACAAAATGCCTCACTGCAGTGGCAGGACATAGTGTGGATGTTACATCAACTAGCTTATGATTGAAAGAAAGTTGAAGATATTGGCACCAGAAACTGTGATTTAACCGATATGAAAAACTGGCAGTTTTTCAAATATCCATTGAAACTAATACTATGAAAAAAAAACATGTGATTTATTAAAGGTTCTACAGCACTGCGAAAGTGTTAATTTTCAGGATTATGTTTCTTTGTGTCCACAGAAATATGGTACCTGTTGAGGTTTAAATATTTAACAAGCTAAGCCAGTTATATAAAAAGAGAGGCAGGTGGCCCATATACAGAGGCTGCAGTCCTCGAAGCAGCAGCGGTCACGGGTTCAACACCCGGCCCCGTGCAACACTTGTGCTGCATGTCTTCCTCTGTCTTCTCTTTCTCTGCCCCCTTTCCTGTCTACCTTCACTGTGTGTCAAGGGCACTAGTGCCAAAAAAAAAAAAAAGGACAAATGAATCATCTGAGCTGAACCTAACTAAGCTCAAGAAATTCAGACTGTGGGGAATCAAGGCTGAAAATCTAGAAATTCTTTTTATGTGATCTGTGAAGTGAGAAGAGACTGGGGGGGGGGGGGGGGGGGGACTTTTCAAATAATACTGGAAAAAAAACTGTCAGTTACAGATGAGGAAAGCGGCTTTAATTGTGCCACCACAAGATCCTGCCAGAATAACGAAATTATAACTAATTTATGACTGGGCTGGTGCCCGTGAACAGTCAGAGCAGTCACAAAGAATTGCAACACTTCCTTAGACTGTTGATGCCATAAAAATGTGGAAGTCAAGTTGGTCTTATATGAAATGAGACAGCTGTCAAAAACATTGTGTGTTGTCTTGGTCTGCTGAAGCATTCAGAGTTCCTTTCACTGGAACACTAAGGGGCCAAGCCCAGCTCCTGAAAAACAACACCCCCACACCATAATCCCCCCTCCACCAAACTTTACACTTGGCACAATACAGTCAGACAAGTATCGTTCTCCTGGAAACCACCAAACCCAGACTCCTCCATCAGATTCACCAGATGGAGAAGTGTAATTCGTCCCTCCAGAGAACGTTCCTCCACTACTCTAGAGTCCAAGTGGTGGCTGCTTTACACCACTGTATCTGACGCTTTGCATTGTACTTGGTGATGTCTGGCTTGGACGCAGCTGCATCACCATGGAAACCCATTCATGAAGCTCTCTGCGCTGTTGTTGAGCTAATCTGAAGGCCACATGAAGTTTGGAGGATCTGTATTGATTGGCTCTGCAGAAAGTTGGTGACCTCTTCACACTATCTGCTTCAGCTTCTGCTGACCCCGCTCTATCAGTTTACATGGCCTTCCACTTGGTGGCTGAGTTGCTGTCGTTCTCAAACACTTCCATTTCCTCATAATACATCTGACAGTTGACCGTGGAATATTTAGGAGTGAGGAAATTTCTTGACTGGATTTGCTGCACAGGTGTCATCCTATTACAGTTAGCTGGAGAAAGTTGTTTTGCATCCACACACTGATCTGTTCGATGTAGTGATACAATGAATCTAACAGGCCCATGTTCTCCTGCTGTCAATGACACATACATCTGAGTATCGTCTGCATAGTTGTGGTAGGATACATTACAGCTGCATATTAGCTGGCCTAATGGAAGCATGTACAGATTGAACAATAGAGGTCCCAGGAATAACCCCTGGGGAACTCCACAGGTCATGGTCATTTGGTTCGGAAACACAGTTACCAATTTCAACAAAGTACCTCCTGTCCCTGAGATAGGACCTGAACCAGTTTAAAGCAGTTTCAGAGATTCCCACCCAGTCTTCTAATCTCTGTATAAGATTACATGGCCAGCTGTGTAAAAGGCAGCACTTAGGTCCAGCAGAACTAAGACCAAGACTTTGCCTGCATCTGTGTTCAGGCTAATATCGTTTGTCACCTTGATCAGAGCTGTCTCAGTGCTGTGGTGGGGCCTGAATCCTGATTAAAAAGTATCAAAAACAATATTAGGCAGGAGAAATTCAGTAAGGCGTTGACATACAACTTTTTCTAGGACTTTGCCAAGGAATGGCAGGTTTGATATGGGCCGATAGTTCTTCAGTACTGTGGCATCAAGATTGTTCTTCTTAAGACGAGGCTTAATGACAGCAGTTTTTAAGGCCTCTGGGAATGTTCCAGTCTGAAGTGAGATGTTGATTAGATCAGTGAATTGTGGAAACAAACTGCTCAGCACAGACTTTAGAAATTGAGTGGGCAACTCATCAAGACAGGGTGTTGATGGACTCAGACTGCAGATGATCTCTTTGACTGTTTTTTTTGACTGTCTTAGATGTAGAAATGAGTTCTAAGGGCAGTGAAACTGGAGGGTTTGTTAATCTGTTTACTGTAGCAAACAAGACACCGGGTGATTTGATGATTTCAGAAAAAATAACCCTCCCTTATTCTACGCAATGTTTGGTTGAACACATAACTTTTCTTTGTAAATTTCATAATAATTTTGACTTGCGCCATTTCCGTTCAGTTCTCCGGCACTCCCTTTTTTGTACCCTGAGTGAGTCTTCTCTTCTTGATGCCTTTTTCCTACTTTTAACTATTCTAATCTTGACAGGAGCAATGGTACCCAAAACCTTTTAAACACTTGATGTCTAAGAGTTCAACAGATCATCAACATTAGAACACGGGGTATTTTCAAATCTAATCATTTCCACCAACTGTGTCCTCGTGCTGTCATATATGAGTCTTCCCTGAACAACTGCAGACCCAACTACTAGTTTGGGCAAAACAGACAGGTCAAAGAAAACAAAAAAAAAGTTCAGATAACGCAACATCGATGACATCCACATTTGAAATAGCAACGCCCTTTGAGATAAGGAGATCTAAAGTGTGCCCCGTTTTGTGGGTGGGCTCAGTCACATGCTGAGTCAGACCAAACATTTACAGCAGTAAGTTTTTTTCCTTGTTTGTCATGGGTTACATCGACATGCACATTTAAGTCCCCTGTTATAACTAAACAGTCAAAATCCATGCACACAACTGAAAGTGGTTCAGTAAAATCATCAATAAAACAATTTTGTGGTGGTTTGTAAATGGGCGATATAGAGAATGGAAGATCGTTTCATCTCCACTTTGAATGACACATACTCAAACGATGAAAAAATGATCATTTGTGTGTGAGTAATATTGTCCCTTAATACGGCAAAAATACTACCACCCCTCTGGTTTTGTCTGGTTTAGCCACAAAAGTGAAGTGAGATGGACTAGATTCAATCAGGACTGCGTTAGCTGTGTTTTTGTCCAGCCATCTTGTCTTTGTCTCAGTTAAAAACATAAAATCAAGATTGTATGAGGAAAAAAAACTATTATTAAAAAATGATTTGTTACTCAATGATCTGACATTGAGTGCTGCGTGTTTGAGGTTAGCTAGACAGATGATGCCTGTGACCCCGTGAAACATTTTAAGCAGTGATTTCCTAATTGTATCTGTGTATTCATAATGAAGAAACCACAACCATAAAATTGTGCTTCGTATTCATTATCTTTTAAGGTTTTAATTTGATTTGTATTCTCACAGACAAATCACAAATTAAACATTTTAGATATGCCTTTACTTATGTGAAAATTGATATATTTTTTTCATTTACATTTTTTTTCAAATTTATGCACAAGTTTAGACGAATATGCATGACACTAACTTGCATACACACATTGTTTTTGACAGCTGACTCACTCCATAGTCTTAGGGCAGCCAGTAGTTTCACATAAGAACAATTGATGCTGCAATTGTTCTTATGTGAAACTACTGGCTGCCCTAAGACTAAATCCTTATTATCATAACTGTTTCTGAAGTGCAGACATCATTGAGTTTACGCCCTCTGACCTCTCCCTCGTAAACCATAGCACAAGTACAGCCTTTTCTGCCCATGTAAGAGATATGTGAGAGAGAAAAATATTGCCATTCCATATGTGACACGAGTGTCTGAGAAAGATCGTCCCCAAACACAACATCCTGTTGTACCCTCAGACGATAGGTGCTCCGATCAATATAAGAATCACAAATCAGCCCCTATATTAACAAATATATGAGTCGTTACCAGAAAATTAAACTGATACATGAGCCGATTTATTCACTTTAAATGTATTATAGAGATAGATTTAGCTTATATGTATGTTCAGTTTCAGCTGCTACATTTTATTTGAATTGTATGATTTTATTTTAGTTTGCACAATTATTTCTTGCTCTGGTCACAATTGTTTATTTTTTGTAAAAAGAAAATAGTTGATTACATTTATATCTGTGTTATTTTGTTATATTTTGTCTTTGGAAATGACTGTTTAGTTTGGAAGGAAATGAAGAGGTGAAGCCTGATATGTTTGGCCTCCACACAGTGAGGTATACAAATACAGCTCATTAATTCAGCATTGGCATTGAATCGATAACAGCTATCGACCGACAGACCACTAGCACTGAAACTGGAAAAGGGGCATGGGAGCATCCCTACCTCAGACACAAACAGTTTCTCTCAAGAAACAAAAACACTCAAAAGTTGTATATGCAGCCCAGTGTATGGGGGAATGCACAGACATTCATTTAGGAAAAACTAAACAACTCTGCTAAGGCCTGGCACAACACAGGAGTCCACCTCCATCTCAGTGGTAAGGGACACTCTTTAGAGGACAATAACATACACAGCCGGGACAAAGAATACAAATGTTTGAGAGAGGCGTGAAAGAAGCAATCCACGTTAAACAGGAATAACTAAAATTAAACAGAGGAGGTGGCCTCAGGTTTCACATATCCAACATTTACAATACAGGCTTGAATCTCCTCCCCAGGTGCTTTCACAGCTTTTTTTCACCTTGATTCAGATGATCAAAATGTCTCAGAAGTTGGCCAGGTAAACAACATCAGGTTCTCAACAATTATTGCTCTGATTAAATGTCCATAATTCTTCTAGTTATATGATTTCAATATCTGATAAGGCTGAGACAACAGACGACAACAGAAATGAACACTGCAGTTAGCATTCTGTGCTCAAAAAAAAAAAAAAAAAAAGGCAGCATTTAAAGAATTGAAAACATTCTCAGAAACTTTCCACCGAGTATGACAGGTGAAGAGAGAACTTACGGTTGCAGGTTGGGTCCTGAACGTGGTAAGTCAGCTCCTCGGTAGCCACAGCCTCTGAGCAACGTGGGCACCGGCTGAACTTGGACCTGTTTTCACATTCACCCAAAAGGTGATCGGTGAGACTGGCGATCTCAACTACCTGCGAGCACAAAGCAGAGCTGTTCAGAGGACTTTTCAAATAAATAAGAAACACAGTGCCAAACCTTCTGGAAATATAAAAATCTACCTGTTTACATTCATCACACCGTCGCAGCATTGGACACTGCTTCCAGTAGTGAAGGTCCAATCCGTCTTCTGTGAACGACTCATCCTTTTTACCGCAGAATATACACAAACTGAAATAGATTGTTGAATTCCTGTCAGATCATTTTCTACAGCAACACTTCTGACTTAAAAAAAAACATATTGAATTAACACACCAAACATTAGATCTGTTACTATGAGAGATGAGAAATACATCTAATCTTTTATGCAAAGATAATATTTTTTTTTGTATCTTCGCATCATTTCGTTAAGTTTTTAAAGGTTGACTTTGGGTTTTGATGACTTACTTGTCCAAATACTTCATTGACTGTTGCATATTTACACTCTCTACTGTCTTGCTTTGAGGACCTTTTGCAGCACCTGAAAATGAGCATGACACCATCTGTTACTAATAAAAAGATGCAATAATATGTGAGCTTTCTTTTCTAGTGGTAAGTAAATGATATTCACGTCTCTTGTCAGAAAAAAAAAAAATCAAAGACTATCAACTTAATATACGGGTTCATCTTTAAGCCAAGTGCTCTATCATGCTCTCACTGGGCTCGTAAAGGTTGGGAAGGAAATTCTCTTAAATCAAAAAAAAAAATTTTAATCACTTATGGAAGCGACGGCATGCTACTCATTATTGTGAATGACCAAAGTTAAGTCACTGGGTTGTCTGTCAAACATGTGAAACATTCACAGAGGCAGGTTTTCTCCAACCGAGCTTTAAAATGCAAAAGGAAAAGATAATAAAACATCAGTAGAAGTAAACTAGCAACAAGAAATCTCAGTCAGATGAAGTCAAAACGGTGCTGTAATGTGGTGCACCAAGTCCTTCATAGCATTAGTGCTATAATTTGATTGTATATGTAAATTGTTTTTCATAATATTGACATGTTCAGATAACTATGTTGCTTGGAGTTCATGTGGTTTAACCTTAGAGAGCACTGCTGCTAAGCAACAGACACGCAAGGATACGCTTAATGATTTATTTTTCTACTTTTCAATGTCATACTGAGGAACTAAAAGCACAAAACAGTGGAGGAGGACAAGTTTTCATGGTCCCTCATATTTATAGAGCCCCATGGTGGATTTTGTGATGCGTGGCATGAAATGGTGTGAGTTGGAACTAAGATGTTGTTTCTTTTTTTTTTCTTTTTTGGCTGGTTCTTTCCACACAAACGTACTTGCTTTACCAGCTTTTTGGGACACTTTATCAACTTTGTGGAGTTCTTTTTTGGGCATTTTTCCTTTGGGGGTTTCATTCCCTCTCTCCTACGAAGGAAAATGAAAAGAAAATGTCAGAAAACAAAATTAAATGAAACCAAAATCCCTTTAACAGCGACATATAGGGACAGAAAGTTCTGGATAAATTATAAAATTCCAGTGTATATTATATGTAAGTGTTGTGGTTTCCATTTGAATAATTCAATGTAAGACCATGAAGTGGAAAACACAAATTTGAAAGAGAAATGGCATAACTGCAGACCCATAAGGACTCCACCTACTGTGATCTCTTTTAAGACAGCGAGCTGCTCCTGAAGGGAATGGATCTCCTCCTTCTCCTTTTCTCCATGCTGCTGACTCTCACTCTTCTTCAAAGTCTAAGTGAAAATCAGCATGCCATGAGCTCATTTGTTAGAGCAATTTTTGTCTCGTTATGGCCTTCAACCCACTCTAGTGAGAGTAATCATATGAAGTCTTGCAGGAACAGCAGTGACAGTTATTAGAAAAACTGAAACCCATAGAGTTCTTACAGTTAGGGAAGCCACTATGCTCTGTCACTGAGCGAGTCACGCCTGTTATTGTATGCAGTGTTGTTGTTTTTTTTTTTTTAAAGCAAATGCATCAAAGAATCAGAGAACAAGGGTGCAGTTCACTGTATTCGTATAGATAATACATAAAACTCAGTGCTATTGTTACTTCACAGTAAGAAAACAGCACACTATTCACTTTATCCCATGACTAAACACAAGTTTCCATTTGATTGTAATTTGTTTAAACAAATCATCAAAAGGAAGGACAGCAGGTTTTGTAACAGGCCTGCTCTCTGTGCAACATAAAACCAACCTACTGTTGTGTTAAAAATAATCGCATTACGGTTCAAAAAGAGTAAAGGTCAAATGGCTTTTAATAGCTTTTATTTCCCAACATGTAAATAAATGCATTGGCAACAATGCACACTCTAGTCCAAATCAAAACATGAAGACAAATTTACCAAATTTGTCATTACTTTAAAGTGAAATAAAAAGGAATATTAAAAAAAAAAAAAAAAAAAAAAAAAACAGTCTGCCTTTTTCTTTCCAAACTCAAACATTTACTGTATGAAGTGAGAAACTATTGAAGACTAATCTTTCCTGTAAATAACTGGACTAATATTTAGTTGTATTACCACTGTTTCTGAGAACTGCTGAGAACTGCTCCAGAACTGTGTTGATGGAGTCGACCAGCTTCTGTCACCTGTGAACAGGTATTCCAGCCCAGGACGGTTGGACTGCAATCCACATTTCCTCTGCATTTCTTGGTTTTACCTCAGAAACTTCATTTCTGATGTCACCCAACAAGTTTTCTACTGGATCAAGGTCCAGGGACTGAGCTGGCTACTCCATAACATTAATCTTTTTGGTCAGGAACCAAGATGCTGCTGCTTACTGGTGTGTTTGGGGTCGTTGTCTTGTAGAAACACCCATTTTAAGGTTATTTCCTCTTCAGAATAAGGCAGCGTTACCTCTTAAAGTATTTTCATGGATTCAAACTGATCCATGATCCCTGGTATGTGATAAACAGGTCCAGCATCATAGTATGAGAAACATCCCCATATCATGATGCTTGCACCACCATGCTTCACTGTCTTCAGGTTTCTTTGGCATTTGGGGGTCATCTGATAAACTGTCTGTGGCCCCGAGACCCAAAAAAGAACATTCTAGCTTTCACCAGTCTACAAGATGTTTCTCCATTTCTCTTTAGCCCAGTCAGTGTGTTCTTCGACAAATTGTAACCTCTTCAGCACATGTCGTTTTTTTCCAACAATGGGACTTTGTGGGGGCTTCTTGCTGATGTCTTGGCTTCACATAGGCATCTACTAATTGTTACAGTTCTAACAGGCAACTTTAGATCTTCTTTAATCACCTTGGATCTGATCATTAACTGAGTCTTAGTCAGTTTGGCGATTCCTGGATCTGTTTGAATGGTAATTTTCTGTTGGTTGCCATTTTAAAACATCTGAGATGATTTTAGCTGAGGAACTTCCTGCACTTGTTTATATGTTTTCCCCTCTACAATAAAGTTTTTAATCAAAGTGCACAGTTCTTGTGAATAAATGTCCGGAACAACCCAAATGCACTATAACCAGCATGTACAACATTTGCTGCCTTCGTCCATAAGGGTCACCCCTGGTAAATAAGGGTCATCCCAGGTAAATAAGGGTCACCCCAAGTAAATAAGGGTCACCCCAGGTAAGTAAGGGTCACCCCAGGTAAGTAAGGGTCACCCCAGGTAAGTAAGGATCACTCCAGGTAAATAAGGGTCACCCCAGGTAAGTA
The DNA here is from genome assembly GCA_018398805.1 of Hirundichthys speculiger. Lineage (NCBI taxonomy): Eukaryota > Metazoa > Chordata > Actinopteri > Beloniformes > Exocoetidae > Hirundichthys > Hirundichthys speculiger. The sequence continues at coordinate 1,902,335 of JAGFBZ010000229.1, forward strand.
AGGGTCACCCCAGGTAAATAAGGGTCACCCCAGGTAAATAAGGGTCACCCCATGTATGTAAGGGTCACCCCAGGTAATTAAGGGTCACCCCATGTATGTAAGGGTCACCCCAGGTAAATAAGGGTCACCCCATGTATGTAAGGGTCACCCCAGGTAATTAAGGGTCACCCCATGTATGTAAGGGTCACCCCAGGTAATTAAGGGTCACCCCATGTATGTAAGGGTCACCCCAGGTAATTAAGGGTCACCCCAGGTAAATAAGGGTCACCCCATTCTGTTTTTTCACAGAATTAATGTTTAGATTTTTTTTTTTGGTTTTCAAAATCTCTTTATTAAACTACTTTATATCTAAGACAATGACCCACCACCTAACAGCCATAAAAACATAAAACATTTTAAATCAACCCCCCAAAATTGAGACATTTTATTAATGTTTTAATGTGGAATAGAAATATGCAGAGTTTCTAATGCATTTTTGTGATTGAAAATAAAAGTTATTATCAGGATTTTGAGCTTTACTCACTTTTTTTTTAAATTGCTGCTGTTACTTTGAACACAACTGTATCTTATTGAAACTGTCATCTTTAACAAATAGAAGAGGGTCTTAAAAAAATCTGTAATGCAGGTTTCTTCTTGAAAGAATGCTCACAGAGGAGACATGAGGAAAGTGTGTGTAACAGTGTTACATTGCACTATACGCAGAAACTGGTGACCTCTAATTCTCTCTTTAAGTGAGGAAAATTAAAAAAAAAGAAAAGAGTAATAAAATTGTCGTGAAGCGTAAAAGCACTTGCCTGAGAGTCCACGAGCTTTCCATCAATTTTAGAAAAGCCATCAAAGAGGGTTTTGTAGAGGAAGTTCTTGCGTGCGGCAGCATCGTTAGGTGGAAGGAAGCTCAGAACAGCACTTCTGTGCTGCCGGTACATGGATAAGACGATGCTGACAGCCAGCTCTCGAACCGCTTTTGCGCTGTGTTCCAACGCAGCTGTACAGAACTGAGAGCAGACAACAGGTTTTCTATGAACACAAATAACCAAACACTGCCATTTTAACTCAATACTATCATCCAAAGCTGAAACGAATAAGGAAACAGATATAAAAATGACCACTTAGATGTTGTTGGTGATCGGGAGCATGGCTAAAAGCCTGTGAACCACCGAGTATAATAAGTTGTAATCCTTTTGAACATATTTCATGTGCTGTGATCGCACAGTGCAGTAACAGTTGCTGTGTACTGTGTCATGCTGTATTGCTAACATGTTAAATGAATGGGTTTTGTGTCTGAAAGCATTTTAAATTTCATGATTAAAATCATCTTCTTGGATACAATACTCATAACTGGGTTGTAGTTTTGATCCATTAAAGCTGATTTCAAAGACACTGCAAATTTATCAGCTTTGCATAAGTTTACTGTGTTCCTGGTTTTGAAGCCCATCTTTTGCGCCGTTTTAAGTGAACTTAAAGAGTTTCTTAAGATATTCTGTAATTACTTAAGTTTCATGAAGAAATATTTTCCAAATGAAAGGTGTGGTTGAAAACGTGTGACACAGCAAAAATGACTATTATGTTGCAATCATGATGTAAAAAGAGCACATTATGAGACATAATCTCTGTGAAGGGTCCAAGCACAATGGTAATGTAGCCAGCAGAGACTAAAATGCAGATGTAAACACTCAACAGGCTCATTGACAGTCTGCCATTATTCTGTTGTCTCTGCTGTCCACTTCTCAAGTTGATTACAGGAAATTCAATCACCCTCTTTCTTCCCTAAGGCCCCGCCTTGGAGCAGATCACCCAGGTAACTGCCCGGGAGAAAAGGAAAAATGTTTGAACTATCGCTGAGTTGCCACGCAGAGCCATAAAGACAGCTTGTCACGTGGGCCAGATGAGCTGTTAAAAAGGAAGACCTATGCAAGGGAAGATTTTAGGTGTGAATTCAAGTACCAAACCTGTACTTCAACCTCTTTTTCAATCATAATTCATTAATTATTCTTTTTTGCACAACTTCTTGGGTGAATGTGTAAGGGTGGAGCTAAATCTGTTAGAGCAACAGAGCTTTTTACTCCTGCACGCACATTATGTATGTGTGTGTATATATATATATATACAGTCATGGAAAAAATTATTAGACCACCCTTGTTTTCTTCAGTTTCTTGTTCATTTTAATGCCCGGTACAACTAAAGGTACATTTGTTTGGACAAACATAATTATAACCACAAAGATTGCTCATAAGAGTTTTATTTAAGAGCTGATATCTTACCATTTTCCATGGTTTTCTTGATTATAACCTAAATCACTTAAGTTTTTACATCAATAGCTATGGCGTTGTACTGCCAAAAACACTGCTTTTATGCATTCAGTGTTTTCTTTTCTGTCTGTTTTAGTCTCACACACACACACACACACACACACACACATATATATATATATATATATATATATATATATATATATATGTATAGTGTGGTGGATGGTTGCTTCGGTTTCTTATGATGTTTGCCTTGAGGAAGCGGACAGTTATCTATGGGTTCGTACAATTAAGCTGATGCAGATTTATTGTGTTTAACATTAAAAGATACACTGCTTGTTGCTATAAAATAGTTTTCCAGTGTAATCGTTGCACATCATCACAGTAAACAAAAACCAAGGATCCAAAACACTGAATAACCTTGGTAAGGTCGAGGCTGATGAAGGCTTTCTGTTATACGACGTGTGTGAAGCTAACCAGGAATATTATCCATTCTGAAGTGGAGAGAAAGCTCGGCCCACATGTGTTCACCACAGCACCATGCCTATTATACGCCTCTACGTCAACTCTGTAATGTGGCAGCTGGGAGAGATGGGAAGCTGGGGAATAAAGTGCAGCTCTGCCGTCACATCTTCATGTTTGTCACATGAGCCAGCGACTATAAAAATGATCTCCAACTGACCAAATAAGCCCAAACATGCAAACACAAGTCGCACGCCTAGTTTTGACCTCAGAGGGAGGAGAAACTTAGATGACAAGCCCAACAATTTGTCCTCACAAGTCAAGCTGAGTCAAGAGGAAGACTTGATGGGGGATGGGAAGAGAACAGGTTGCAAACTGGAGAGGAGGACAGGACAGCTTGTCGGCCTGTCCCGTCAGGTCGACAGCTGGATAGTTTGCATGAAGATATTAGGTCACCGGTGGAAACCAAAGGAGCAGCGGGTACGTGAGTGCCAGCAGTGACAACATAGGCTTAGCTCACTGGAGTTTACTGGCAGTCTGCTTCAGTGAACTGAAAGACCACAGAAAGCCAGAGACGGACTGGCTTCAGGTTCGTTCCTGGAATGACTACAGCAACTGTAACAGAAAATTAGCTTGATGAAATTCTACTTCGGAAACAAAATAATGCAAGTTTCATTCTAAATGTGAAAATTAAAATAATCCTTAAAAAAAGAAACATAACCATTTGATGTTAAATCAGACTAAACTTTTCCTGTTTTAGTTAGGATTACCAAAATGATTTCTACTTGCTAAATGCCAGAAAAATAAGAGAGAGAATTTTTTTTTTTTTTTCAAATAGAATTGATTATTCATTGCACCAAAGCACGTGCATCTCTGGGACACAGAACCCGTTTCCTTCCTGAGTGGTTTGATGGCTGAACATTCCCACGGTGCTGAAACTTGTAATTGATACTCTAATTGTTTGGACAGATGTACGTGGCACCTTCAGGCAACTGGAAATTGTACCCAAGAATGAACCAGACTTGTGGAGGTCCGCAATTCTCTTCCTGATATCTTGGCTGATTTCTTTTGATTTTCCCATGATTACACAAAAGGAAGCAGCATGTTGGAGGTGTGCCCTAAAATACATCCACATGTGTGCCTCCAATTAATTCAAATGTTGTCAATTAACCTCTCAGAAGCTTCCAATACCATGAAATCATGTTTAAAGGCAGAATAATCTTAAGTCTATGTAAACTTATGACTTTGAAGAAAGTAATAAGAAAATTCTCAAAAAAATAATCTCTCATTATTCTTGCATTTAGTCAATAGAAATAATTTTGGTAATCATAACAGACCGTTTAGAAACAGAATATTTCTGCCAGTTTGTATAAGGGTGACCACAATAAGATATCTTTGGGTGAATTCCAATTCCTCCCTTAACCCTCAATCTGAACCCTCAATCTCAAAAATGTTTTGGTAGTTAATAAAGACAAATAAAATAAATACAACATATAAATACCTATTATTCTTATTCTACTTCTTTTTCTCCTTCTTTGTTGTCGTCGTCTTGTTGACAGACTGGACGTAGCTTTGGTGTAAGGCTGCCTCCCATTCGCTGCCCAGTCTGAAGATGTAACTGCACTCAAGGAGTGTCCCATTTCTAATTTACAAGATAGCCCTTACACTTCCTTTCAAGGGCCAAGATTGAGGATTAAGGGCGAGGGTTGAGGGAGGAACTGGAATTCACCCTTACTCTCACAGGCTTAAATCAAAGCAACTGGACTTCCTTTTCTTGGAAGTCCAGTTGCTTTGATTCAAGCCTTTGAGAATGACCTGGATGACTGAAAGTACACCAGCAAATATTTCTGACACGACAGGAAAGAAAATAATCTTAGCCAGTGTGACCTTAAAACTATAAAGGACAGAAACCTTTTTAAAACAGATTACTAAGATTTTTACAATTGCTCTCAAAAGGGAAACAGTAGACTCAATGAGGGACAACATGGGAGAGATTCAGGGCCCGATCTTGCACCTCCCATTACCCAATACCCAAAACCCATTACCTGCAAATCACAGATTTAGGAGCCGAAATGCAATCTTCCACCTCCCAATACCCAAAACCCATTTTGCCGTCTCCCTTAAGCACATTGTGGGCGCGGCAATGGGCGTGTCACTAGCGCTTTCCACGAATTCGGTATCTTGCGGTACCTGTACTTCGCAGATTTTGGGTATTGGGTAATGGGTGGTGTGACCACCCATTACCCAATACCCAAAATCTGCGAGACACCAGTACCGCAAGATACCGAGTTTGTGGAAAGCGCAACTGGCATGTCGGCGCGTAAAAGAGCGCGTCCAAATCCTGTCATTGCGCGTCCACCCAGTCACATGTGGACTGCACAACCGGCTCTACCTCTCGATTATGCATCACTGTATTACTTTCATACATTATTCTCTTAAGGGCAGATGATGTCTGTACAGCTGTGACATGATCTCATTCAGATGTTTGCTGTGGAAGAAACGAGGAGATCACAGAACTCTGTTGTGAAAAAAAGCACCGCTCCCAGCAACTATGCGTCTTGGCGCAGCTGTGCGTCTTTGCGCAGGGGATATGTTCAAGATAACTCAAAAAGTTATGGATGGATTTTGATGACATTTTCAGGAGTTGTCAGAAATGTGAAAAGGAAGAACTGATTTTATTTTGGGTGTGATCCGGAAGAAATCCTGGATTCTGGATCACTTTCAAATTTTCGATAACATTGCGCTGTTTAGTTGTTTCTTGAACCCTAAAGCAACCACAACTGCTGTGCTTGGCGGAGGTCTGCGCTCTCCGATTGCTTTTCTAGTTAATAAATGCTTTCCTGGAAGCTCACCGGCTCTATTTTCTGAGCAGTTTGTTGGAACTTCTTGGAGTACAAAAGAAATGATTAAATCATTTGCTCCACATTAGTTAAAGCTAGTTATGTATATATCAGTGCAGAGGAGGAGGAGGAAAAAAGAGGAGGAAGCTCTACAGCACAGTCCCAGACCAGCTGTCCATGAGAGCTGCTCTGATCTGGGTGAAAAGACGTTCCATGGCAGTTTGCAGGTACTGCAACCTGCTCTTAAAGGCAATGGCTACTGACGCACTGATTGGTTAAACAGGTGGAACGCCCTAACCACTCCCATGCATAATGTGTGCATGACATCGTGGATTTCGCAGGTGAGATCGTGGGTTTTGGGAGGTGGAAGATTGCGTTCTTCGTGGGGGAACGCCCCTCCCAATACCTTTTATCCCTTAATAGCAGGTTTTGGAGGTTTGGCGCAAGATCGGGCCCTCACTGTCTCACAACCAGAGATGATTATAATGAAATGACAAACTCAATGTTTCCTAAAGGTGATGCACGAACCAAAGGTTTGCATCTATTTAACTATGTCTGTTTTTCTTATATCGTCTTTCATTTACTATGGTTTGGGTCTGGGTAGAATGAATGAGTCAACAGAGTTTCATGCTGTGGCTTCTCAATTCTAAAATTGATTTCTGAGGTAATCTAAAGATTTAATCATTAAGATCATGAAATAAAACTGTGAGCCTGAAGGTTAAAAAAATCATTGCAATCACAGGCCCTCTCTGCTTCATCATAAACTTAAAATAATCCCCCCCCCCCAAAAAAAAAAAATATATATATATATATATAAAAAAAAAAGAAATCACAAGCAAATGAACACAGAAGTGCATTTGATGTGTTTTTAGGTTGCTTACCATCATAACATTTTCCAGGGTGAAGCCCGAGTTCTCTGTTCCCAGTTCTGGGAGCAGTTTCTCTAACAGCTCAGCCCGACTCTGAGCAAGACGAGAAGAGAAGTTGGACTTGAATGGTTTCACTAGTTCAACAGGTACTACCTGCAGGGCTCGGACTTCCTTAAAAGATGCAATTTCCTAAAAAAAAAAAAAAAAGGAGATAAGAGAAGAACAATGACTAGGACCTAAACAACGCTGTATTCATTTGACGTGTTTATAGACTTTTAAATGAAGTAAAATATTTGCTTTTAAGCCACTGACAAATATCTGTGGGATGTCTAGCAAAAAGATGAAGTCATGACAGAAAATATATGCATAAAAAAACAAGATGGCATGTAGAATGTCCTCTTTCTCAATGTCTGCCTCCACAGGTGAATGGAACATGTGTGCTGAAAACATAGGACACAAAATTACATATAATCGCACATTACATTGAATATATTAAATCATTGCTCTAAGAGACCTCTGAGAACAACCCAGAATGCAGACGGGCTGGGCAGTTATGTCATGGAGTGCGTTGATGGGCTACTGAGCTCATGGACACACTCCCTTTCTTACTCAACACACACACACACACACACACCCATGGATGGGTTCATTGCATCAGATTCCACTAAGCAAATCCACACAGACTTCACAGCATCTCTCCAGTCACCAGCCCAGTAACACTTTCTAGTCTCACCCAAAATCACATGAGAAAGCACCAGCAGAGCACAAAAAAACATCCACCACCTCCCTAATAAACCTCCACTAGTGGCTTGGCTCCAGCTCCGCTTGAAGGAGTCTGGCAAGTCAGAGTGAATACAACATGAAGCCTGTTTCAGGACTGTTGCTGAGGACAACAGCACCTCATTACTGCAGTACAGGATGGAGACAGCGAGGCCAGAACATCAATCTCTGTTTAGGAGAGAAAACCTACCACATTCAAAGGATTTAATTGATAAAAATGTACATACAGTACGTATGATTATTAGGGCTGGGCAACGATTAAAAATGTTTTTTAATTCCGAATAATCGCATTATTTCCCTGATTAATCGCATCGTATACGAAAAATCAAATAATGAATTCAAAAGTAGTGTAACAATGCCCTTTTATTTAAATGTTCTGCTGCCATATGAACTAAAGTGCCATAACATAACACTTTTAACATCAGCACTTGTCAGTAACACATATTTAGTGTAAATCTCATCTTAAAAAATGTAAAATAAAATAAAGCTTATTGCCACTGCCAGGGCATTAAAGTAATCCTGTTTTTATGAAAAATAAAAAAAAGTCTACAAACAAAATCTAACAAAATGATTGTGGCTCAGCACAATCAGAACATTAAAACAGGCAATTTCTGCAGTAACAGTAGAAACTTTTAATGTGGATTTCAACTTGGAAGTTGTTACAAATAACCTTGTTTCTGCCGAATCCTCCGTCTGGGAGAACTTTAAAATGAAAATGTCCATGTTAAAGTTCAGTAACTTTACCAATCCGTGTATTATTCATTCTTTCCATTTTCAATCAATCAATCAATCAATCAATGTTTATTTATAGAGCCCTTTACAACACACAAGGTGACCAAAGTGCTTTCCATTAAAATCCACATTAAAACAAAACAATTTAAAATCGACATAACAATACCATTAAAATTCAAATTAAGAATATTTCACATCAATACTGTGTATTAAAAGCCAGTCTAAATAAACAGGTTTTAAGTCTGGATTTAAAAACCCCAAAGTCAGTGATGGTGCGCATTTCAGGGGGCAGCTTATTCCAGAGTCTGGGTCCAGCAACTGAGAAGGCCCGATCACCCCAGAGTTTAGTCCTTGTTCTGGGGACTTCCAGCAAGAGCTGGTTTGAGGACTGTAGGCCTCTAGTAGGGTTCTGAACACGCACTTGTTTACATAAGTAAAGAGGGGCAAGCCCATTGAAGGCTTTAAAAACAAAGATTAACATTTTAAAATCAATTCTAAAAGAAACAGGAAGCCAGTGAAGAGCAAATAAAACTGGGGTGATGTGTTCGCGACATCGAGTATTAGTTAAAAAGCGTGCAGCAGCATTCTGAACAAGCTGAAGACGGCTAAGTGACGACTTGGAGACACCAACATACAAAGCATTACAATAATCAATTCTAGAGCTTATAAAAGCATGAATGGTTTTTTCCAAGTCTGCACGATTTAAAAATTGCTTTACTTTTGTTAAAACCCGTAACTGATAAAAACTGGCCCTGACCACGCTGTCAATTTGCTTGTCAAATTTTAAGCTGCCATCAAAAATAACTCCAAGATTCCTAACAGAAGATTTCACTTTAAACGATAGGTCACCAGAGTGTGTTGAATTACCAAAGAAGACAGACTCTGTCTTATCGTCATTTAGGTGCAGAAAATTTTGCCCCAACCACATTTTAATTTCTGCAATGCAGTCAGAAAGGGTTTGAAGAGCACCACTTTTGTTTGGGAGCACAGGAAGATAAATTTGCAGGTCATCTGCATAGCAGTAAAAGGCTAGGTTGTGCCTAGCAATGATAGAGCCCAGAGGCAACATGTAAAGCGAGAACAATAAAGGGCCCAGCATGGAGCCTTGGGGCACGCCACAGAACAAAGGAGCAGCAGAGGAGGACAAGTCACCAATCATTACAGAAAAACTTCTGTTTGTCAGGTACGATTTGAACCATTTCAGCGCCATACCACAAATACAAGCACACTGATTAAGGCGAGACAAGAGGATTTTCAATTGTCAATTAAAAATTAAAAAAAGAAAAAGAAAAAGTGACACTTTATGTTTTTTTGTTTTTTAAAAAACAAAAAAAACAAAGTCTAAAAACTTTTAGACTTGGATCAAAAATATGAAATGAAAAAACAGGCCACAGGACTTAATTTGTTTTATAATGGAGGACTGGACTTTTCTGTTGTCATTACACATCTGTGCCACTAGATGGAGCCGCACTGCAGTAACCAGTAAGAGAACAGCAGGACAGTGAACACATGGAAGCAGATCTGATGTAACATGGAGGAATGATGCGAAAGTTTTTTTGCAGGCCAGAATTATTGTTTTCAAACATAATTGTTAATATTGCTACCTGAGTTGCTATCCGAACTGTAAAGTACACAGATTATTACCGCTCTCCATGTCTGTTTTAGCTTTTCTGCATGTTTTTTCCGGTTCCGCAGCAGCCAGTGACAGACTTTTCAAAACAAATGCATGTGAGCAACATGCGTTAACGCGCGATAAAATCAATGTCGGCGTTAATAAATTAATTGAGTTAACCCGATAATAACGCGTTAACTTGCCCAGCCCTAATGATTATTAATTAAAAATATTTATGGATATAATCAACCCCAGACAACATGCTGATTCATGCTGGTTGCTGGTTCAAAACCCCACTGAGGCCTTTCTGCATTGAGTTTGCATACTCTCCCCATCAATGTGGTTACTCCGGTTTTCAAAAACATGCTTGTTAAGCTAATTGGTGATTCTAAATGGACCATTTCTTTGTCTATGTGTGTCCCTGTAATGGACTGGCAACCTGTCCAATGTGTACTGCACCTTTTGCTTCAGCTGGGATAAGCTTCAGCAGACCGCTCATGGACCTGGATAAGAGGGTAAGTAGGCGGGGTAGGGTAAGTAGGGTAAATAAGTAGGGTAAATAAGAGGGTGTAGGTGTTTATGGATTTATTTATGCATGGATGGAGGCAAGGCAAGGGAAGTTCATTTATGTAGCACATTTTATACATAAAGCAAATAAAAATGTTTTACAACACTGATTAAGAAGATATAAAAGAAGCAAGAAACAATATTATTTTAAAAAAAGGATACATACATGCAAACACAGGCATTTATTTATGGCCTATATTATACAGTATATAGGCCTTAAATTAATATAAATCAAATTGAGGAGAACAATTAAAAGTGCAGTACTCAAAATGCAACTGTTTAAAGAAAGAGGGATGTTTTCGATATACACACTAAAAAATATGACACCAAATGATGACACCAACCTGGAATGTTTTAAGATTGACGTCCTTTTTGAATAGTGCTGACCACAGATAGTGCTGTGGAATTAAATGACTGTGCAGTTGGGAGTTCAAATAAAGCCAACTTCATGGGATGATTACAGAGATTAGATCAACACAAATCAGGTCAACCTCCCAGCTATGTGCTGTAACCACATACTGATAGTCAAAAAGATGGCACACCCTCTTTCACTTGAAAGGTTTTATGCATCAGGAGGACATCTAGTTTTTAGTTTTAGAGTTTTACTGCAACTGCTGATCAACCAGTCTAATACTACGATGGAGTATCAGGGGCTACACTGAGAAAAAAAAAATTGTGGACAATGATTTTTTTTTTTCATTTCTCACTTAGAGAATAAAGTCAAAATGTCGAAAATAAAGTTGAAATGTCGAGAATAAAGTCAAGATGCAGTTTCTGGAATAAAGACGAAATGTCGAGAATAAAGACGAAATGTTGAAAATAAAGACGAAATGTCGAGAGTAAAGTTAAAATGTCGAGAATAAAGTTAAAATGTCGAGAATAAAGACGAAATGTCCAGAATAAAGTTGAAATGTCGAGAATAAAGTTGAAATGTTGAGAATATGTTGAATATGTTGAGACCTCAGTGATAAAGAGAGTTCTGGATGATCAAAAGTGTGCAAGTTCTTCTGGATTTTCCTTACTTAGGTGTCGCCACAGCAGATTTTCATGTCTCGTATGCTGATTTGGCTTGAGTTTTACATCAGATACCCTTCCTGTCACAACCCTCCTCTTTTATCCGGACTTGAGTCCAGCACTCTGCCTTGTGACCCCCTTGTGCTTGGTGTCTCTACGAAAAATGCTACTTCTTTTCTAATGTCCTGGCCAAGGATACTCTGTCACGGCTGGAGGTAGATCCAGAGACCTGTCTGGCTGGTGAGCAACTGACCCTACCCGCTAAAAACGAGTAAATTGCTTACTCAGCGATATAGATAAAAGACTTATTTTTGACCAAAATAACAATTCACTGATTTGGGTCTGTCCAATAAACATTGGAGACCCATAAGACTAAACCAGTCCTTGTTTTAATGTCGATCTGCAGGAGTGATAAAACAAGAAGAAGAGTTGGGGCCTCCACGATGCTGCACGTTCCCAGAAATGTCCAATATATACACACTCACAGAAAAAGCAACAGAAAGATTACATTAAACACCTATGCTGAAAACTGCTGAAGGACCATGACAGAAAAAACAAATCCACAGTGTCAGAGGAGAAAACAGGAGACAACAGAGGTAATGATGAAACACCCCACTCACAGCCAGATGTGCTGGTTTGGCTGCATGCTGCTACAAGATGTAGGAAGAGCCTCACAGTTGTTGTTACAGAGACTGTCATGGATCAGTGGAATTAGTAGTTCTCCCTTCAGATGTGCAGCTCACATGTTAAATAAATGGGTTTGTGTCTGAAAGGAGTATAGGTCGACAACTGACTGAATTTTTGGCTATACATGCTGAGGCAAGACACAAAATGGTTAGATTATGTGTGACTGTGAAATCACTACATCCACTATACAGAGAGCATATAGTACATATAGTACTTATTATATGTACTATATGCTCTCTGTATATGTACTATATACAGAGAGCATATAGTACATATAATAAGTAGTCATGTATGTGTGTGAGTGTGAGTGTGAGTGTGCAAGTGTGTGTGTGTGTGGGGGGGTGAATGGTTGAATGCAAAATACAGAGTAAAGCATTTTGTAGAACAAAGGCAAAGATTAAAAAGAATTATATAAGTGCACAGCATTTGCCATTTGCCAAGGGCTATACAAGATTAAGAAGCACAGCACAGTTTAGTCTTTTTTTTTTTTTTTAAGTAGATGGAAAAAGAGCTTCTGATTCCTCAAAACCATGAACAAATGGAGCAGTAAAAGTAGGCAAATATACTGCAATCATCTTCTCTTCTAAACTAAACCAACAAAGTTCCTCAGATAGCAGAGTTGTAGGAAAAAAGTCAGCAAAAGCCAGATGGCAAATCCAGCACATCCAGCACACTCTCAATGGTGCAAAACAAACAATGTCAGTGCAGCGTGTTACAATACCTGAATGAAGGTGACAGCTGCAGCCCGAGGGCGACTCGTGGAGTCTCCAGTCCTGGCCAGCAGGTTGGGAAATGTCATCTCCAAGCAGTGAGTTATCTCAGCCCGTCCAAGGCCCAGACCTGGGATCAGCTGGCTCAACATTAGCCGCAGCAGCTTCAGTGAAGCGTAGAAGACCTAAGGTAAGAGCCATTTCAAGTTACGATGAAAAATTTGTCAACTTAAAAAAAAAAAAAAAAAAAAACATCTGGCACTATGGGAATATGAATTGGCAGAGAATCTAAACATCACAATGTTTATCCCGGAGTTGTGTGCAGAGGATTGCAAAGTAGCAATTGTATTTATTTATTTGTATTCACTTGCAATGAATCTATGTTTAAGCAACATGGATGTAAGTTGTATTTTAAAAAAAGGAAGTCAGTAACATACAGTAGTCCAAATGTCTTGGGCACACCCCCAGCCTTTTGTTTTAATGGAGTCCAAGCTTATTTTTCAGTCTCTTTAAGATACAGATCTTGCCCTCAAACCTAAATTGAAAGGAATCCTAAATAATATAATTGCAAACAAATTTTTGAGACAGTGCCCTTTGATTCTGAGGGAGATCATACTCAGTCCCATTTTTTCTTGTGGAGTAATTTGGTCCTGAACATTGTGTAGTTTTATTTTGTATTCATCCACCCATCATCTTCTGCTTAGCCAGATTAGAGAAATGGGGGCAGAAGCATAAGTAGAGAAGCCCAGATCTCCCTGCCTTGCCACCCTTTCCAGTTCCTCCAGCAAGACACCAAAGTGTTCCTACGGCAGCTGAGAAATATAATCTCTTCATTGATGATATGTATACATAATATCTTGAAGTCAACTGATAAGGGTTTTTCTATGGCTGACGCCGATTATATAAAACAAAAAAGGAAAAATAATTGGTAAAGATTGGGTAACACTGGAGACTTTGACAATGACAAAGTAAACATGTCCACCCTGCCTTAACAGGGTCATATTTCACACCAAGACAATTTTCTTGAGAGGACATGACTCACAGATGTGACTTTATCCAGCAGGGCCTTCTTGACCAGGAAGACTGCAGCTCGCATCATGTTTCTCAGCTCCTCCTTGGGTGTGGTGGAGGACACCTCCAGCAGCTTCTTCTGCACAGCCAGCAGAGCATCCTCTCTATGGCACCAGGTTTTAGAATATGCCCCAGCCACCTGGAAAAAAAACAGCAAAGAGTAAAGTACTAGAAAGTTGACAGGAAAGAGATTAAAAATGTGATACATATTTTTAATTATCAATACAATCATCCATTATACACATATAATACACAAAATATTATACAACGGACAGAGTCCAGCAGATTCCTGTTACTCTGCACAGAAACTGTGATGGAAGGATGGATGGATGGATATTGTCATGTAGATAGAACACATAGCATACATGAAAACATACATCAAAATTCATATTGACTAGTAACAGATTGTATTCCAGCGACTCTTCAACTGAGATTCTGGTAGGTCTGAAGGTTAAGGTGCACAACCTTTCTGCAGCATCCATGGGTTAAATACCAGCATTAAAGCAGTGCTTTTTTATGTTTTGAATATGAGTTTCCAGTTAATTCTGAAGGAATATGTGACTGCTTACCTGCAGTTTTCCTTCCCAACTATCTGCAGAAACAAGCCAAAATAACTTTCAACTCTCATCCAAGTCAGCTCTTCCAACAGCCCAGTATCACTTTACAGCACTACGTCAAAAGTCAACAGTAATGAAACTAGCTCACACAGCTACACCAGAGATCACAAGAGATGGTGAAGACAATCAAGAAAGTGGTGACAGAAGAAAAAATGGGAAACTGGCCAAGAGACCAGAAATGACTGCATTTACATAGACACCAATTATCTAATTATTTACCTTAAAACAGAACGATAAAGTTATGTCATCATGAAATATCAGTTTCAACTGTCTTAGGACAGAACATTTAATTATTTTTAGGGAAGTATTATAGAGCTCTCTGACCCATCAAGGCTTGCTGTCAGCAGAAACCCACAAAGCAACTTCTGAATCATGGGACGGCACCTAGTCGTGACAGCTATAGGTAACTTTGTGCCACTATGTCACATATCAGCTATAAACTGAGGCCAACTCACAAAGCTAGTTCAGTTTTGCACATTTTACACAGCGAACATCGCGGCAAAGGTGACTAAGAAACCAAAAGAGTAACGACAGGAGATGTGAAAAAGAGAGAGAAAGCACGATCGAGCAAAAGGCGAACAAGTGTGAATATCAGCCAGCCTTCATTCGTTAGTGAAAGGCTGACAGGAGATGACAGGATGAAGCTGGAGTTTGAAGTTTATAAACTGATCTTTGATTTTATATTTTAGCCTCAAAGCTCATATTTTAAAATATTTTATATTTTAGCTCAACTCAAAGTTGATGACTTATTTCCTATTCATTAGACGTTCATCTACTAGAAACACAGTGTGTCGTCTCGTGTATCTAACAAACACTAATGTTAGTTATTCTGTAGTTAGATAAATTGGTTGGTGGAAATGTGTTTTCCCATCACTGTTTTAGGATGCCACATTTTCTGATACCAATAAGACCTGCTAGTGAAACAGCTAAAAAAAAGATTTAGGAAAAGCCCGTAAATGCATGTTTGTTTACATATTCGCAAAAATCAAAGTCAGCAAGAATGATCTAGAAATGTTTCACTGACTGCTATCGCAAAAACATCGCTATTCATGCCTGTCATGCTGTCACCAAATTGTGCATTGATATTTGTGATTAAGTCTTAAGATAAACACATTCAAAACTGAAAACTTGTAGATAGCTCTAATCAAAATAAGATAATATTTAGAGTAAGGTGTTTACGCTACTTCTTTTAAGAAAATTCATTTCATATTTCAGTTATACATGTTAAACAGCATAATTTGATTAATACGTTTCTACATGTTGGGCTCAACCTTGTAGGAAATGCGCACCGCTAAAACCGAAGCTTAGGAACATTCAAACGTTTTGGTTTTCTAAACGTTTAAAATTTCTTCTAGCTTTTGTGTCATCTGTGTGCGGTCCTGCGGGCATTTCTCGACAGCCACTCTGGTGTTTTCTACAGAATTTAATCGAGCAACATCACAAACAACACCAGTCCGTCTGCATGATGACATCATACACCACATTGTTTTGCTCCTGATTTATGAAAACTTTCAAGTATAGTGACATATTTGCACTTTCTGTTGTCCTCAAACATTTGTGTTGTAAGTAGAGGCTATTTGCTGTTGCTTTAAGGCAGTCCTTCTCAAACAGTGGGGCGCGACCCCTTGGGGGGGGTGCGTGTGATGCTTGGGGGGGCGCGTGTGACCCCGGGGAACATGCTTTTTTTCACCGTACTGAAATAAAGTGTAATTGCACATATACTCCAGTAGGCGGCGGTGGTGCTCTCACCGTCACAGTGTGCACAGGGAGCATTAAATATACAGTGCTGGGGTTTTTTTGCACGGACATGCACGCACATAGCACAGAGCAGGAGATTTGAAGTGAACAAACCTTCAAGAGACACCACAGAAAAATATTTAACAGGGATGAAAAGAAAGGCGGAGAGAGACGGAGATAATGAGACAAACGAAAGTCACGATGAGGAAATATGACGATGCTGATGTAGCGCTTGACTTCACTGTGACTACGCTAGGAATTGATGCACTTCAAATCTTTACAAACTAAAAAACAATTTTAAGTAGAAAAGCAATCGGAAAGCGCAGACCTCTGCCAAGCGCAACAATTCCCCCATATAGCGATTTACACCATAAATATTAGTCGTACATATAGCACTGACAATATGGAACCGCCTGTAAAAAAGTACCATATCTTCCTTTATTTTGTGATGCACATAAAAATAAATAATAATCCTATAAAGATTTCATGCAATATTTGTTTCAAAAATT
This sequence comes from Hirundichthys speculiger, assembly GCA_018398805.1. Classification (NCBI taxonomy): domain Eukaryota; kingdom Metazoa; phylum Chordata; class Actinopteri; order Beloniformes; family Exocoetidae; genus Hirundichthys; species Hirundichthys speculiger. The sequence continues at coordinate 1,918,791 of JAGFBZ010000229.1, forward strand.
AAAATATATTGAAATTAAACAACCTCAATGTTTTTATAGAGATTGCGATAAAATCTTCCTTCTGGATCAGATCCAGATCAGCTTTTGAAATTTGATAGAGGTTCCCATTGTCAATCCCTGAGTCAAATTTCATGTGTTTTGGGCAATAATTAACGGAGATATTGAGAAACAAAATTTTTGGCCCCATTTATCACAATGTTATTGAAAATTTGAAAGTGATCCAGAATCCAGGATTTCTTCCGGATCACACCCAAAATGAAATCAGTTCTTCCTTTTCACATTTCTGACAACTCCAGCAGAAAAGAATTGAGAAGCACTGCTTTAAGGCCATGACACTGTGGCTACTCTGTTAGAAACATCCCTATCAACTCAATTGTACCTGATTCTTTTAATCTTCCCTTTGTCCTTAAAAAAATAAAAAGGTGATACTATCTTGGTTAACATGCTGGAGAACCCTCTCTTCCAAATGTAGAAATAAAAAGCCTGGAGAAAGTCAAATTACAATAACACAATCAGTCCAGGAGTTCGTGTTTCCACCTGACATTTTCTTACCAGGGTCTCTCCATAGACCTCTAGTGGAAGACCCGCTTCTCTCTGGGCTTTCTCAGTTAGCGCCTCTGGCTCTCCGTTCATATCAGTGCTGTGTGGTGGCCTTTGCACATCAGATTTCGGGGAGTGATCATTTGCAGGGCTCTGGATGTTCTCCACTGGCCATTTTTTTCTTTGAAGGGCTGGCAGCAGCCTCTCGTCGTGGGGTACAAAATTAACCTGTAACCGGAAACACCGCAATTAAACTTGATGTAGAGTATATTTTAAAAATGCATTCAAACAATTTTTACATTTTTTTTATACATTCTAACAACATTTACACATTACATTCGTCACGTCCGCCCTTGCTCTTTTCACTAAATCTCAGGAGTATTTAATCACTGAAAAGGCTGATCATTCAACATCAGGATAACAATGACTGTTTAGTCTCCAGTATACAAACCAAAGTTCTAGCCAGCAAACACCGTCTCCAGCTCCTCCGAGCCAACTGGCACTCTCTTGCTTAACACAAGGCTCAAAGCCCTGCCTTGAGGCCAGGTTGGCAGCCGCTGAAGCCAGCCAACTGTTGCACGCTTTTAATTAAATAGTGAAACTCAAACCTGTAGCAGGGCTGGTTTTAGTAGGTGGTGAGTAAAGCACAAAAGCCCCTGCTGGTCATAGTCTCCCTGTGTGCAGTGGGTTCAAGCACTACAGAGGTTTAGTCTGGAGACATGTTCCAAAGGTGTCTCTGGGCTTGATTACATTTACAACAATACACGAAAGCATGAAAGTAAAAGAAGCTACAGTTCCACAACTGGACCGATAATGAGAAAACAATATGTATATTGTATATTGCACTGGCTGTCCACTGGTCATCCCAGTTGTTTCAAGCTTTTTACTTGCATTGGATCTGTTATTTTCTGTGTAACAACTTGTCAGTGAAAATGTTTCATGAAGACAGATGCTTACATCAGTGTTGGGTGTGGCAGCACAGGATACGTTTGAGTCAAGTAGGCTGCTACATTTGGGAATAACAGCTTCTGTGGCTGACTGCCGATTTTGATTAGATCTTGTTTTTCTCCCATTCTTGAGCTTTTCTGTGGAGACAAGGGGCTTGATGGGGGCTGAATGGTGCCCTGGAGAAGGCAGAAGCTGGGGAGGGAGGTGGGCTGGTGATGAACCTGCTGTCACGGTGATCTAATGATATAAATGGAAAGACAGGACAGAATTCTGTTCAGGTACAATGAATCATGTGCATCTCTTTATACGCTTGTCTCAAAGGCTAAATGGTTGCCTAGCATCACTAAGAGCTGATGACTGACCATTGCCATGTCCAGCAGGTTGTGTACTTGCAGCTGCTGGTGCACACTCTTCCTGTACTCATCCATTAGCTCCTTCTTCTTCTTGGCCAAGTCATAGTCCTCCTTTTCAATGGCACACCTCTTCTCCACATCATATCGAGCCAAACGTTCTCCTACCTAGAAAAGCCAAGGACAAGGAGAGGTAAAGGCAGGCCTGCAAAAATACTGTGACACTAAATTGCATTTAGAGAGCAGTTTATGAGTCTTGTAATGGGATGAAGATTGGGATGTCTTTGATTTATGTCTATTTTTGATTACATGTATATTGTGTGCTTACTGTTTTCCCTAAAGCTTCTGATAAGGGATTACTTTCCATTTTAGAGGTGCAATTAGTAGTCCCACTGATAGATTTCATGCACTCAGAACCGTAAGGATTCATTTTAGGCCTGAAAAGATTCAGCATCTTCAATCATCCCAAGTCTGTTTTGGCTTGTTTTTTGATGTGGTGAAAAGTAAAAATATCACCTAGACTGTAACATCTATCACAGTTCAAATAAAAACCCATCTATATGCAATCCTAATTCCTGTTTTTGTGCTGCTTTGTGATCTCTCTCAGTTTAACTTCCAAGTAAACTTACTTAAATCAACAAACCATTGGGTGTTTTCTAACTCATTGTATCGTTTTCAGCCTTTGACTGAATTAAAGTGATATTACAATATCTCTGCAATTACTTAGATGAGTACAGTGTTGGTACAATTAAACATAAATTAAAATCATTTACATTTTAACAGGCGTCTGGAGCTCTATTGAGGACTGACTTGAACTTGAGCTGGGCAGCTCTGTTTCACATGATGTCATAACCAAAAGTAAGCTACCAAAGCAAGAGAGCCACATACTGAGTCAGAGAGATTTAATGGATGGAAATTTTACAACAACTTCCAGTAACTCAGACATGTCATTTCTGTGTGAGGAAATTCCTTTCTGCTGAATTCAGTAGCTGACCAGACACCAGTCCACAAAGTCTCAATGGCAATGCCTTGTGTGTTCTTCTCTTTCATACAACAGTAGTGCAATCTACAGTAGTGCTCTTATTGATCCTTATGACATTTTTATTTACATTTAGTAATTTACCAGATTCTTTCATCCACAGCGACTTACAAATTTGGAGCCAGATTTAAGCTTCTGTGTAATGAGAAGAACAACTGTGAGCATTAAGGTCTGTATCTATTTAAAGGACAAATTACAAGTTGGAAAAGGGCAAGGTAAACAAATACAAAGGAAGTGTGAGTTAGGTACACTGCCTGGCCAAAAAAAAAAGTCGCCACCAAGAAAAAAAGGTCATACACTCTAATATTTCGTTGGACCGCCTTTAGCTTTGATTATGGCACGCATTCACTGTGGCATTGTTTTGATAAGCTTCTGCAATGTCACAAGATTTATTTCCATCCAGTGTTACATTAATTTTTGCATTGATGATGGTAGAGTCTGACCGCTGCCCAAAGCCTTCTCCAGCACATCCCAAAGATTCTCAATGGGGTTCAGGACTGGACTCTGTGGTGGCCAATCCATGCGTGAAAATGATGTCTCATGCCCCCTGAACCAGTCTTTCACAGTTTGAGCCCAATGAATCCTGTCATTGTCATCTTGGAATATGCTCGTGGCACCAGGGAAAAAAATAATCCATTGATGGATCAACCTGTTCATTCAGTATATTCAGGTAGTCAGCTGACCTCATTCTTTGAGCTCATACTGTTGCTGAACCTGGACCTGACCAACTGCAGCAACCCCAGATCAGAACACTGCCCCCACAGGCTGGTACAGTAGGAACTAGGCATGATGGGAGCATCACTTCATCTGCCTCTCTTCTTACCCTGATGCTCCCATCACTCTGGAACAGGATCAATCTGGACTCATCAGACCACATGACCTTCTTCCATTGCTCCAGAGTCCAATCTTTATGCTCCCTTGGAAATTGAAGCCTTTTTTTCCAGTTAGCCTCACTGATTAGTGGTTTTCTTAAGACTACACAGCTGTTCAGTCCCAATCCTTTGAGTTCCCTTCACATTGTGCGTGTGAAAATGCTCTTACTTTCACTATTAAACATAGCCCTGAGTTCTACTGTTGTTTTTCTTCAATTTGTTTTCACCAAACGTTTGAGTGATCGCCGATCAAGATCATTGAGGATTTTTTTCTGGCCACAATTCCTTCTCGAAGATGATGGGTCCCCACTATCCTTCCAGTTTTTAATAGCAGTTCTTAACCCAATTTTGGTAGTTTCTGCAATCTCCTTAGATGTTTTCTCTGCTTCATGCATGCCAATAATTTGACCCTCCACAAACAGACTAAAATCTTTCCACGACCACACGATGTGACTTTCGACATGGTTTGTTTAGAAAATGAGAAGCAACTCATTGCACCAGTTGAAGGTTAAATAACTTGTTGCGCAGCTGAAAGATAATCGCCCATGCAGTAATTATCCAATAGGAGGCTCGCACCTATTTGCTTAGTTAAATCCAGGTGGCACTTTTTTTTTTTTTTTTTTGGCCAGGCAGGGTGTTAGAGGTGTTAGGAGGGTGCTCTTAGAAGAGATGAGACTTCAAAAGATTCTTGTTGGTAAAGAAGGACAACGCTACTCTGATAATATATAGTGAACATTTTCATCATGGATGTTAGTTCTTCCTTATTTTTGCACTTCCTGCAAATCACAATATGCTGTGAAATATCATGCAAAGCTAGAGTCTGATATCCTGCTGGTGTGATGACAGGGGATTTTCAGCATGACTGCCTTGGCACCTGCTTTGTCCACAACGGTAACATTCCATACTAACAAGGTGCTGCTATTAGTGTGGCTGTGTCCTCTCTGGTTACAGAAGGCCTTGTAACTGGGAGTTGGAGAGACACTACACAAGCACCCTGACAGCAGCTGCTGGGGTTGTTAAGTATTCATGGTCTGCATGGTAACATTACACATAAAGAGGGTCAGTAATAGGAATCTGAACAATGTTAAACAACCGCTGTTACAAAGAGTGTTGAAATTACACAAGATATCTACAAAATCCCATCAGGTTGGGGTTTACAGGAAAAATGTTATGAACAGCAGTGACGATTACTACAATAAAACATTTTTTTTACATTTATGAGCTGTTGTTTAAGGTAACTATACAGCCCTATTGTAATTATACAGCCCTATTGTGATGAGCCACAAAGAGACTTTAAAAAACACCGGATGTGTTTTCTTAGTAGATCCTTAGGAAGTGGGCTGGTAAGGGGATAAATAATTACTACTCAAAAGAACCATGATCAAAAGCAAGAATCGAAAACTTGGCAAAAGAGAGTAGAGGATAGCGATAAACGATAACTGTTTTTTAAAACCGATACCGATAACCGATAACTTTCAGCTCCTAAAGGCCGATACCAATGACACACACATATATCTAAGATCATTACATCAATACGATGAACAAAATCAAAAGTAGTTTTGACTCTTTAAATGAACAGATATTTATTTTTTCCAATGAAAAACTACTGGCAAGCCTCTCAAACATTTTCATAAAGCTATCAAACAAACCTATTTGATATCTCACATCAACTTAAATAAGGTTCATTACTGACTGATATAAAAAATAAAGGCTCCTTGAACTGATGGAAATACATGCATCAGAATTACTAACTGAAAAAGATTTACGTTTAAAGGATTTTGGCTTGTGGTTCCATTTAAATTAATACCTTTAATTAAAGTAAATGAGGTTCAGTAGTTTTTTTTTTTTTTTTATCTCATGGAATCTTTAGATGAGAGAGGTGAGAGAGATGAGGGAGAACGGGGGGGGGGGGGGGGCTTGCTGTTGGCTTGCTCACTTAGTGTTAGCTCACGTTAGCGCGATTTCAAAACGCCATGGAAGCGATGGTTATGTTTCAGGTGGCTGATCGGGTTTGACATATTAAAACTTGCCCTATTTTTCCCTCCTCATGGAATTCACTTGGAGCATTTGTCACAAATAACCAACAAATCTTTCTTCTTCTGAATCTTAACGAAGTTCCATACAATCGCCGCCATGTTGTTTGTTGTGATCAACATGCTATGCTGCATACTTTATTCAATGTGTAATGTAAATTCCCATGTTCAATCGTTTGCTAGTCGTTCTTTTGGCCTTTTCTATTTTTTATATTTTTATGTGTAACATGTGGGAAAATACTGCAAATATCAATTCAAGTTAGCAACTACAAAAATTATGACCGAGTTAACAAGTTGTTTTCTGGCATGAGGGGGTATTCTTGATTTTCCTTATTGAGAAATCGTTTTTCTGATTATGCCGACGTCACTTGAACATAACATTCAATGCCAGTCATTCAAGGTTCAGAGGGAGTGAGGCACTGCTGTGTTGACAAAAATATATCGGGCTATTCATCATGATATCGGACTTATCGGAATGATGTCATAATTTCCTGTTATCGGCCCGATAATTATCATGCCAATAATTATCGTGCACCCCTAGTAGGGGATATAGGTTGAATTCCAGTAACAGTGATGTCACTAATGATCTGGAAAGTTTTGAGGCAATGGAAAATATTTTTAGTAAAAACAAAACAAGACAAAACATGCTGTAACAATAAGTACTGTGCATATATTTACTCAAGCTGTCTGTCTACATATTACCATTGTTACTGCTAAAAAAAAAGAAAGTTTCTTTTTTTTTGTAAATCACCATTTTTTTTTTAGTGCAACTGTTGTAACTAAATAGTAAGCCCAGCCCTTAAATGCTCCTGTGGTATGGTAAATAATCATCTGATTATAAAACATTTTGTGTCAATTTATTGTAGTCTGACAGTTAGCTTCCTGATAACTACCTTCTGCAGGTCTGCGATGGCCTGTTTCAGATTCTTAGCCTCTTCAAAGTTCTCCTGCAGGACCATGTCCTGCTTCTTATGGTCGAGGAGACGGATGATGTGAGCAACTTCAGGATCCTGATACATATCAAAAGCCAAATCATCCAAGGGGGAAGTGGACTCACATTTGCTAGATGGGGAAAAAAAAAAGAACAACAAACAAAACAAAAAAAGAGTCAAAAAGAAAACAAACATTTAGAACAGATTTAAAACTACATGTCTTTGTCAGCTCAAAAAACTAGATATTGTGTAATTCCATACAAAAGGAAAAAAAAGACCCTTACTGACCCCCCCTACCCTCATCTCCCTCACAAGTGGTGGGACCCTGAGGTGAAAAGTCCCTTGGGGGCTGATATATTAAAAAAATATATATTTCGAAATGTGTTTTTTCTTTGGACAGACGGCACCTGCATTGTCTTCAAATGTATGTGACCTTGAATGGCTTATTGGTTGGCTTCCAGATTAAATGGCTTTGTTGAACAGTGCTATCGTCACAAGACAAAGAAACCAGGGTTCAATGGCCGAGCCTCACCCCATGAAAGTTGTGTCCAAGGCGGCTTCATGCTGGGTACTGTTGAGGTAGTGTTCAATCAGCTGCTCTCTGCTTGGCTGGGGGCAAACAGATGGACAAATTACACGCACGTGTATATACTGTATACTCTTGCAATACTGTGCAATGTAAGACCGGAAAAAAAGGAAAAGAAAGCCTGCACATACAACCCATTTATTACTCAACTCCTTCATGCTGCTGTGCACTGTGTTCACAGCTATCACTTTGAAAAGTTATTAACCTGCAAACATCTTCAGTAGCTTGTTTCATATCAGCACATGATCGCAGTAATTTTTAAAAGCCACTTCCTGGTTGTGTGAATTGTTCAAATATTCTGTTGTATCTCCTATCAACAGAGCGCTGTAGACAGAGATGAAGGTTTGTTGAAAAAAGCATCAATTTTTTTTTTTTTTTTTTTTTTGCTCCTGGGAGCCTGCTGCAGTTAGCATTTTATAAATAAATGACCAGCCATTTTAACTATTTTTCTCTTTGATATAAAAATTGAGTCTGGTTCCTACTGAGTTGATTTTGATTTCCAAGGGACAGTACCAACAAGTACAGCAGAAACTGCCTCTTGGCTGTCAACAGGAGGGGTGCCACATCTATCTATTTCACAAGAATGACTTTTCACAATGTGAATGAATAGGGCTGGCAAGGCTAATACAGTGATACACAGGGATGTGTTTTGCCAGCTGAAACCCAGTATAACCAGCAAAGAAAGCAAAGCCTGCAGAACTGGCAGAAATTCCAGAAGAACAGAAATCAGTAAAACAACATCAGTGGGAGATTAAATCCCAGCTTTCAAAGCAGCCCATGTATATCTACAGTCATGGAAAAAATTATTAGACCACCCTTGTTTTCTTCAGTTTCTTGTTCATTTTAATGCCTGGTACAACTAAAGGTACATTTGTTTGGACAAACATAACGATAACCACAAAGATTGCTCATAAGAGTTTTGTTTAAGAGCTGATATCTTACCATTTTCCATGGTTTTCTTGATTATAACCTAAATCACCTAAGTTTTTACATCAATAGCTATGGCGTTGTACTGCCAAAAACACTGCTTTTATGCATTCAGTGTTTTCGTTCTGTCTGTTTTAGTCACATGATGACATTTAGTGGTACCAGGTATTAAAATGAACAAGAAAGTAAAGAAAAAATGGTGGTCTAATAATTTTTTCCATGACTGTATAACTCTGCAAGTAAGCATGTATCTCTGAATTTTTATTTTCATTTTTTGCAATGCTGAGGTCAAAATATGCAAAAGCACTGCACAAAAAGAAGCAAACCGCTGACTAGCAAGCATAAATACGTGGACACTATTACAGCTCTGATGCAAAAAACGCTGACAGTGCTTGACAGGAACCAACACAGAAAACACTGGTTTCACCATAACACAAAGCAATTCAACAAGAGACTGGGAACAGAGGCAACCTGAGTACCGCGAAACATGACGTGTAAGGGGGCAGCACTCAAACTCATATGAGGCTTTGCAAGATATGAGCCTTTCTGGTCCTCCTTGCATAGTGGCTTCCTCCAGGTATTCCAGGCAAAGCAGACAAGATCACCACTCGTTCAGCGACCAGTACTGATCTGGAATGTCTTGTGAGGTTCAGCACGTTAGCATTCTTCCCCGTTTTGTCCTTCCTCTCATTCTGAATCAGTTCCTTCCATCTTCTCAGCAGGGAGATCTTTTCAACAGTTTACCCATATCACATCTGCCATGAAAGGATAGATGTGTAGTTTCTTTGTTTTGGATCTCTATGATGTTTGTACGCTCTGCAGCATTGCAGTAATACACCGTGGTTGTTTGAAGTTTGAAAATGACATAACATGAATGATTTGTGTCGCTTCATTTAGCTTGTTGCTTTCTTTAACAGAAGTTGCCATGTCCACTAAAAGCTCCAAATGCAATGTGTTACTGCCACCGAGATGATAAAAACCGCTTCACCGTACTCGGGTACCCTCTATTAGTCTGAGTACGATAACAGGCAACAACAAAATTACAAAGCGGACCACTTTAATGCTGCATCAAACAAGAACACAGAGTGACAACACACAGCAGGTCAGCTACCAGTAAAGTCATTACTTTGTAATCCAGCAAAAAGATGAGGAGTTCAGTGTTGGTCCTCCATCCTGGTTCTTCTCATATCTCTCGCCAAGATATAAAAGCCAATCCAAGATTTACCCTTCTCTGACCCCTTGCTCAGACATTCTCAACACTGCTTCTTTTTGTAGTTCTGGCCAATTCGTAAAAACCAGTCGATGAGTTTTTCTTCCTCTTGCTCTGACCTGATCCTCTTTAGTTTCTTCAGCACCTCTGCTATGATGTTAGTTATGAGAACAGAGAGCTGGCTAGTAGCGTTGTTGATGTTCTACGTTTTGCTGTAACGTGCTACTTTTTCTCACAAGAGTGACTGAGACTGGACCTTAGTAACATAGTACAACTAAAGGCCAGGCAGATGTGTTCAGTCAATGGCTGGGGTTCCCATTCACCCTAATAAGAGTCAATAAAACCATCAGAGTGATACTGAAACTGCAGTTTTAAAGAAAAATACTTATGTAGTGTTGCTTTAGTATGATGGTCACATATACAGAAGACAAAACATAACACAGCACTTTACTAAAGTGGAAATATAGAAAAATTAATTCATAAACACTGATTTTAATTTAAAAGCTTCAGTGGCTTCTTTAAACTGAATTAAAATTAGCAGCATGTGTATTTACACGACATTATTCCTCGAAAGGGAAAACACAACTTCCAGTGACAGAGCAGATGCAGGAGAACAAGATCTCGCCAGCCCTCCAGCCAAGATCATTGCTGTGATGGAGGTGCTCAGAGTCGGATTAACGGAGAAACAATGCACAGCCTGTTCACTGGAATCTGTACGAGTGTGTCCATGTCTTTCCATGACTTTCACTGTGTGTCTGTGAGCGCATGTGTGTGTTTTAAGATGCTCTTGCTCCTCTTGGAGCCATCCATCTGCAGGACTATTTGATTACACTGACTTACTAAAGGCCTCCTGTTTGATTACATACTGCCATCCCTTTGAGTGTCATTACAACGTGCCAGACACATAAACACACCCAGATATACACCACTCTAAGAATATACATGTGCTTTTTAGATTGGTGAATACAGGAGTCATAGAATACAACTAAATAAGAAATACTTTCAAAAATCTGACAAGTAGATTAAATCAAAAGCTGGAAGCAGTGTTAGAACAACGTCGCCACCTTCTGCTGAGCAGATGTAAGTTCAGCTATGGGTGCCAAATGAGGGGAATAATCACTTACTACTGTGTTGAAAACATTGCCATCCAAAGAATCTCCCAGGACATTAATGGCAATCAAAGAAACCTGAAATCATAAACACATGTTAATTATTGTGTAGGAGTTTAATGAAGCAGAATTGTGAGAGATTAAAAAAATAAAAAATAAATCCATGATCAAGAGGTAAGTCCTGGGAAGATTATGGTGGATCTACATTGTACATATTCTGATCAACTCAAAACCACTTATCCAGACAAAGTGGATAATTGCTGCTCTTCTAGTCTCGTGGAATAGAAATCCAGACAAATAACTGCTCAAATGGCAAAGAAATTTTCAGAAAAGCAACCTATTCCCTTTAAATCTCTTTAGACCTGATTAATAACATTATTGTAAATGAATCTATGTTTTGAGAGCACTTCAGGATGATGGATTAAATTATGTTCAACACTAATACATGGCAGAGTGGACTCTATCTGGATGTACTCTGTAAACTACACATTAAAATTTTCATAAATTCAACATAATTTGGTTGAAAAACTAGTCAAAATACTTTTTTCCCACAATAGACAAATGTCAAGCCACAGCTTAACCAATGTAAACCAGGAACCAACTGTGCAAGACAAAACTTCTCAGTAGTTAAAATGTGTTGTAGGAGCCATGTGTCGTCACCATCTGATGGAGTACCTGATTGTAGAGATTGTAATGGTTGACATGGTTCCTGTGGAGAGTTATTCTCAGATACTTCCCAATGGCATCTAGATGGACCGACTTCAGCTCCCGAGCTTTGAAACCTGTCTTCTCATTATCCGACATGGACACATAGCTGTTGAGAGTTAAGTATGGTCTTGTTATTTTAGCAACCAACACCTTAACTGTGAAATATATCAAGTAAGATACGTCCCTAACTTTCAGTTTGTTGATTATAATGTCAGGTGGAAATCCATTAGTTACAATTATCGTGAGCAAAGAGTCAAAGCGTCTGGAAAAATGTAATTTCTGAAAACTTTCATTTCATAAATATATCTCTAATATATGGGCACTTTATTTTTCCTTTTGCACTTATTTTTAATCAATGTCTTCTACACTTGGTTAATATATCTGGATTCCATGAATATCCACTTACTGAAATTTTACCATAAGACGTTAGTTAAAGTAATTGTTGGCTGCCTCTCTGTTATATCAAAGAGCTATATATAAAAAAAAAGCACTGATCACTTGAAATGCTTAAATAGATGTGGTTATGTTTGTGTGTGCTGCAACAATCCAAAATGTTCTTATGCGTCATTCTAAGTGATATAATGTTGATATAATAAACAACAGGTTGTCAAAACTAAATATGCCCAAATCTGGGCTCTCACCCAAGTCTCCGAAGCTGCCCGGGAAATGCTGGAGGGCTCTTTTCTGCGAGGCTGTCTCCAATATGGAATTCAACCTTGCCTGGAATCAGGTACTGGTGAGCCAGCAGCTGTAGTTTCCTTATCCTACTTCTCTCCAAAAGCTGTAGGGTGATGTGCTGAGGATAGGAGCACAGCCTGCAGAATATTATGTTTATTAGTTTTTTTTATGTATAATTTTACATAAATTCAAGAAAATAATATCTATAGTAAATATAAAATTGACTTAATAACATATTATTATTCTGAAAAAGGAAAAGGAATAATTAGTACTTCTTCTTTTGGCTTTTCCCTTTTGGAGCTGCCACAGAATTCAATTCAACTCAGTTCAATTATGGTTTATTAACCCCCGAAGAAAAAATTCTATAATGTGGTAGCTGTCAGTATTTAAGTTTCTTCAAAGTCATTGTAAATGGTCATAGCCGTGGGTTGGAAGGAAGATCATGTATTCCCAACACCCCATTTGTCTTCTGCATCTTCCTCTGTCACACAAATCAACCACATATCCTCTTTTAACCACATCCAGAAATCTCCTATTTGCTCTTCCTCTTTTCCTCCAGCCTGGCAGCTCTCCAGCTTTCTCCTACCAATGTATTTACTCTCCCCCTTCTCAATGTGTCGAAACCATCTCAGACTGACTGCTCCTACTTTATCTCCAAGTTACCAAACCCTGCCTTCATTCTTAATTCTGTCGATCCTTAGCACTACAAAAAGAAAATCTTAACATCTCCAGCTCTGCCAACTTCACCTCTTCTTCTTGTTTCTTGGTCAGTGCTGTTATCTCTCAACTATATAGATGGACTGGTATCACTATCATTTTGAAAGCCTTTCCTTTTAGTCTTCCTGCCACTCTTCTGTCACAGATTCATAAAGGCAATCTTCTCCACCCACTCCTCCTGGCCTACACTCCCCCTATGCCTCTTTCCCACGCTCGCTTTTGCTCTGAACAGTTGTGCCCAATCTCAGATGTTCTTAAAAGTGGATTCAGTGTTGACAAAGATTATTTCCCCTTAATATTTGCTTATATCTTTATTGTATACTTCATATAGTATGCATAAAAGATCACACTGTGGATACTGATGGGGTAGAAAATTGTATATATTTACCAAAACATAGACATACCAAAAATCAATAAAGCACCTAGTGGAAAAACTGTTTTATTGTACCTGCTGGATCGCCATCCGTTGACTGTGGGTGCATGGACCATGAGCTCATGAGCATTAAAGTTGTCCTCATGACTTGAAGAGTTGACCACAATGAATCCTATCTTCTTTGGCATTCCTCTGATGTGCACTGTGAAAAACATTATTCACGTTGTTGACAACTGAACACAAAAACTAATTCAAAAAGTTAGAATTAAAGCAACTATAATGTTGCTTTAATTATAACTTTTAGGGTGTTATATTGTAACTGTTGCTATGAGGGTGAAACCATTTTGGACGGTTGTGTTACAGACTTCGAGTGACCAACGTGTGCTCAAGACTAGACATTTTTCAACTATTTCAAGTATAAGCTTTTACATATCAGGACATTAAAGGGACAAACATAAGGCAGGGGGCATCAGCTAACCGTAAATAACTACAACTCAAACAGCCAAATAGCGAACCTCATGCAGTCAAACAGTAGCTGTATTGTATAGGACAGTTACCAGCTAAAGTTTAATAAATGCCCTGATACTGACAATTTTGTGTGCCCTACTCTTTTCAAATGCACTGTCATGGTTAAACCGACGTCTTTTGCGCATTTTTCCGGAATATCTTACCAGAGACATTACCGTATTGTTGACAGCTCGTTCTCCCATTTCATCTCCATAACCACCGCTGACAACAACGACTGAGCACATGCGCAGTCGTAGAATTATGGATGAGCCGCAATGCATTGTCGTCTTCGTAGTTTTATTAGCATCATGTCACGTAAACGTTTATTTTATTGTACCGTTTTGCACCAAAATTGTGCATTCAGTTGAGTTAAGTTATTACATGCATTCCCCGAAGACAGGAAGTTCTCCTAACATTCAGGAATAATTTGTCAAGTCTTTCCAATGCTTCTTCTTATACTGGGGCGGACAAAATAAATCCGATTTGTACCCATTGTCAAAATAAGAGCATCTTACTACATAAAAAACAAAAAAGTACATACTGCACACTTTAATGAGACACGCACGTATTTCCACGTTTGTCAGGAGTCATTATAAAGCATACTGGCGTAAATAATCAGACATTTTTTCCCCCACAGACGCATAAGGTCAAAAGAATATCGACATAGTTTGAAAGATTTCAACGGAAGTAGTATATTTTGTGTAGAATGAATTGTATTGAGGTTGGGCAGGAGGGATGGGCAATGCTAGAGATTTCTGTTTTGATCTAATACCAAGTAATACTAGGGTTAGTATCCCAATATCAGTACCAATATTTTTATAAATCTTATTGTATATACAAAATTATAGGTCAGTGATTCCCAAAGTTTGGGCTGTGGCCCCCTGGTGGGCCGTCCTGATACTGCAGGTGGGCAATGAGCGGTCATTAAAAATAAACAAATATTTGTTTAAACCTGTATTTTTTGAATATATTTTTAATTACTGTAAAATATTTATGACATGATTTAAAAAATGTATAAGTAATAAAACAAACCAGTTGGGTGTTATTCTACTGTCATCTTAACTTAATAGGACAAGTGTCACCTTACATTAATATTGGAACATAGCTCCGAGTCTTGTTGTTGATCACAGTTGTGATTTGAATGAAATGAAAATGAATGAAAAATACTTTATTTATCTCATAAAGGGAAATTCAATGTAGTAAGGGCTCTCTCTTTTTTTTTTTAAACAATAGACAGCAATAATAATAATAATGTAATAACAGGTGTTAAGTCTTGTTGTGGAGGCTGATGGCTGCTGGCAGGAATGATCTTCTGTATCTTTCCATCTTGCAAAGGACCTGAAGAAGCCTCTCACTGAAAACACTCTGTTGTTTGATCACTGTGTCGTGGAGAGGGTGAAGAGTCCTCCATCATCTTCATTCAGATTTAAGGTTTGCATGGGCCACAGAAACTTTTCACATTTCAAATTGGGCTTTGGTATTCTGAAGATTGGGAATGGCTGATATAGGTTATTTGTTATTTTTATGTACATGAAATAATATACATAAAAAATAATTTTTGGGACATAACTTGGTCTATAAAAAGTAAATTTTCCTATTTTGTTTTTCTTTTGTGTTATTTATTTATTTATTTATTTTTTACAAAACAGACAAAACAGTTTGTTCTTCAGCATTAAAACAAAAAATCTCAACTTTTCACAGGCAAGTAATTCTTTCCCTGTCAATTAAACTTTTTTCCAAAGTTTTTATGATCTCACCTGTTCCTGAATGACTAAGTAAAATACAAAGAGGTAGAGAAATAAATAAATATCCTTACATTTTACTGGTTAACGGTTCTATTACCACTAGTTACCACATCCTGCATTTCTGAAATATCTCCACTAAAAAACTTTGTCTCAATGAAATGGAGACATCTGTTTACAATTTCCTCACTTCTCATCGTTCTTGTAACTCATCATTCTCTTTTAGGTGGCAATTTTCTGAAACATTCCATGAGATTTGTGATGTTGCCATATTGTCTATTGTGACTATGTTACTATTTTGTCACATAGAACGCATTTCAAATAATTATCTTTTATCATGTAGAAATAATTCACCATGAACATTTTGATTGATTAAAAAGGTGACAGCTGTCATTTTTAATTTCACATGGAAAAATAAGACCCACTACCTTTAAAAAAAATCTGTGAGGGTTAAAGACTATGAAAATGGTGGATTGAAAGCCACAGATTTTGAATCCATGATAGGTATATTCAAGTTAAATTGGATAAAAGCTTATTTGGCACAACCTGATTTCATATGGTTCCACATACCAAAGTATCTTTTTTAAAATCTTGAAAGATTAAAATTTTTGTTGAGTTGTGATTTTGAAATAACTAAACTGCCAATTAAATTGTCTAACTTCCATAAACAAACACTGCTCTACTGGAAAATGATGTTTACTCACTTCACACCACACAGCTCCACCTTGTGGAACAATAGAACCATCGCTATAAAAGTAAGTAAGACCTTATTTAAACAAGAATGATATGATTAAAAAAAGTCCTACATTTCTTTGACTTGATGGATGTAAATGGCAAGTTATTGCAATAAAATTCATTTATAGATAAGGCCTAGTTTCAATTGCTCTTATAGTTTAATCAAATCTGTAGAGCTATTCCACTTCCCTTAAAACACTCGATAAAAAAAAAAATTCATACACACTCAAAAGTATCTGTCAAACTGCCTGATCTGAAAATTTGGTGAAAGCAAGTGTAATGACCAAGTAACTGGAAGTGTGTTTAAAGAAAAGCTATTCCATCCATTCATCCATCCATCCATTATCCATACCCGTTTAGTCCTATGTAGGCTCACTGGGAAAAGCTGTTCCATGACATCAAAAAAATTAACAAAAATAAAGATAACAGATGATGAAGTGACATTAATGAAGACATACAGTAGTTGTCTTAAAAGGCCAATTTCACCCAAATCACCCAAAAAAATGAAAATCAGTTAAATAATAAACGATATTCATACGGCTGCTGAAATCTGAGGAAAAGGTTACATTTCGATGTAGATCCTTGTATATTCTGTGTGACAGAACAAGAAACAATTGCACAATTATTCTTCTCTTTTTCAGTCAAAGTGCTTTTTTAAAAAAAAAAAAAAAAAAAGTTTATTACTGGTTGAATATTGGGATTAACAATTCCTGATTTAACAGGTTTCAGGTGATAATTTATATGACTGGTCTGTCAAAGAAGGTATCTAAGATGGTGAACATAATTCTCATTATGGGAAAATATCATATACATAAAAGTAAATGGAAAACAGCAAACCCTCCATAGTTTGTTTTAAAAGTGAAATCAAAACTCATATAACATCCATAAAGGTACTATCGGAAGAAAATCAAGTCTATAAATGATTGATATAAATACATGTCAAAATCTAAAATTGCAATCCTGTGTTCTTTTAATACACTTTGTTAAAATGTCAGCCCGATGACTATATGAATTTTTATTCTGTTATCTTAACCTGTTACCAATTGCAGAAACTGTTGTTGAGATGTATACAATGTACCTACACATAGAACAGAAATGTAAATGTTTGATATTTTGTATACAAAGTGTGTTGTGAACTTGTATTGATTCAAGTGCAAGCAAAGGTTTCCTGAAAGGAATTCTGTAAATTGAAAAGCGAACTTAAATAAATTGAAATAAAGTTTGTTTAAGAAAAAAATAGTAGATGCGTATTGCGCAAGAACGTTACGTCATTTCCTCTCCTGGGGTTAACCACGCCCCCCTCTGGGAGGAAAATTTATTCACGTGACATTTAGATGACGTCACCCAAAAATCCTTTGTGACTCGCGTCATATTAGCAAGCAGTTATTCTGTTAACGGTATTTGTCATTGTAACATTCAAAGAACTCGGTTTTAATTCACAAATTGTACCACTCAATGAAAATGCAGGCCTTTGTTTCTAAAGCGGTTACTGTAACAAGTTCAGAAGATTCTTCAGAGGCAATCTCACTAGATTCAGATTTAAGATCTGAAGAAGTGTTTGCCAGTGATGGATCCATTGTGTTTCAAGTGAATGGTCGGGTGGATGTCCTCAAATGTGATGAAAAACAAGACCAGGTTGTAGATGCAAAAGTGGAATATGGTAAAACAACTCTTAGTACACTTCTTGAGTTGTTGATTTCACGGGCTGTTATGAAATCAGCCCTGTTTTGCTCCAAAGAAAATGTGAAGGAGATCCATGACAGGCTTTTTGAGATAATCTGGCCACAAGTTAAAGATCTAAATTGTGATATTTCTGAAGAAGTCATGAATAAACTCTACAAGAGAATTTTTAAGAGCATTTGCAAAAAGTTAAAAAGTTCAGAAGAATTTTTAGTAACTTTAATTTTCTCAGAAGACATAGATGTAGAGGAGATACTTGCCTACAAAGTCAACAAACACCTGAGAAAATCCTTGAAACCATCTTTCTTCAAAAGGCTCTTCTCATGGAAGAAAAGTTAAGATTCCACACAAACTGATGCCTTCTGATTGAAGTGATGTTTTTGTGTTTTCTCCTCATCAGTGAAGGTTTTCTGGGTGATCCAGTTTTTCCTAATTAAAAAAAATACATATATTGTAGGTTGATAGACGATTCTAAATTGTCTGTAGGGGTGAGTGTGAGCATGCACGTTGACTCTTTTGCAGACATCAAAAGAATTCACACAACATAAAACAAAACACAACTACAAAGGAGTACTTTTGAATGTTTTATATTCCTTTTGAATAAATAAAATACATTTCCATCTCCAACTGAATTTTTCTGGGACAATGTTCTTCATGACAAACGTTCTTTTGAAAATATGTGATTTTCCAGTAAACACACCTAACTTCGCATTTGTGGTATTAGTAACGTTGCAGTGCTAACAGTTGATCCATGAGTTTATTCAAATGCTAAAATGATACTTCACGTGTTCCAATAAAAGTTTAATAACCAGAGGACAAAGTATACTGTATTATATTTATGAAGTGACCTTTGGACTTGCATGAAAACTGCAGCTATCACATGTAGAACAGTCGCATATTTTATTCATGATTATATTTTTAAGCACATTAGGTTTTGAAGCACATTCATTGGTTATCACATTTACAACGTTTGTACACAAATACATGTATGTGAATTGTTACATTACTTCAAACTCTGGAGGCCTGTTGCATTAAAATGTACAATTAAAAGAGCCAGGATTTTTGAGAAAGCGGGGCTTCTGAAGATCTGCAGCTGTCTGTTGTTCTCCAGCATCTCCTCAACTACCTTCTGAGCCTCGACGGGGTGCCACTGCTGCAGAAGACCTTCTGCCTGGTTCCAGTCCTCAAGAGGTCGTCTCCATCTTCACAGGAGGACTTCCAACTGGTTGCCTTCATATTCGACCTAATGAAAGTGCTGGAGAGACTTGTCCTGACCTACCTGAGGGGGCAGGTGAGATCCTCTCTGGAACCTCTGCAATCTGCCCATCCGCAGAACATGGCCGTGGATAATGCTGTCATCTATCTGCTGCAGTGAGCCCACTTACACTTGGATGGTGGTAGAGGTACTGTGAGAATAACATTCTTTCATTTCTCCAGTGCATTCAACTCCATCCAGCCTCGGTAATGGGGTGGTAAGATGCAGCCGATGGATGATGGCACGTCCACTGTGTCCTGGATCACTGACTACCTGTCAAACAGGGCACAGTTTGTCCATTTGGACTGTGTTCTTTTTGACGTGGTGTTGATGGGTCCAGGAACACCTCACTGTCACAGGAGCACTGTGCTGTCTCTCTGTCTGTTTACCTTATACACCACAAATTTCCCGTATAATTCACAGTCGGTCCACGTTCAGACTTCTGATTACTCTGGTGTTGTCGGGTGTATAAGGGATGGACAGGAGGAAGAGTACGGTGCGCTGCTCAACGGGTTTGTGGGTGGGCTGGATGAATACACCCACTGCTGAATGTGGACATGATAAGGGAGATGGTGATTGATTTTAGGAAGAAAGGAACAGCATTGCAGCCTGTGTGCTTGGCGGTATACAAAAAAGGCCTGAGTCGGCTCTACTTCCTGAGTAAGCTGAGGTCCTTCAGTTTGTGCAGTAAGATGCAGGAGATGTTCTACCAGTCTGTTGTGGCCAGTGCTATGTTCTTCTCTGTTGTCACTGGCTGGTCATTGGAGGCACTGGAAGCTGTGGTGGTAAGGATGATGCTGAACAAATAGTTATCTATCACGGATAACTCCGACAATGCTCTCTACTACACACTAGATAGACTCAGACTGCGCCGTTGTTATAGCGACCATTGTAGGATATCTTTTCGACCTTATGCTGTAAGTTTGCACATCACATTGTCTCTTTGTGTTAGATGAAACTCTGGACCCCATGCTTTAATGCACGACACGGGACACTCAATAGTTTTACTTCTCATTTATTATCAATGTAACATAGCTTGTAAATTTCATAGCACATTTAATTTTTGGCTCGTTATTCATATGTAGCACAGTATGTACACTTAATTGTAACATCCATCCATTTTCTATGCCCATTTAATCCTATACAGGCTCACAGGGATCTGCTGGAGTCTATCCCAGCTCTCTTTGGGCCAAAGGCAGGGCTACACCCTGGACAGGTTGCTGGTCCATTGCAGGACCACATGTAGATGAACAACCATGCACACTCACAATCACTCCTATGGGCAATTTAGAACCCCCAATAAACCTAACATGCATGCCTTTGGGTCACGCAAGCACGGGGAGAACAGGCAATCTCCACACAGAAAGGCTGCAGCCGAGGTTTGAATTAGGACCCTTTATGCTCCGAGGCAACTGTGGTCACCATCAAGTGACCATGCTGCCTATTTTAAACATAGCCTGTGCATTTGTAAATGTGTATGTTTCATATGCTGTACATTCATGACCACTACATGTCAGTTATCCTGACGGATTTTAGTTAATTTATTGTTACATAACCTGTACAGAGTGTGTGCAAGGTCTACATGAGGCCCTGTGATGGACTGGCAACCTTTCCGGGGTGTACCCCTGCTTTTTGCCCAAAGAGAGCTGGGATAAGCTCCAGCAGATCCCCGTGACCCTGTATAGCACCGGTCCGGTCCATGGATCATATGTTATTGGGCGGCAGAGAAAAATTCAATAACTTCTTTTATTTTCGTTGGATTTATTATCCAAGTCTAAATTATGTTTTATTTTGAAAAATGTCCAGATTTTCTCTACTACATCTGTCTATGACTTACTCTTGATGCATGACAAGACTTAGACCCGTGTCTCAGTCACATGATACATTTAAATTCCAAGCTGGCAAAGTGAGTAAACAAACGTCCTGGAAAGTGTCTTTGCATAGAGTGCATGCAAAGACACTTTGCATGGAGTGCATGGAAGTTACCAATGTTTTTTTTTTTTCTTTGTTATGAGGGTGCTTCTAATAAAGTTGCACATGAATACACAGCTTATTTATGTATATTATATTATATAGAAAATACCACAGCTTTTATTTTATTGTGTTTATCTGCAACACATTTTACAAACCGGTATGTGAAAATATTGCCTGACGTTAAACCGGTCTGTGGGGGAAAAAATGATGGGGGCCACTGATGTATACGACTAAATGGGCATGGATAATGGATGTATGGATAACCTGTAGTTTTTTTCTGTTACACATTTCTTATATGTATATTTGTCTGCAGCTGTATCTCAGTTGATAGAGCAGGTTGTCCAGTCACTAAAAAGGTTGGTGGTTCAATCCCAGCTCCACATATCAAAGTGTCCTTGGGCAAGACACTGAACCCTAATTTGTCCCCAGTGGGAAGGTCTGGCAGCAGTTGCCCATTTGTGTGTGTGATTGAGAGGTCGTGAAATGCTTTCGTGATGGTGTCTAAAAGGTACTATATATACCTGTAGTCCATCTATCTATATTAGTCCAATTTATAGGCAAGAGATCATGAACAAAATAACTTCTTACTTTAGATGAATCACTCAAAATGAATCTGGGTGCCTTTGACCACATTGCATTTTAATTTTATGAGGTAAGAGGTACAGCGGTATCCCAAAATAAAACTATTGAAATAGCCTGTGGTTTGACATGCCTTATAAGGTAATTTCATGCAGGTGACAGCAATACTTGCAGCTTGGATGGCAGCAAATAGTGGCTTTTGCTGAAATCATCTGTGTTTCTGGCCATAAATGAAAGTTGCAGCTGTGAGGAAAAAGAAAATAAAACAGTCACAGCAGATGACTGTACCTTTGTCAGCAACAAAGCATCCAACAAGAGCACCTTGTTTCTTGCTGCCATCTCCTGGTCAGTAAAAATATACAGTAAAAAGTTTTTTTTTTTTTTAAACTAAAGTGTGAATTAAATTTTGATTCTAAATGCACATTTTGTAAAAGCAATGAAGAAACTTTGCCTTTTGTAGATTGGTATGATGAGCTTTTTAATCACTGAACATTTGTGTAATCTTTCTTGACAGGCAAATATGTATTACTTGCTGGAGAAATGTGGCATGAACAATGTGGGAAAGCTATATATTGTTGATTTTATACATCATATTTATTCATTTTTATAGATTCGTGGCAATCGTTGTAAATATTACCATAGCAACTGACGCAGCATAGTGGAATATGCCAAATTGCAGGTAGGTATATTAAAAGTTACAATTACACGCTTTTAATAAAACGGTAAATATGGACGAATACAACTTTTTTGAAAGACTTATTAGGCATAGAATCAGTTTCTGATAGGCTTACCTGTCTTTTTTCCGTAAAGTCTCCTTATTATAACTACCTACTTTCTTTTCATCCCCTCTAAACTGAATAGTACCATCCAATTTCAACATGGCGGCCGCGGGTTTGAAAATGTAAACGGTATCGGACAATCTGTAACATCGACTCACGGCTTATATGAACTCAGCATTTGTTCGGTTCTTATTCCTTTGACACTCCATGCCATTTTCGTTTTTGTTTTAACTGAAGGACATGGTAAAATCAGAAGCATATCCAGGATGCCGGAGAGCTGGGAACAACTGCTGGAGAGAAACCGGTCTGTTCCTCCGTCCAGTCAGACAGTCCGGCTGGCTGTGGAAAACCACTTCACCCAGTCCCACGGCTTCCAGCTCATCTTCAACCGCCTCACCGCGGCTCACCTCTCGCTGGTGAATGTCGACAGTTAACGCTTAGAAATAGAAGCACTTCTACTCTTGCGTGACGTGTAGGTGTGAAAGCGAGTAGTGGTGAAGTGTAGCTTTTTTTTTTTTTTTAAGACCTGGACTTGGCTGACTTTAAGTTGTTGTTTTTTTTTTTAGCAAAGCAAAGACGATGGGCAATTCAGGTTCTCACTTTAGGCGTGTGATATCTCAAAATTTCCATTTAAAAGTTTTCTGCATGCACAGTTGTGTGACACCTGCTGCTTTCCTGTTTTCAGGTGTTATAGACCATCGACTGTATAAATAACTGTAGGTATAAACGTATGCAGAGTTGAGGATTTGGATCTTAAAGACCTTGAATGAACCTTACTGTATAATTAGAATTATTTTAAGTTGGCCTACTTTAAATTGGAATGTTTTAAAGCCTTAAAACGAAAGGCTTTATTTCATGGTTTCAAGGTAAGATAGGATAGATAAGATTTTATTGATTCTGATTCTATGTACAGTGCACATATCATGAATACTGAAGCAGTATTACTCAAAAAAATATTATTATTCATGATCAAAACAAAATAGACAACCAAATGCATAATTGTAAAAAACTGAAACCAATTACTGATGGATTTATCTAGTGAGTGCAAGAAACAGACAGATAAAATGAGCTAAAGTGCCATTTCCTCCCATTCAAAAATTAAGTCAAATGACCCCCCCCCCCCCCCCCCCCCAAAAAAAAAAAAAAAGTCTCATTCAACATGTACATTAAAATGCACCAAATGTATTTATTTCTATTTTTTTGCCAAACCTTTTAGGGCATTGGCTTCTTCCTGGGCCACATCAACGTCCTTCATCAGATATCAAAATAATATAATATCATCAAAACTTACTTCACCTTATGTAGTCTATTGGCTCAATTGTGTGGCTTCAATAGTTTTGTGCTCGAGATTCAAAAATGTGGCCTCAATAGTCCAGGATTCTAGAAAAGTGCATGTGATGGAGGAATACACGCTGCATGTATGGGGCGTGGCCTCAATACCCTTTACTCTAACCTGGTTGTTTTAGTCAAAGTTACACTAATATCTATTTTTCTCCAGATATATTTAAAACCCCTGTTCAGGGCAACCCTAATGCTATGTTCATCCATTGTTAAACTGTTGGTGGTAATGGTTTTAGCCAAGAATTTTTTGTAATGTTTTCATGCTAATATCAGAAGCGTATACAACAACCTTCCTGGAACCACTCCTATGATAAAAAAAACAGTGGGCGTTATACATTTGTAGGTTAGTTCCCAAAATGTCAAATATATCTGTATGAATACCACTCAAACAGACTTTTAATTTAAGGTTACAACGTTATGAAAAAATATGAGCATGATCTCCAATTTGTCGAGTGACTAGTCCCTTCAGCACAAATTTATTTTGCTTTTGTAAAATTTAGATATAATGAGGCTTGTCCTAAAGTATTTAAGGTTCAGTTTCCAATTTAATTCCTTCTGATATGGGCTATTAGTATTCTTATGACCTCTTACTAATACATATTCCCTCTCCTGATCCTTGATTATTACATGAATTTCCTACTTCCCATTTTTCCTTAATATGTGAATTGTTTCCTGTTGTCAGTGACTGCATACCATCATATATGATGCTTATTTTTTCTACAATTTTTACACTTTTATTGGGATATATTCAATTTGAAAACTAAAATCAAAATCAACAACCCCCCCTTTAATATCAAAATCATTGTCAGTTATCGGAAGGTATATGCTGGAATTGGTTTGGAGCTCAACAAAAAGTGGACCGGCGCATCTCTTCTTATATTAAAGAGCCTGACTGCATTGACGACAAACAAGCTAACAATAACATTTCTGTTAAGCCTATTTTACTTCTCTTTTTTCCTAGGAGAGATCAGTGGGTGAACAGGATGTGAACTACC
Organism: Hirundichthys speculiger; assembly: GCA_018398805.1. Lineage (NCBI taxonomy): Eukaryota > Metazoa > Chordata > Actinopteri > Beloniformes > Exocoetidae > Hirundichthys > Hirundichthys speculiger. The sequence goes on from JAGFBZ010000229.1 coordinate 1,943,400, forward strand.
AGCTGCAAGTGACAATGTTTGATAGAAAACACCAGCACTTCTTTGGGAAAACATGGAAGAGCTCAACCCAGAAGATGAAAAACAGCAATATTTCCTTTAATGAGGTAACCTTCCTTCAAACATGAAACTAAAAGGCACTAGATTATTTAGTAAAAACTTATTCAAACCTTAAATCCACTAATTTTAGTACAGATGTAATTAATTCAATTATGTCTGAAAAGCTTCACTGATCAACCCATTTAAAATCAGCACTGATGATTGGACTGTGTTCTGCTTTGCTTTTGACAGTGTTGACAAGTAAGGTACCACGATCTAGTATTGATAGTTCTGCTTTTACTTGTTTGCCTACGACGGCAGTCTCGCATACTGCGATGAGCACACGTAACTCCCACAGAAACAAGCAGAAATTCTGGTTGATTGGCAGAAATGGCACCAAAATAGTTTCCTTTGGCCCGAGTGTTGCCTCTGCCTGCAGAACCGTGATAGGGCACTTGTGGGTCAGACAGAGAAAACTGTAGAAGCTTGGCAGTGCCACCCTCTTCACACATAACTTTAATCTTTGAGCCCATTGTTGTCTTTTCTCTGTTTGACCAACTTTTACTTTTTATTCCGTCTTTTCCCCAGCCCTTCTTCTTTTCCTCTTATGTTTTCTGTAATCATCGTTCGATAGGGAACAGCGAAATCACTTTTTTATGTCGAGTGGTGTGTGATGTGCTCTTTGAAAAATGTGCTTTGATGATGAAATATCGAATAACCTATTGAAAATATCAGAGAGAATTTCGTCATAATCAAGGACCTGCGATACGAGAGATAAAATGTGCTACACTGACATTAGAGTATAGTACAAATCAGACTGTAATCCTGCTGCCCATCCTTGGAAAGAAAAAACGCCTCTCATTTTTCCATGCTTTTTTGCTGGCTTGCCTTGTGCACTACACAGTTTGCAAAGCTAATAGTTTCAAGTATATCTTTATATATTATTGAGCATTCCTGGATGTTTCTTGTCCAATGAGATAATATGATTTGTAATTTAACAAATCATCGTCACCCATATTTTAAGTTGATAATTTTGCCATCATGTAAGCTAGAAGTATGATAATGTTGCCCTATAACACTATTACATTTTTAGAAATGCATGTAAGCTTCACCATTGTGTTGATTAAGAGCTTGGATTCAAAAGTATTATATATATATATATATATATATATATATATATAGAGCACCTGGGGGTTCAGTGTTGACTACAAAAATACTTCTCTAAAGTTCTGTGCTGTCAAGACACAATCAGCTATACTTGATTTTCATGAAAATAACACTCATGTTACGGTCGCAGGCCTACACCGTTTAAAACATAGTTTACTACTTGTTTTTAAAATGTGAATCGTGGAATCTAATTTGTACATGCGGTAAAGAGATTCAACACATTTTGATCGCATGGAAAAACAATGGTATGCCTCTGGTTATGATGGTATTTCTGGTGTTTTAGTGTTTCCCTTTCGTTATTACAAAACTCGAAACAAAATGTTTCAGTCTATAACTGCAACAAACAAGACTTCAACAAATTTTGCAACATGAAGTTTTACACAACCTTTAAAGCAGCACAAAGGACTTTCTGTCTTGTTAAAATTTCAATTTCATTTGAAGAGATATTTACTTCCTTCTAGGAAGTCTTTTCTAGCTCTCACAGCTTGAAAGTCATTTTAAACATCTGTCGCAGTTGTCTCATGCAAAGACTGTTTATTGTTTTATGGTACCGTGCCACACATCGACAATCTCAACTTTATTTATCACCCAACTTCCTGAAAAGTTGGAATGTTTTTTAAATTTCAATAAAATTTTAATGAGCTTAAGTGGATAATAATGTCAAATTTCTCAGTTTAAACATTTGTTATGCCATCTATATTCTGTTGTGAATGAAATATTGCTTCATGTTATTTTAAGTCTTAAGTTTTCATTTTATTCAAATGTAAAAAATGTCACAACTTTTCTGGAGTTCAGGTTGTATAAAGCACTTGAAAGAATGCTGTTGGCCAAAGTGCTGGACACCAAAGAACTAAAACAAATAAAAATAATAGAAGAATAAAATAGAAACAGAAAACAAATTGCAATTAGGAGCAATAAAAGTCAACATCACAAGACTGGGTTAAAAGTCAACGGATAAAAAGATAAAGTGCAGCATAAAAAGGATACAAAAACAGAAGTGGGTCAGCCTGCCTGGAATTAAACAAAATGACATAAGATAAAATAAAATAACATAAAACAGTGGGCTGGCCTGCTACAAATTAAAACATGTTAAAATCAAGTTAAAATAGTCATTCTCTCAAAGTGAGTTAAAATTCAAAGGGATAAATAAGTTTTAAGAGAGGAAGTGAGTCAGCCTGGGTCATGTACAGAGGCAGTTCAGTGACTTAACCTCAATGCCTAAAGAGGAACCCTCTGAACTAAACATTTTAAAAGTTCCTTTGAGTTGCTTTCAATATATTTAATGAAGGCAAGGAGGGGTTTTAAATGTCAGTCTCCATAAAACATTAAGATACTCTGTTTTTTTTGCACGAAAAAAAAATGTGTGATGGAACATCTAACGGTACCCTGTCATTGTGATGAGTTACAAAGTACACAGTTTAAAATTTTCAGACTCTTCAGATGTTTACGTTTGTTTCTGTTGTGCAGTAGTGTTTATTTAGTTGTTTATTTAGTGTTTATTTAGAGATTCATCATGATGCAGAACCTGATTACAACCAGTTTACTTTCAGGCAGAGCCGTCAAGTATCATCTTAAAACCACTTTCTGTAGCAATACCACCTCTGACCACATGAGGGCAGCACATCACAGGTTCAGGTGTCAGGCCCAAGCTTAAGACACAACGAATGGCACCTCCAGTGGGACAAAGTAGAATCAAAAGATGTCCCGGACCATCCGCACACTTTAGCACAGAATTGTCAGTGGCTCTTTTGTCAACACAGTGGAAATGTTGCTCCTATAAAAGTGGTATTTAGAAGTTGTATGGAGTAACTTTAAGCAAAAAGATGCAAGGAGTCCCGCAGCAGATGTGTGAACCTAAATAAACAATATTTTTATTGCTATAAACAAACACAAGCAACGTACATATGTCGTAAATCTGCCGAACAAAGGTTGCAGGCTTTTTAAAAGGGTTTTAAAAGCCGTCTGCATGATGCTGTTGTTCACACTAAACGCAACACATTGCACCTGTGCCTGAAGGGAGGAAAAAATGGGAAGAAAAGCATCTTTTATTCAGGAATTTTAGCAATCTCCTTTTTGGTTTTTGGTTACATCTAACTATAAAGGAGATATTAACCTCATTTTTCAAAATATCTTATATCTCTTTCTGTGGCACTAAAAGCCAATGAGATGTAGAACAGCAGGACTGAATAAGTTTGACTCCCATGGCCATCAGCTATTAATATAAAATACACACCTATATGCCGTTATTCTTTTAAAATTTCATTTCCTAGCACCATGTTGTTACATTTGGGTAGCTATCTGGAGGGTATCTCTGAGTGTCTCTCTTCTTTCTCAATCATATATCTGAAGTTCTCTGTGCATCCTGGTCGGGGGCGAGCCGCTCGCAGTTTTATGAATGCATCAGAGTGATGAACAGCTCCTCAGTAGCTTTTGAATTCTAAGATGCATCCTCACGTGGCAGTCCCAAGCTGTTGTTCAAGACTTTTAAGTAACCCTTTAAATGGAAATAACACGGTGAGCTGTAGCTGGCTGGTAAAGGCAGTGCTGCATAAATCCTTTATAGACACAGCAGTGAGTCACAGCAATGGCACATTCTGATTTCTAGTTTAGTCACCATCCGCTTTGTCCCCCCTCCACAGCTTAATTCAACACTCTTGTTGTGTATAGCCTTACTTTCATCCACCATAATACTCGTAGCCTAAAATCCACTGGGTATCCTAATCAGCATCTAAATCCTATTATCCATCCTGGGTAATAATATAAACCACATCATATTTTATCAGGATGATAAAGTGAGCCTGGCCCCTTCAGTGTCATTCTGCAAGAGCTCCACCAGTTGTTCTTTTTTTTTTTTTTTGTTTGTCTTTTTTATTTGATTTGGCCTGATGCACTCACATTCATGCTGGTGTTTATGAGAAGTAAACTGCTGTTTGATATCCAAATACTATCAGAGAGGGGTTCTCTTCTATGTTACAAGAGCATAGTGAAAATTGTAAGCCCTTCCCCTAGTCAGCCATGATGGATTGCTTTTAATACCTGGCGAAAAGAAAACATGCACAGTGATTAAAGAATAGAAGGAGAGAACTGAAACTAATCAGTGTTCCTTGTTTGTCTTGGCACCTCGTTCTTTCTCAGCAGAGGTTGTGACGTTGGGGCGCTGGTGACGTTTTTGTTTTTTTTGTCAGGTGCTAAGTCACATCAGCCCTGAGAGGCTTCTATCTGTAAAGAAAAGTGCACTTTATTTTCAGCACAATGAGCCTGCGTGTCACGCTTAGAGATTTTGTCGTATTTCGGAGGGACTTTTAAAGCCCTGGTGGGAAGTTTCAGACCTTCACAATGGGACGTTCGCATAATGTGTCTGGATTTTATAATGCAATGACAAAATAAAGCCATTTCTCACTCTGCTGAATGTTGTGTATGTTTGTGATGTTTGTCCTTTTTGGAGAAAAATCAATATGAATCTTTTGTATTGTATTGTATTGCCCAAAACTCGAGGTTCCACTAATGGTTTCTCACCATTTTTTTTTTCACACTGTAAATGAGATCTTGAAGTAATTGGTTCAGGTCAAATCTCTACTTCATGGTTAAGCTGTGGTCAGAAGAGGGCAATGTTGTGCTGCAGATAGACAGGAGGAGAATCTGGAGTCTAAAGGAAGCAGAGAGAAATGAGGCTCTTTCTCTGTGATCACTCCATTTGAACTCCCTGTGTTGAGCCAGTGGTTTCTTCTCTTACGTGCAACATTATCAAGCCGACAGCTAGGCTTGGGAGAAAAGGCCAAGTTATGTTACTGACCGTGCAAACACTGTTTTTTTGATGTCTCCTAAACGCTGCTTGGCATTACATGTTATAAACAGATGTGCACGCGCTCACTTTTCTTTCCTTTTGTTTATTTATTTCTTGTTGTTGTCTCTAATAACCTTAATCCCCTTTTCCAAATACAGCATGAGCTTCAGGCCAAACCTCTAAACGCTAAAAGATCCCACGACAGGGTAGAGTGTCATATCTTAGATCCTGACAGTGTGATTAAAAACATTTTGCTTCACCAGCATCCTCTCTGGCGTGCACTCGCATAACCTTATTACATGACTTCAAAAGAAGTGAAAAGCAGAATACGGCGCCCCGCTGATTGGAAATTATTTGAACACCAGTCCGGCAGCTCCCATTTCTTGTTATGTGCCGTGCAGTATTTTTCGCAGGCTATCACGTATGACTGCTCCTCTGATTCACAGCTGCTCAAGCATGGAAATTCAGCTGCTACATAGGAAAGAGCTGTTCCCTTTACTCCCGTGTTTAGGGAAAAGGGGATTATTTAATTCTCACGTAAACTATTTCTTTCACTCCACGAAAAAAAAGAATGCTCATTTACAGAATAAATCACATTCCTCCCCACTGATTTTAGGCCAGCTATGCATCGGCAGTGCGGCGTGTGCATCGCTGAACTGCTGTGTCGTATCAGCAACATGCTGCATGTGTCTATCCACACCATCGATCCGCTGCTGCGGTGCAGCTACTGCCTGCGTCCTCTTACACAGCAGTGCCTTTGGTAATAGCCATGAATACAAAAGGGTTTTGTGTAATTCATGGTTGAAATTATTAAAAAAAAAAAAACAAAACAAACAAACAAACAAATGTTGCCCAGATCCATCTTGAGACCAGTAATGTGCAACTGGACTAGACACTGATTCTGGAAACTAAAGAAAAATCATCATCATAATAGGTTAAAAAAAAAGTCTTTATAATGTCTAAGACATGTTGTTTGCCCAAAGCACTGGAGAATGTTGCTGATATGAGGTTCAATATGAGGATTAACAAATATTTTATTTGTGTGCCGTATACAGTTGCGTGGGTTTGTGATTGACAGCTCTGGTTATCTGATGGATCACAGACGACATGCTGACGGTTCAAGTGGTCGCCATATTTCGAGCCATTAACAGCTCTCATCGAGGCAGCCACCGCGCTCTCTCTCTTTTTTTGTTCTATTTCTATGCTAAGTAGCCTTGTGATCATCATTTGAAGCTAACTGATTCTATTTCCTGTTTAGATGTGCAGATATCTACTTTTAAAATGAAAATAAAATACTTTTGAAAATGACTATTATAGTTATGTGAAAAAAGAAGTATATAAAAGAAAGTTTTAGATGTCCAGACTTAATAAAAAAAGAAGGAAATCATCTCGTCCTTGATGAAGCCTTAAAATAAAGGAAGGACAACCTTGTATGAACAGTAACACCTTGCATGTTTCATTTTGTCATATGTTTAACAAAATTTAAACCAAAATACAGAAACAGTATGTGGAAATCAAAGCACCCTCCACTGTTAAGTAGTTTTTAGATCAATCTTTAGTATCTTGAAAGTAGAGGTCAGACTCTTGTGACCCTCTTTCCAGCCTGTTTCTTGTGTTTATATAGTATTTAATTACACGACTTGATTTTCATTAACAAGAAACATGCACAAAAAAAAAAACAAAACAAAACAAAAAAAGGTTTAATTACTGGCTTGGGGCCATTCTGTGTGGAGTTTGCATGTTCTCCCGACCCGGTGGCTGCATGGGTTTTGCAACCTTGAATAAGATGAAGCATGTATAGTTAATAGTTAGATGTACCAGATGTATTAGCTTCATCATTTTAAATCATGAAGGATAAGGCTAAGATTTTTAGCTTTAAAATTACAGATATATGACCCCGCTCTGTTTTTTTTCTCTTAAACTCTTCCATGCATCAGCTGTTACAGCTGTTCCTGCTCTTTTGCTTTTGTTTCACATACTTTAATTTTTGCCACTGACTGATTCTGACCTGTACCATCTCCATACAGGATATTTTGAAAATGTTATCCAGACTCTTTAATCCAGTGCTTTCCTCTTTTTCTTGAATAGCTTAAGAACCTACAACATTGTTAATGACTAATAAAGCTCTACAAGTTAAATACAATTGCTACAAAGCAGTTTCTCTTATGGCTTTACACACTTTGTCTTATGAAAAATGCCAAATAGTGTACTAAATATACAATTAACTGAAAATGGTCCCCAACAAGCACCCTTAATTGGAAAGCTCAAGGGTGTCATTGTGTTGAGAGATGAACTGTCATACAGTTGGTTGGATTTTTTATTTATTTTTTTCCCATTCCATCTGTGGAAAACAACAGCTCTGGCTTCGCCGGCTGCAGAATGATTAGTGTTCCTGTATGAATGTTCACTGACCAAACATCCTCAGGTGGCGTTTTGGTTCATTTATCCTGGGCTGCTACATTCTTGGAAAAAGGTTTAGCTGTAAATTATAAACCTCTGTTTAATCTTGGAATGCTTTGTCTTTCACTTTTTTTTGGGGGGGGGGGTTGTTTTGTTTTTTCAATCCACGGTTCCTCCTTAAACAAAAGTAGTAAAGCTATGAAAACTGCCAGTGTGAAAAGCTGTATGATTGATGGACAAAAGAGCTGCGATGGCAGCACAGTTAGGCCTTCAGCTTACCTCTGAGCTTAATTCCTTCCTCCAACTGGCATTCCACACTAAAAGATATACACTTCAATTATACATGGGGATGGTGGGGGTGAAGACTGCATGCCTCGCCTGAGAACTGATCAATATTTCAGCTCCAAGGGGAGCAAACATATCGTGGAGCAGCTGCTGCTTAACAGCTTTACACTGTGGAGTGGCACATCCTGTAATACATCGCTATATACTGTGGGTGTGTGTATGTGTGATCGAAGGAGCTCAAGGGCCACAAGAGCTACTGCTGAGGTGACAGTAGGAAAAGATGAGAGCCTTGAGGGCTTTTTAGCTGGGTGTTTGTGTGTCTCTGTGCATGTGCATCTTATTTTTACTCTGTGCTGTGTGTGTCTACTTTTCTTCCTCCACTTCTTCTTTTTGCCGCTCTTCCTTTTGTCATCCAAATGCAAAAACTCCCATTCTTAAACACATAAACACATCCACACAAGGAGAGCTTGTTCCAATATTTCTGCTATCAGCTCTCCCCGGGGCCTGCAGTGCCAGGGTGTGGGGGCGGGTCTTGAGACGGAGGGGAGAGAAAGAAATTACAGCTGTCTTGCTCTCTGTTGTTGTAGGCTGTGACATGTCAATTCCATCTTTAACTATCTGAATCTGAAGTCTGGCAGAGGGCCACATTGGAGGCACAGAAATGTAAATGTAGTTACCTTCGGGGGGGGTTACAAAAGTTGCTTTGATTAGAGCTTTTATTTTTTGCTTGTATCTGTTACTGGAAATGGAGCCGGTGTTGGTGCAGACGTTGGTTGGGACTTGGACGGTAATCCTTTTGTATTAATGAGCATAGTATGTAGTCGGTCATGTGAGCACTGCGTTTAGCTTCTGCCGCCGTGGTCCGTAACATTATGGGATGCAGCATGTGAGCTCGACTGGTCAGTTGCACACTGGAAATTTCCCCAGACGCAGGACACCATCCTGGTCGGGCTGGGCGATATGACCTCAAATCAATATATTACAGTTAACTCAACATTAATTAACAGTTATGATTACTGAGTGATTATTTAAGATAAAGATAAGATAAGATGCACATTATTGATCCCCCCAAAGGGGAAAGAGGATCATTCCCTCTCAGGATTTTAGGATCATTATATATATTTTTGCCCTCGTAGATCAGTGACAAGGTTTTTGCTGCAAATACGTTCTACCGATAAAACTGTGATGTTTTTCTAATTAGGGAGTAAATATCTTTGATTTTAAAATAAGTGAAAGGAAACACAGACTAACTACATATAGTCATTCATTGAATATTTCAAAGAATAATAGTAATTACTTCCAGGTTATTCTATAGAGCTGTAGTTTCATGTTTTATTGGACATTTAGTAGATTGTGTAACTTTAACATCCCATCACACTCAGAGGAGATCAAGACTTATCATTTAACCCACATGAAAATCTCACTTGTACTTATATCTTCTGTAAAAAGCGTAAAAATTAGATATCCATGCACTTTTGTGGAAAATATCATGTCACACAAATGGTACACAGCTGTGTGGAATGATCCTGATAGCATATGAATGTCAGTTTTAATTAAATGCATATTGGGATTTGTGCAGCTCTTAACATGTTGTGTACTTGTTAAAATACCACGTGCCAGTAGCGTAGTAAGCAGTTTTAAAAACGAACTTCGTCTTTTCATGCCAGAATGAGTCATTGCTCACCACTTCACATCAGTCAGTCAAAAAAAAAAATCACTGAATAAACTTTGGTCCATTGATGCCCTGTTGAGACAAGACTAAGGTTGTCTGGCCAAATCTCGATTGAATAAAAGCCAAAAAATGAAAACACAGTTGGATTTGTATGACCTTCATGTTCTGGAAGCACCGTGTGAAAAACTGTCTTGCCACCTTAAGTGATATAACAACCACTCAATACAGTATGAGGGTATAATACTGTGTTTAATCTAGCATATTATTTCTAAGTAAGTGAAGGCTCCTTGTTTTCACGCTTAGAGATTGGATTGCTCTCGCTCAAAACTTGGCCTTCACACCCAAAAAGTCGATGCTTGTGTGGAAATATGTTCTGTCTCACTTCAAAACTGCTTTTGTGGAATCAGTTTTAATGTTACACGTTACCTGCTCCCAGTTTGAACCCTTCTCTTTCCACTCAGTCTTCTCTTGTGCGCTCATAACCCTCCCAGGTGTCTTAGTGGCAGTGCTGTCACCTTGCACGCGGGAGGTTGGGGTTCAAATCCAGGTTGCATCAGAAAAGGCATCCGGTGTAAAACGTGTGCTAAAATCAATCATGCAGATCACTCCACTGCTCCCGAACAGGGAAAAGTCAAAAAGGAAGCTTAGTTTTTCCTCTTATGTGCTTATAAATCTTCTGGTCCTGTGAAACATCCCCACCAAAGAGTACGACTAATGTCACTTCTTCCTTGTTTTACTTCACATCGTCCCTTCCAGATGGTCGATGGTTATTGGCAGGTCACTTGCCAACATGGATCACCTCTAAGCCAGTTAAGTCCACGTTCAGGACGGCTGACTGCTTGATGGCTGAATTTTCTTTAGTATTTTCTCCAGGAGAGATCTAAACAGTCAATTCCTTTTTCTGTCCCTGCCTTGGTCCTATTCGGGGTCACCAGGGCGGGAGCCTGTCGAGAAACAAACAAATTAAATGATGACTTGATGCTATGTTGAGTTAGCCTTCCAGCCGTCCTAATTTTTCTTCTATACAAAGAATTACTCTGATTCCTCCACATGGCAGTACCAATGGAGGCAGAAAAAAACTGCCTCCTGACGTCATTGAACAGGAACACAACCAAGCAAAAGAAGAAAGCATGCAATGTAGGCAAAGTGATAATCAGACAAGTATCAACAAAAGGCATCCAATATGGTGTGCACTGGATTAGTGAAGCTGATGAATGACCATTGTCGGTGTTGTAGTGAAAGCTTATCGATCCACACCTGCCCCTTTGGAACTGGTTCAGTACATTCTGCAGGGCTATAAATGTGAAGGTTTCTGGCTCATTTCTCGAGAGAGAATTTTCATGAGGTGAGTGGGCATGGCTGGCCAGGCTAATGATGAGTCGCTCCATATTAAAGAGAAAAACAAATGAAAAGTTAACACCTTCATAAACGTAAGTGTCATCGTAAATCACTTCTTAAAGGTCACATACTAAGCTATTTTAATCCCTACTCATATAGATCACACAGCAGTGTTTTGCTCGGATCACGACTCAAACATCATCTTGAGTCGCTGAGATCCAGCAACCTAAACCCTCTATTTCTCTCTGCATACCTGTTTAGCTTCCCCTTTACTGTGCTGATATTGGTTACCCTCCTAAACGAATCAGACTTATTACTGCCAGCCTTGCGCCACGGGGGCAGAGACAATTGGAGGCTGTTTCTTTTTGATCTGAATCATGTCTAAGAGGGGCAGGTGGGGATAGATTCATGGGCTCTGCTTGTGTGAAGAGAAAGTTGCTTTGAAAAAAAAAATAGAGGAAGTTTCTGTTATATCTGCATCTCTTAAAATGACAGCTAGACAGCCTGAAAACTGGGTATATTACTGTGAGGGTCAGTTTTGAAGCTTTGAAAGTCAGAAAAAAACATAATATGGGACCTTTATTTGGTACAAAGCAAAGTTAAACCCTGATGTTGCTATTTTAAGAGGACCCAGAAGCCTGCAAGATATAAATGTCTGTTTTGCTCATAATTCAAAGTGAATTTAGCGAGAATAAACTTGGAAAAAAAAAGACTCAAATTATGGTAGCATAGCACAGGAGGGTGCCTCATTGTGTTCTTGTTTTGATGTATAATTGGGGCTACTTTTCCAGAGGAAGAGCGTCAGCTAGTTGTACTAGTTACTAGTTTTAGATCTAGTGTGAAGTCACTAACATGGAGTTAGTGTGGCACACTGACTATGTAAAATGGTCCAAAGAACCTTTTTACCAACTGTATTTTCTTGTGGTTCTCATAGAGAAGAACTGAATTGTTTTTAAATGTCTACTTTCTCCAAATGAGAGTGAGCTCTTGAAGCAGGTTGAATGTAGCATTTTCAACTCCAATCCCAGGACAGACATCAGGCTGAGGATGGACATCATTGGCTTCTTTCTTCAGTAAGTACACTGGTCAAGTCATCATTGCTGATAGCTCAGTGTTTCTCTGCACTTTACCTCAGTTTTTTTTCTTTTCATCCCCTTGGTTATCTCTTTAGGGCACATGAACATTTTTTTTCTCTTTTCAACACTTCAACCACACTGATGTGTTAGGGGACACGGCTTTCGCTGCCATCATTAATGCCTCATTTCCTCCACACTCCAGCCACGGAGGGATCATTTTTGACCTTAGCTTCTCAGTCAGCTCCATTACACTTTCTGCTTCAGGCTGTCATGAATTGCTTCCTTCACTTGTATGTTTTTGAAAATAATCTTTCTTATGTACTATACGATGAGAAGATTATGGTAACAGTAGAGGTAAATTGTGAGCGTGTGCCTATTGTAATGATCAGAATTTACCAACAGCCAAGCATGAAATAAAATAGCTGCCTGCACTACACAGAGAATGATGAGAAATGAGATTCTTATTAGGTATCTTACAACTACAAATCAGGAATTGGACCAAACAGAAAATGGCAAAAATAATTGGCTTTGAATTGATTGAGCAATGATTTGTTTTACTTCTTTAATTTCATTTGACATTATGCATTCATTCCTAAGTTTCAGGTCTGCACTACATTCCAAAAAGTTGAGACAGTAAGACTTTTACTCTTTTATAATGTTTCTGTTCTGTTTAAGGGCTCTTAAATAAAACTCTACTAAGCAATGAAGTGTTTCAGGAGCTATTTTGTCCCACTCTTCCTCTGAACAATCTATTTCTTCTTCTGAACAATTCCTTTCTTCTTATCCTTTTGGCTGCTCCCTGATCGGGGTTGCCACAGCGGAGTGATCTGCACAGTTGATTTGGCGGCACAAATTTTACGCTGGATGCCCTTCCTGATGCAATCGGTATTTCAACCCGGACATCCCTTTAAAAAGTTAAAATATAGTGGACCATTGCTGGCACTTTAATTGGCCTTAGTGTACGAATTGTGCTCTACAGATATACTTGCCTTGCCTTGCTGTTGTTGCAATTTCCCTTTTTAAAATTCCCCACACGTTCACCATTAGGGACAGGTTAGAAGTGCCAACAGGCTAGCCTGATATATGTACATTCTTTTCCCTCAGTCATACCTTTTGTAATGTGTGTAGAATGTGGCTCTGCATTGTATTGATGAAAAAAATGCATGGACGTCCCTGAGAAAAAGATACAATCTTGAAAACAGCACGTTTCTCTAAGATCTCAATGCATTTCTACATTAACACTGCCATTACAATAGTGCATATTACTTTTGCAAAGGACAAGGCCTTTACAGTCAGATTCTGGTTTTTGGTCTCGTTGTTTGACAGTCTTTTTTTTTTAACTTTTTTTTTTGAAGTAGATGGCTTCCATTTTTTTTGATAACAGGATCAGAACACTGACTTATCTAATGACAATACATGCTCCCAATGTAAGGGAGTCCATCCCAGATGCCTTTGAGCCCAGTGCAGTCAATGGCGCCTGTGGACAAGTTAAGGCTTCTCTTAAAATCTTTAGTGGCATTTGTGACTATAACTCTGTATTATAGTGCTTGACAAAAGTTTTCCAAAGTAGTTTCTTGCTCATGTGGTTATACCAATCATTGATGAATGACAGATTTTGTTGCAGTGTTGTCTGATCGCAGTTTATTTATGCTGCTGTTTTACATAATCATTAAACCAGTTAACATCATCAATAGCATTATTTCATTACTGACCCTTGCCTTTGTGGGAATGTGTTGCAGGCCTGAAATGGAGGAATGGATTCATTTTAAACTTATTGTACAATTGGTGAGGACTTCATTATTGAGGGTCCAGGGTGAAACCTCAGAGACTGGAACTGTAACAGAACCAGCCTCCTCCTCTGTCTTTTCAACTGTTGTTTCCATTATGGTGATGGACCTGGTAGGATCCACTTGACTTGGCAAACTAATACTCCATACTACTTGGTGGTGGTATTGCAGAACGTTAGATATTTACTAACTGTCAACCAAAAAAATAGAAAAAAAGATGCCAAAAAAGAAGAAACAAGGAAAAAAAAAAACAAACTGGGATGACTATATCAACATGAAAGGAGCAGTTTCCTCCTTTCTGTTTCCGTTTCCTGTTTGTGTATATTGTAGTGGTAATAAGTCTAGATTTTACCCAAATTTATAGGATCTTCCAGGATGTTACAGTTTATTAACAAAGGATAATAACAAAATCATCTAGGTTTTTTTGTTCAGTTGGTATCAGTACCCCCAAATTCTAAGAATAGTAAAACCAAGACCAGTTATGCGAGTCATTTATAAAAAACACAAAATGTTCTGTAAATGCTACTGCACTAATAGTTCCATTGAATCTGACAAATTACTTGTCCAAAATCATTCAAATCTAATCTACTTTACATTAGATGCAGATTGCACTTATGACTGCCTTGCATGAAATAAATATGGTTGAATATAAGGTTAATAAAACCTGAGCGGCTGAACTGCTGAACATGATGCATCAAATGCATGTACTCTGGTTTCCTCCCACAGTCCACAAGCATTCATGCTAGGCTAACTGGTGACTCTACATGATAGTGAGTGTGAGTGTGAGTGGTTGTTTGTTTACGTGTGACCCTGCGATGGACTGGCAGCGTGTCTAGGCTGCTCTCCTTGCCCTTTGCCCTGAAGAGAGATGGTTTAGGGATCCAGCAGACCCCTGTAACCCTAAATAGGAAAAAGTGAGGATAGATGGATGGATGGGTTTTAAAGTGCTCTAGCTTGGTTACTACAAAAGCTCAAACTTTAAAGACTTACCAACAATATTGGACAAACAGTTGTTGGCTGACTGCTGATTCGTCTTCTTTCCTGTGAGTCGCATGTGTATGGGGCAATTTTTGCTATGAAATACTGTTATATGCTCATAAATGGCAGTACTGTTTAATTGACCCAATTCATCAATAGTTTACAAGGAAATTATGAGTATTTAACTGTATTAGCTATTTTTGAAATGCAAACTTTCAGGTCTAAAGACACTAAGTTAAAACAATTAATTAAAATGTATTATTTAAATGAATTAGAGTAGCTTGGTAATTACAGCGGGGAAGTTAATGCCAGTTTGTGGATCGAGAAGTTTTTTAAAGTTTTGGAACTACAATGGTGTTTTGTTGAAAGTCTCTTTGATTCAACTGTCACACTCACGAAATGCATACTTGTCCTATCTGCCAGTGACATATGTGCCATACGGGAGCCAGAACCCTCTGTCCTCGTCATTTTCTTTGCCTTTCTGTCATTGACGCTGCCATCTCTCATCTCTTCTATTCTTGTGACAGATATAGAATTTTACACCAAGAGGATTTGTGATGCCGATACCCGCTGGTTCTGTGACTGTAAAATGACTTGCTCTATCTTACCTTTTTCCTCTCTTTTCCCTCTCTCTCTTTCCTCCTTTTCAAAGGATTGGATTTTCTGTATTCAGTCCATGGTATTAAGGCACTAAAGCCAAGAATCTGCCTTTAGCAACGTGCTTGTTTTACTTCTTTGTCTTTTCATGATTTCATGAGCTGGATTCGGTAATTCAAATTTTTGAGTCTTACATTGAAAATGCATGATAAACAACAAATGTAGCAGCAGGAGTTCATGTCTACATTTTATTTGTTTTTTTTTTTTCTGTACTGTAAGTGTAGTCACCTTCATGTGATGTATATGTGTAAACTGTGGCTTGCTCATATGGCATGCAGACATGGAAAACCTGACTGGACTATTATCTAAGTCCCAGGTAACTTACCTCTGAGCTCCCAAACCAGCATGTAGGCTAAATGGAAATGCTCTGTTTGTCTTTCTTTTGGGAAACCTCCAGAGGTCAAACAAGTCCATGTCAGTTACACTCCAGTTATTCTGGACCTTTTTGCAAAGCCAGGGCTCAGTTATAGCCTCTTTGTTTTGTTGCTGAGCCTCCCCTTTCATTGCTTGCCCATAAGATCAGTTTTTTTTTTAATGAGCACCTTGAGGAGGTTGGAATAATTACCATCAGTGCTAATTGCTTCTTTAATACCAAAAGCCAGTTATTGGATTTTATGAGGCTGTTGAACAACTTTGCGTTAATACATTCCAATGGCAAGTTTCAGTTCATAGTGGTTTTGTTTTGATAAAACTATTTCCTAGCTGGCTTCCATAGAAGTCAAAACCAGCTTACTTTGATATCACACTATGGAAGAGCAAAATGACTCAATGCTATATCTTAGTTCTGATCATAAGAGCCACTTTGATATGAAATTTAATGAGCTGGTTTGTTCCCCCCGAAAAAAAAAACTAATTCAAAAATGTATCACTGTATGTGTTTTGTTTTGATTTGAGTCTTATAAACAACATTGTGTGCTCACTCTTCCATCTGCTTTTTTTTATGTCAGATTTTTGTCCTCTGTGACCCACAAATGAATCTATGCAAAACACTGCAGAAGCTCCTGACAGTTTTAGCTGTTGGTACTAAGTCAGTGACTGATGATGTATTGATATCACCTTATCTCTGTCCCTCCATCTTTACTCAAGTTATGGAGATCACGTATTTGTCCCTGTGAGAATTGATTGCTGCTTTATTGACAGTTGCCGAGTATAACCTCTCATTTGGGCCGACATGTCTGACGCTTGGCATTGTTTCAGATACAAGGGGTTTTTCTAAATTATGTTTCCATCTGCCCAAAGTTCTCAGTGTTTTGGGAAACATTTGTGTGGGAAAAAGAAAGCCTTATTTTAAGCTTGTTCTGGTCTAATGATGACTTTCCAAGGCTTGGTGGCATCTGAGATGAACTGTCACACAGTGGAAACATATCCAGGTCAGGTGAGTCAGTTTTCTGGATCTTTTGACAAACATTTAGCATGGCAGTGTCAGAATACTCAATTCTGTACAGAGTTGCATTCATTTTTGTCAAGATCTTGTTTTGATGATGGGAGAGTCAGACTGCTGCATAAAAAGATTCTCTGTGGGGTCAAGCTCATTTTTGTTTCTACGCACCAGCTACATTCGTGTCGTGTTGTTTGTGTTGCTCTGTAATGATTTTTTTAAGTTATTTTTAGGGACATAATGTTTATGAAGCTAGATCTGCCCAACTAAAGCAACCCCACATCATAATACTGTCTCCTCAAGCTTGCATGTATAATACTAGACATGGTGTGGGCTTTAATACTTACCCTGATGCATCCAGCACTCGAGAACACAGTAAATCTGGACTCGTCAGACCACACGGGCTTTTTCCGTTGCTCCAGGATCCAGTCTCTTAACCAAGTGTTAGAGGTTTCGGCAGTCTTCTTAATTGTTTTGTTTGCTTGATGCAGACTAATAATTTGACTTTTCTGACATCGAGTAACATCTTTTCCACGACCACACAGGATGTGTCTTCATACATGTTCTAAAAGAAATGAGGAGCTACTCACTGCATCAGTTAGGGTGAAATAACTTAAAACATATGATTACATACCAACATCAAAATAAAATACAAAGTTGCATGTCACAGAGTTGGAGTTTTAGGAAAATGCATAAATGATGATCTTAAAATCAAATAGCGAATTACATACACCTTGTCAAAGGGAATATTTATACTTCCACAGCCGTCGGTCTGGCAAAATCTGCATTGTGAGAAATAATTTATATTTGTGAAGGGATGAATTGTGTCACATTTTTAAAAATAACTTTTCTCTCACAAACACAACTGCTCTTTTGTATTTATTATTATTATTATTATTATTATTTTATTTTTGATATCCACTTTCTTGCTCGGAATCCAAAAAAAGAAAAAAAGTAAAAAAAATAACTAAATTAGATCATGCTCATACAAGTATCCTTATCTGCTACATTTTTGGTTTTTAATTGCACAGTTCTTGTATTTGGAAAGCTACTAATTCAAACTTGGTTGTGAGTAAAAAGTCTGATGTAGCTGAAATGGGAATTATTTCAGAGGCTTTGTATTTGGCTGTGTGGTGCCTCACTGCTGTGCTTCAAGATGATCAGGCGATGGCACAGTGGGCTTGGAGAAACTGGGTCTATATATCAAGTTAGCTCAAGTCTATTTTTTTCCCCCATCTCCTCATGACGCCATCATGTTCTTTCTTTTCTTTGTGGAAAAAAAACACAACAGCAAAAAAAAAAAAGAAAACAAAACAGGAAATGGGCTTTGTGCTCCAGGACCAATGGATCAGAGAGGATTTGTAGATCTCTTTATCATATTCAGGCCTTTGTGCATATAAAACAGGGTGGCTCTGGTGCAGGAAGGCTCTTATTTCAATTTGAGCACATCAGAGTGTATGTACAATAGCATTTACCTGGCATGGACTATAAACAGGCTCCCGAATGGCTTGACTGTCTTTGAACTTGTATGGAAATAGCAGGTCACCCTCCCACATTATTCCAAATAGTCTCTCCGGCTGGGATACATACCCACCTCCTGAATGTGAAAATTTTGAAGTGTTCTTACCAATCAGGGATTTGTTTTTGAACCCTGGATGTTTGGCTCATTGTTGTCACATAGCTGTAATATGGAGATGAACACCACTCTTCTTGATTTGACCACGGAATCAAAGGCAGCAATACAGTAGAATGACAAAAGGGTTTATTCATCTCTCAAAGAAAATGATACCTGTTGTAATGGAGGCAAACAGTCTGTGGAAAAAAAAGGCCAGTATGTAAAATATACTGCTAATAAAATCAGAACACGATTTAAAAATCTCAAACCCACATATTCACAATACAATGTAGAAAACATCAAGTGTTGAAAGAGAGAAATTGTATTACTGATTTTGAATGGAAATTTTACTACCATTTAAAAAAAAAATAAAAGTATTACTGAAAAATGCATGATAAATTCCTGTTTCCGGCCTCTGATAAGACTCAAAAATACCAATTCAGTTAAGTGGTAGTGTGGATAGGGCCTCTACAGATGGACCAAGGCCATTTTTATATAGAAAGCATAAGTGTTCTGACGCACTGTAGCTATTTTCACCTTGTACCAATCGACAACAAAATGTCAGATATACTGCTGTCAATCGATGCAAAATGAGGAGATTTGTGTTGAACTGTGTCAGAATGGCAGTTCTTTAGAAGCAGTGGCCGTGAACAGACGTGTTTTTCAGGGAAGGCCTTTCACCCTTCAGCAGGACAATGCTGAACCACGTATTGTGTATATTTTTTTAAATAAACGGATGGCTTGTTAATAGAAGAGTCCAGGTGCTGAACTGACCTGCCTGCATTTCACTTTAGAGACTAAATATATTATGAGTATTTCTCAATATCCCCTTTCATTGTTTTTTTTTTTTTGGTCTTTGTTTCGCTGTTATGACGACGTATAATAACCCTCAGTGTGAACTGGTCTCCAGGTGTGACCTCCAGGTGTGAATAGGTGTCAACTGGTCTCCAGGAGCTACGTTGTGTTTATGGTGGCCTGAAATGCATGTGCTTTGAGTTAACATTAAACAGGCTTGTGATACTTTGCTACTGTTTTTCTTGCTATTATTTCAAATATTTCCTCTGTTGGCCCAAATAAATGGAAGACAGTCTTGCTCTTGTATATGATCCTTATATGTAAGTGATCCAAATTATTTCCACCCTGACTTAAATCCCCCTATGTATATGGCAAGTTTAAATTTGTACATCTAATGATGTCGCTACTTTTGTGGTCTGACTGTTTTTTTCTCAGGATTCGCATAACTCCAGGAATTAAACTTCAAATACTATATGGGTGTTATGTTCTTATTTTGACTATCCTTGGACTGCAGTAACTCAAATGTCAGCAACAGTTGATGCTTCGAGCCAGATGAGGTACCATGGGACTGCGCTCCATCTGTACTTGTTTATAGGTCATTTCCCTGGAGTGTTGCTCAATATGTTGTTTATTGGTCATTATTTTAACGGCCATTGGTCATGTAACTTATCTTGATCTCAGTTATTTCTGTAATATGCTTCATCTCTGTCACAGAAAAAGCACTTACAGTTTGCAGAGAAAAGATTTGACGATGTAGGAAATTAATCTTGCACAAATGTTCTAACTTTTTGCTTATTCCTGGTCTCAGATGTAAGTGGCTTATATAGTTTGTTTCTTCTAAGGCTTAGCTGCGATATGATCTGCTCATTTATACAGTTAATGTCTGCCCTGTGGTCCTGATGTTTAGTGGAATTATTTGCTTTTATAAATTTTGACTGGTTTTGTTAGAGAAAATACTACAAAGAAGTCAGTGTTGTACAAGATAATATAAAAAGATGCCAAAGTTACAGAACAAAAGGGGAAATAATGACTTTCACAATAGGGAGCAATAATACTGAATAATTCAAATGTTTTTCGCAGCCAGCTGGCTTTGATGATCCATCCATCCATCCATCCAGTCCCATTCCCAGTCTCTATTCCAGCTGTCAACAGGTGAAAGTTGGAAAGGTTGTCAGTCCATCCTGAGGCTTTTTCCAACTATTTTCTGCTACTGAGGCCGACTTCGGGAGTAATTGCTGGCCATCATGAAACTGTCAATCTGCCTTTGTGCTGTGGGATCTGTGCTACGGTTTACTGTCCAGAAACCTATATTTCTGACATTGGATGATACATTTCACTTTAAAATGTTGTGGTATTTTTTTTTTTTTTCATTGTTTCATCTATACACTCAGTAGCTCCAGTTGCAGAGTCATAAAAGTTGCTCCATAGTAAACAAACTGATGCAGAGCTCTTCTTTTTCTACTTTGGCTTTTATATGAATATTTTTGGCAACATTGTCAATGTAAGTTTTTTGTCCCTCTAGTTTTGTCCTTTTTGGCCTTAATCAATGGAACAGGCCTATTTTTCTCAGCTGCAGCAGGGTAGGGCATGAACTGAAATCACATCAGCACTTACGTTCCAGTCTTTTCTGAAGCTGCATCATTTTCTTTCCTGGAACATTTTTCTTCACCCACATTGACACGTGAGTGTTATTGAATCAGGCATCCTCACTCTGCCAGACTGAGACAAAGTGTGGCCATTTAGTTGCATTTCTTTTGAGGTGGTGCAACTACATTTTAGAGTTACGTTCAACAGTGTGATCTGGCAAAAAAAGCTCTCTACTTTTTATTTACCAACATATATCTTGAGTGAATGGAAATCTCTATTTTTGTGTGTAAGACGTCCTGGCATCACACAGCGCCCCCCTAAGGGGTCGCGCCCCACTATTTGAGAAGGACTGACTTAAGGTAAGGTATGTGTTAGATTTCCATGTTATTTAAGATCAAAGGTATTGTACTATTTAATAAAATGTATTCTCTTAAAATCTGAGACTATGACAACAACAACCATGTAGTTCAATAACTGCTTGAATGATGTCAATAACTGCATAACCATCAAAGTTGAGTTATATTCAATTTCAAGAACAACATTAACAAAACAGTCTGTAAAAATAAATAA
This sequence comes from Hirundichthys speculiger, assembly GCA_018398805.1. Taxonomy (NCBI): domain Eukaryota; kingdom Metazoa; phylum Chordata; class Actinopteri; order Beloniformes; family Exocoetidae; genus Hirundichthys; species Hirundichthys speculiger. The sequence continues at coordinate 1,964,525 of JAGFBZ010000229.1, forward strand.
ATAAATCTGGACTGCCACAAAACTTTCGGGCCCCTTTGTTCAGCATGGTTCTGTGGTTCCCACATTTTACTTCAGATCCTCCTCCATGCGTTCACTGTGATGCTCCATTCACTTACTGGTCACTTCAGCGCAGCTCCATCTAGTGGCGCGGATGTGTAATTACAGAAGAAAAAGTCTAGACCTTGATTATAAGACGAACCCCATTTTTGAGAATATGATTTCTAGAATAAAATATTACCCTTTATTTGGGCCAATACGGTACTAAATTGCTGTTTTTAATTTTTTTTTTTTAATTTGAATTTGATAGAGCATCTCTATGTAGCAGCACCAGATCTGCTCACATGGGTTCATATAGTTTTTTGTGTTGTCAAAGTCACTGACAATACTATCATAATGAATGAGGATGCTCCAGCACACCTTGCAATACCACTTTTTCCCACTAGAGATGCACTTTGTAAGGCAAAAGCTAGTAATCTTAATAATGTTTTTGTTCATAATGCACTACTTTACTTTCACTTTCACTTTCCTTTTAAAAAATCTTATTTTTCTTTTGGCTGTTCCCTTCAGGGATTGCCACAGTGAATCATCTGCCTATTTTCCTTTTAAGAATATTGTTTTAAAAAATAGAAAGGTCAAAGTTATTTATTTAAGATTAAAACAGTATGGAAGTGTTGCTTTAAAGTCCAATATCACTAATGGAAAATTAGCCTGGAACCCTGAAAAAAGCTTCAAGGGCGTGAAATGTTTCACAGATCTTTCAAAAATGGATAAAACAGGGATTTCTTTGATCTTTGGTGCTTGCCTTGTAGCCTTTCCATTGTAATGTTTTTTTTTAAATCAGCTTTTAAAATGCTCGCAGACAGCTTTCTTTAGCCTCACTTTTATGAAAAAGAAAGTGGAAGCTTTCAGCCTTTTTTTATTCACTAAAACCCCCATTCATGGATTAATTCACACCATGTCAAGATGAAAAAATATGAGTGAGTCCTATTTCCTTTTTCTTTTGTTTGAGGAACTAATTGAATTAAGTCAAATGCATATGTCTGTTTTTTTATTGGCTGTGATTTTTTTGTTCTGTTACGATTGACTTTTTATTAAAATATTCTAATAATATTTATAAACCTGCATTGTAACTTCTCTACTTAATATTCAAACTTAAGGTTGTTTAATTGTTTTGATCAGGACTGTGTTAGATTTTGACTAATTAGATTGATCGCTGGGGCATATATCTAATTAAAGGTAGGATAAGCAATTGCTGCGTGTTGACCGACATTTAAAACATTAACAGAACATATTGAGCTAGCTCCTTGCGCCCTCTGCCTCCAGCGCTTCCTGAGAAAACTCGCTCATCATGAATTCCTCCAAGCCTCAGATGCTAGGCAATCTTTGTCCAAAGGCACAGTCACCATGCACGTATATACTGTTTGTGATGTTTGTTTATGTCAGGCTGCTATTATATTATAATATTATATTATGCTCGCTGTTGGGATGTCTCTGCTGCATGGCGGGGGTTTGCCTTTGCTGGGGCGGATTGGGCGGGCGCCCCCAACCTGAACCCCGGGGAGGGGCTTCCGCTGTAGGGTGGGGGGGGGGTCTTGGGGGCTGGCAGGGGGAGGTGAGTGGTGCCTGGGCTGGCTCGTGGGTCTTGCTGTCGGGGGTCTGGGTGCTTGTGTTGATATGGTGAGTTGTGCAGGCCAACCGGGTCGGGGGCCCTTTTGGTTCTGGACTTGGGCCATCATTGTGAGGGGCTGGTGGGAGCTGGTGTATCAATTGTACTATACTATCTGTGAACTATACTATCTTTGGATTTATTCAGCCAACATTTAAGGTTAAAATGTGATGTGGATAAATATAAGCTATATTTAACTTCACTTAAGCCAGTTCAGCTATAGTGCTGACAAAATATTAACATTCAGCTGTTGCAGTGTTTTTCTTTTTATTCCTTATTTGTGACTTTAGAATCACTAATTCACTTTGTGTAGTTAAATCTTCTCCACACCTGTGTTAAGCTTATGATGACATTTTAGGCAAAATACTACATTAACACTTTGATGGATGGTTAAACTTTCAGACTTGATCTTTCAGCAACAAAATACACACATTTTCAGATTCTATAAAAATAATCTGTGATTATTCTACTGAATGAATTCAAATTTATGCAATGACACAGAATAAAAAAAAAAGCAAAAAAAGCAAAAAAACTTAGAATATAGAATAAAAAATTGTTAGAACAAAAAAAAACAGCACTTGAGGTCCCACCTGTAGTCTATCTGTGCACATGTCTGTCTTAGGAACTCTCACTTTCAGTTCAGGCCAACCTAGAAGAGAAAAAACACATTCTGAATGAATGAGATTTATCAGATTGATAATGTTTTGTTCTTTTGTCCGCACCGTATTAGGTCCTGTACTTCCATACATCTTTGCTGTTGCCTAACACACTGGTGGTTCTTGAGCTGGTGTCATTGTCACCCAAACTGGACGGCTCCCATCAGGCTCTGGGGAGAGGCTTCACCGTCCTGGAGCTGTTTGCCAACAAGCCAGAGGGTCCATTTCCTTACGGGGACAGAAGGTGAGATGTTTATTCTTAATTACAACAGCCAGGAATTAATAAGCTTTGTCATGAAGATGCGGCTGAAGTTTTCTTTATTATGAGAGAGACTGCTCCGGGGACATCTTGTTCAGCCAGATTGTTTGGTCTTAAATACCTACAGGGTACCATTTCAGCTTTTGCACTCACATGTATCATAATCTGTGTCGGACTGGGATCAAAAAGTGGCACAGGACTTTGCAACAGACAAGCCTTATTACCAAACCACCAACGTGTTCAAATATAAAGGTTGAGATAAAAACTGTGAAGACTAACAAGAGTGCAGACAAAACATGCTTAAACAACACTCAGTATCATCACTAATGTTGCTGCTCTGGTGCGCCGTACCAGAACAAAAAAACAATTTAACACTATCTGATTTTGTGATGCACTCCATTAGAGGAGCATTCGGCACAAATGCAAAGGTTTGACACTGAACAAAGGAATGCACCGTGCCCTGCACAGACATAGCATATCGTAATTAGATAAAATAGATGTATCTTACCTTAATGTTTTCAACAAGCTAATGAGAACTGTTTTTTTTTTTTTTTACTTGCAACCTTGTTATTCATCATAGACCATTATAGGCCAGGTCAGTTAAAATCTCTTCCTCTCTCGCCATGAAGGCCTCCCAGTAAAATTCAGCTCCTGAAGTGATCCTTGTTAAACTTGTTTGTACATTTTTTACACGCTACTCAGCTTAATATCAAACTCATTCATGCGTCGATCCGTCTTTAAGGTGAAGCACCCTCCAGATTTGTTTGTAAGCCAGTGGATGTGGGTGCAATTGCTGCTTTTTAAGGCAGCAGTCTCAGCAGTGGTGCTCATTTAGTTCCACTATTCATAGCCTTTCATCCTTTCAGTCATGATATAACATTTCTGTTTTAACATACCTCGTTTGACCGTTCCACTGTCCACATTCAGGGGAACATAGGAGCATCTCCCATTAATTTTTCCGAATCTAATTTCTAAAAGACGATGTGACATTTGGGACGGGTGGGCAAACTCTCTAGAGACTTGGCTCATATAATACATTGTGCATCTTGTTACAAACAAAACCTATCTCTTCAAGTCGAAGGTCAAAGCTGAGCATGTATTTTTTTGCTGAGATTTTTATTTTCTTGAAAGTTAGAAAGTGGTGATTTTCATCTCTTTTGTCTTTGAAGTTTTTTTGTCAGGATGTCATGCTGGCTTCTGACTACAAAACAATTTTCCAGGTTGATATTTTGGCAGTCCTCAATGTCATTTCAACAACTATTTCATCATGAGCAGACTTAATGGGGCACTTGTTCTGCACTGCAGCCACAGTTAGCTTTGCTTAGCTGCACATGAACTCGCTCCCCGGCTGCTGCTCAATGAGACTGGAGCCATCCTTAGCGGACGCTTAATCTAAAGAACAAATCATCAGCTGCAGTCCAGGCTGCATTTCAAACTTATTGGAAAGGTAACTAAATGACACAGTGGACCGAGCAACCTTACTTGTCTGCAGGCAGAGAAAACAAGGCAGGAAAAGCCAGAACTGGCTTTCTTAGAGGGGCTTTCAAAATGCAAAACTAAGATAAAACACCTTAGTAAGGCAAACAGTGCAATCCTCTTAAAGAGTATGCCAAATATCAAATGCCATTTTAAGATTGTCCATGATTAAGGTTTTCAGATGACCAGTCATTTGCAGCTCCATTTGTTAAGGTTGGTTTCACTTTACCCCACAGGCTGAATTTACATCATGGATCACCCAGAGGTCTGCTCCATCCACTGCTGAAGGACACTGACGACTGTAAGGATGCATTTTCATGTACTGTTAGCAAATATCTGTCTATGGAATAATGTAGCATTAAATTGAGAGGTTTGAGACCATGTATGGTTAAGCAGCATTTACTGACCAGAGAGGCTACTTTTGTTTTCTGCTGTGAACAGACTGACAACCGCATCATCTCTGGCTGTTTGCGGTGACACAGTTCACAAGCGAAGGTGCAAGTCTGAACTATCTGCTGTAGAAATTTTAAGCACAGTTTCAGTTACAGCTCATTCTGTCAGACGCTATTTCATCACCGGGTGTAACCCTCTGTAGGTTGTAACTCATAATGCCGGTGTCCCATACTGACGCCGGTGTTTTGCTTCGAGTGATTAACAATGTTGTCAGCAAGTAAACGGGCAATAAAGAAAATACTTGCAAAAGATGTTTAGGTCATCACATTCGGTAACTGCATCTAGAATTGAAAATTTGCAAAATAAACCCCCCCCCCCCCCCCCTCAGAAATCCAAAATAAATCTTTGAAGCGATAACTCAGGAGTTCCTTGTACACAGTAGGTCATAAACAGTGACACTTGATGGGCAGAAGAGCAATAAAAGACAACAAATGTGAGGAAAAAAGAAGACTAGACTACATATTAGTAATTTAATGCTAAATCAGCAATCATTGTGCAGATGCTACACTATTTTGATTGACACGAAGATTTTTTTTTTTTTATCAAAATGGGCTACTATTAAAATTCTTTGTCAGGAAGATGGGTTTTGAGTCAATTGTCATGCAAGGTCTGTCTAAGAGAATGAAAAGAGCTACAGAACATCATGTAGTAAGAATAAGACTTGGTTTAAGGTGTATTCAGAGCGAGGATTTTATTTTTTCTTTTTCAAGTGGACATTAATGGCATTGCAGCTGTTTGTACTTTCCAGAAGTGTTACTTATTTGAGAAACAAACTAAGAAAGAGCATCATGAGAAATTTAAGACTCCTCGCTCCTCTCACTGCAGGCCCTGCAAATCCCAGCAGGGATGCTCGATTTTCAGTGACACAAAGTTAAAACAAAAAGCTGGGGCTTGATGGTTTCTGACATGGACTAATCTTCTGTTTGGACTCATTCTAAATAGTGCTTAAAGCAACAGAAAAGAACTTCATTTTTAGCTCAGTGGGCCCCCTCGTTGGGATTAGAGTTTAACTCGATTTTACATGACTGTATCATTTTCTTCTTCTGTGGTGACTTTCTTGACTCTCCTAATCGCCTCTTTATCGTTAGCGCTACACAGTTGTCACAAGAGACAACTGGGACGGGAGTCCACATTTACTGTGGCCTTTTTTTTGTAGAGTGGGGACAGAAAACTGCAACACTGAGATGATGCTTCCTAAAAGTAAGCAGACATTCCTTCAAGTGAAATTGAAACTGATATTTTAACATGAAAAAAAAAAAATCTTTGCTGTTGCTTTAAGTCACATCTCTTGTGTATCCAAGGTCTTTCCCTTAATAACTGGCTTGTTTAAAACTGTTCCCATGTGTTTCAGGTCAATGGATTATTAAGCATGATGTACTCCATGTTAACCCTAACTTTAAGGCCAGTTTTAATAAATAGAATATAATATATATATATATATATATATATATATATATATATATATATATATATATATATATATATATATATATATATATATATATATATATATATATATATATATATATATATATATATATATATATATATATATATATATATATATATATATATAATATATATTTACTTTGCTTTGAAGTTGCCATTCCCTTCTAAAAGTTGACGGTTTGGTTTTTCTCATGCTTCTGTGTGAGAACTGTTTTTGGGGAATTCATTACTATTTGTCGGATTGACCTTGAATATCTCATTTACTTTATATTTTGGGAACAAACTTTGATTACTGAGTTGTGTCTTAGGCTCTTGTTTGGTCTTGATGTGCCTTGACTTGGCTTAAAACCAAGGATATGAATTACAAAACACCACAGTGCCTTACAGTATAAATAACATCCTGCCCATTGAGAGTCAGAGTTCCTGTCTTGGCGATCATGTCACATGAATATTAGAAAGCCTGCTCTCAAACGGACTCTTTGGCTCTCTGAATTATTTACCATATGCCTTGTTGTGTAGTGGAATGTTGCCTCTGGGCTTTACGAACCATGTTGATGCCACTCTTATTTCCCTTTTACAGCTGAAATCCTCCTTCATGTGTTCTTTTATCACCTATGGTCTCAATCGCTACTCCTGTATATATATATATATATATATATATATATATATATATATATATATATATATATATATATATATATATATATATATATATATATATATATATATATATATATATATATATATACAGGAGGGCTGTCAGTCAATTAAATTTTTAAATTGAGATTAATCTAAAGATTTTCAGTTAACTTTTTTTTTATGTTCTGCTCATCCATCCATCCATTTTCTATACCCATTTTGTCCTATACAGGGTCACTGGGATCTGCTTTATTATTATTTTTTTAAGCCTTTAGTTTGAAAACCGGAAGTCCACCAATGCTGCCGTACTTTTTGGGAGCTTAATTCATCAGCTTCTTTGGGTATTTTGTCTGGGCTGCTGCTTAACCGTAGTAATTTTCTGACGGTCCCTAAACTTCACGGCAGCAGCGAGGTACTCAGAAAGACATTCAGCTCTGTTCCTTAGAGTTTTAGCTTCACTCACTGAGCTTGGAGGGTTGATGACACTTGTGAAATGTTCTGGAATACTTATATCTACAAAATGATACCAACCTGGATGAAATCGGTGCCGTTTTCATGACACTATTAAAGTTTAAAGAGAAAAAAAAAAAGAAAATATTGGATGTGAAACTTACTTTACCGCGCCCTGTGGTGTTAACTCAATTCACAGGGTTAGTAAATACAAATAACCTTTTTCTTTTCAACAGACCCATCTGGCAGCACCTTAAAGCTAAACTTGCTGTTCATAAGACCCTTTTCTGTCACCATGTCCGTCCCACACGTCGACTGTAAATACACTTATTGGCTGAGGGTCATATTTACAGAAACGTGTGTGAGTTAATCTCACGTATAAAAAAATAGTGGCGTTAAACAGAATTTGCGTCAACGCGTTAACTTTGACAGCCCTAATAATAAATAAAACTGAAATAGCTAATTTTTTCTTGTGCGGCCCGGGACCAATTGATCCACGGCCTGGTTCCGGTCCGCGGCCCAGGGGTTGGGGACCACTGCCAGAGACTAAAGGACAGTGAGTGTATATACATCATGTCATCAGCTCAGTTAATGGGAAATGGCAAAATAGCCGGTCTTGTGCTAATATATACAGTATATGTATACTACATTAATTTTAAGCCTTCGCAGGTCAGATCCAGAAAATCATGTTAAAAACAAAAGTTGAGCCGACAAGAGTAAGTGTTTAATTTACATCCACTGTAAATTTAAGTGGGTGTGTGTTGTAAATAATTATCACAGACTTCACGTATTTGATTTTAATAATTAATTTACCAGCCAGTGTTCATAAGCTGTGTCAGTTAATTGAAGTTTCAGCACCACAGCAACAGTAATGTGTGGCCTTTTGCTGTAAAAGGTGATAGTTTCCATCTAATGAAATAAAAAAGAAAGCAAGAGAAAATTGTTTCAATGTTTGTCAGTTTTAATAATTAAAAAAGCTATTTGGGCCACATTTTAATTTAGCTAACAAGTGACAACACCTTCTCACAACACAGATGAACGTCTCTATTTTTAAATAGCCTCGCTGTGTTTCATGTCTGTCTGCCTGTCCATCCGTCTGTCTGTTGATCCCTCCATCGTCTGTCTGTTGATCCCTCCATCTGTCTGTCTGTCTGTACATCCATCCATCTCTGTGTCTGTACATCCCTCCATCTGTCTGTCTGTTGATCCCTTCATCCATCTGTCTGTTGATCTTTCCATCCCCCTGTCTGTACATCCCTCCATCTGTGTCTGTTGATCCCTCCATCCGTCTGTCTGTTGATCCCTCCATCTCTGTGTCTCTTGATCCCTCCATCTCTGTGTCTGTTCATCCCTCCATCTGTGCCTGTTCATCCTTCCATCTTTCTGTCTGTCATCCCTCCATCTGTTTATCTGTTCATCCCTCCATCTCTGTGTCTGTTCATCCTTCCATCTTTCTGTCTGTTGATCCCTCCATCTCTGTGTATCTGTTGATCCCTCCATCCGTCTGTCTGTTGATCCCTCCATCTCTGTGTCTCTTGATCCCTCCATCTCTGTGTCTGTTCATCCCTCCATCTGTGCCTGTTCATCCTTCCATCTTTCTATCTGTCATCCCTCCATCTGTTTATCTGTTCATCCCTCCATCTCTGTGTCTGTTCATCCTTCCATCTTTCTGTCTGTTGATCCCTCCATCTCTGTGTCTGTTCATCCCTCCATCACTGTGTCTGTGTCTGTTCTCTGTGTCTGTTGATCCCTCCATCTGTCTGTCTGTTGATCCCTCCATCCATCTGTCTGTACATCCCTCCATCTGTCTGTCCGTACATCCCTCCATCTCTGTCTGTTGATCCCTCCATCTCTGTGTCTGTTCATCCTTCCATCTTTCTGTCTGTTGATCCCTCCATCTGTGTATCTGTTGATCCCTCCATCTCTGCATCTGTCTGTTCTCTCTGTCTGTTGATCCCTCCATCCGTCTGTCTGTTGATTCCTCCATTTGTTTATCTATTCATCCCTCCATCTCTATGTCTGTTCATCCCTCCATCTGTCTGTCAGTTCATCCCTCCATCTGTGTGTCTGTTGCCGTGCATCAAGATTTCCATGATCAGTACAATAATCTACATTACAGTGTATTTGGAGATATAATTATTTAAAACATTAAAAAAGTTCAAACTTAATCACTGACTTCACCAATTTACTGTAACAAAATAACCAAAAAGTAAATAAATTAATATAATAAAAACAGATTAACTGTATGTATCAGTTAGCTTCATTCATTCACATTAGCATTTCATTTAGTAACGCTCTACAACCTTCTCGAACATTTGGTTGAGCAGGTTTTCTAAAAGTTCCTACATGAGTAGTTAACTATTTATGAAATATGTCAGGGAATCATTATGCTAAAAAGCCCCTCTGAAAATGTTCCAGATGAAAAAAAAACCTAACTAAAGTAAAGAGCTTTTGACAGTGCACCAGGGAAGGAGGGATCATTTTTAACTTACAGAGTAATTTGTAATCATTTGCTTTTACAGCAAACGCTGCCTCAAGCGCATACGTTCGGCATGTGATCTTTGTTATTGTAGTTTCCTCTGGTTTTTCAAACTTTGGGTCCAGTTCTGTCTGAAAATGTGTGGCTGAATTTCTGGACCTGTCACTGTTGAAAATGTAAGTGATCTTCTGAAAGGTTTGTTCATCGCAGCTTGGTTTGGAGCTCTGTTCTCTGTTCCTGACCTGATGAGTTGTGCCACTCACGGAAAGCTTACAGACATTCGATCAATCTGAAGACACCTAAGATCCTCCAGATGTTTGATCATCAGAAATACAACCACATCTTGTTTTCCAGAAAGCTGTATTACACATGATAATCTTCTTCATGCTTCTACAGATATTATTAACAGTTTGTGGAGGTATGATGGGTGCAAAGCGAAGTCCTCCAGCTAAGACAAGTATGAACATAGAAACATTTTCCACATTTCACACCCTCTCTATTTCCTACGTGTCTCAGTGACAGAAACGGACACACCTAACATGCCTAAGTTGCTGGACGCTCACACCCAGACCTTTGTGTGACAGGCTAACGCTAACAGGAAATGACGGTCATTATTTCCTCATAGCTGTACGTAAGAGTCCTTCTTCTGAGTTTATTAAATGCCCGTAGCTTTCAGCCGGATCTAAATGACTGCCTCCTGAAGGATGATCTCATGATTTACAAATCTAACAAAGCAATGGCTAATTCATTATTAATCCTGTACTATTAATTATTCCTGACACAAAGGCAAGATTGGTGGGGGTCTAACTTATCTGCACTTCAGACAGGTGAGCTGTCAAGCACAGATTCATATATTTACCATTAAAAGAACTTTTATTACTAAGCAGCCATCCTCAGGTCGAGTCACAGTTACTGGCACATTTTTATTTTGTTTTCAATTGTATATTAGTAGATGTATCATTACTGTGAGGGTGTCATTTACCCATGCTTATTTTATAGCACGTGACTCCCGAGTCTGTGTTGCCATCATGACACCTTTCTTCTTCTCTTCAGGTAGCAACGGTCTTTCTTCATTGTTTTCTGTCATGTGACAGACTCGGTTGTTCTGCTGGGTTAGTGGTGTCACCATGATACCTCAGAGCCTTCCCAGAGCCGTGGCACACAGCAGTGCTCCTGGTGTTACAGCCGAAGTTGTTTTACACAAGCGTCAACACCGGTATCAGTGGCTCCTGACATTATAGGACTGTAATCGACATGTGGCCTAGAGACACAGAAGGTAAATTACTTCTTCCTCTGTCACTGTGCCGTCATGAGATGACATCCTGGTGATTATGTTGTAACTTTCTACTGCATTCTTAGTTGCAGACTAGAGGCACATAAACCCAAATGACCGTCTTGACCTTAATCTTTTGGTGTGTCAGATGCCTAAGAGCTCACCATTTAATTGCTGCTGAACTACGTTGGTGTATTCACAGCCTGTGTTAATTTTGTCATGTTCAGGTCTCAAGGATGTGTCCACGTTGTCCAAAATTTGTTATCACAAGCACTGGGGGGAGTTAGCTTAGAGTTAGAGTTCGCTAGTGGCACAAGTCTGCACATATCCTATTGTTATGTGAGGATAGACTGAAATTAAGATTGTTACACTGTGGCTATTCACCCCTTTACTGTATAGCAATAAAAGATAGGGCTTACGACAACACACAGGTGGCTTTACTTTATTTATTTTTTTATTTTTGTATTTGTTTTTTTTGCCTTTTGTGGTAAATTGCAAGCGTAAGAACGCACACGGTGAGCACACCTCAGTGTTGGCCTCAGTTTCCCTGTAGCTGCTGGCGCTGAGACCAACGTGGCTGCGGGAGACCAGCGTGGCTGCGGGAGACCAGCGTAGCTGCGGGAGACCAGCATAGCTGCAGCAGACCAGCATAGCTGCAGCAGACCAGCATAGCTGCAGGAGGGAGACACCAGCTGGTTGCACTGGGAGGAAGAAGATGGACCGGCTTCAGTCCATGGAAGCTTCTCCAGGTTACAAAGCACGGCACCAGCATTGGCTCAGTAGCTACTGCCCCAAGTTTACTGGCAAAGGTCCTAATACAGCCAGGATTATATAAGGATTATAATAGTTTATATTGATAATATTCATTTTAAATAAAGTATTTAATATTTTATCTTATTGTAATATAAAAAAAGTGTTATAACTTTATTATAAAATCATACAAATATTAGAAAACAGTATAATTTCATATTAAAAGTAGACTATAGTTGCCAGGATGGAAGTGATACTTTTTGATGGCAGCAAAAGAAACGAATTGAACTGAAAATCTTTTCTTTACAAGCTGGAGTGATTGAATTATATTGTGATTGAATGATGAAAACAAACCTCCCATAGTGATGTAAAACTCCAGAGCTGTGCTTTCAGCTTGGCTAAAAGCACAGTCCACCCGCTCCTAAAAGCAGTTTATCTGTCAGCAGCTGTGACTAACTGCAGAGTTGATGATAATAGAAAAGTACTTTTGTTATGACCTTTACGCTTCCAAGGATACAAAAAAATGAAGCTTCGCTTCTGTTTTCTGTCACTGAAGAACACAAGTGAATAGACATTTCTTGTTTTTCTTACTGAATAATGACAATTCAAAACTCTCAGGGCTCACTTGCTTTTATTCGAAATGACAGTTTTGGCCAGAGAACCGACACTTCTCTCACACCACACAAAGTAAAAGTTAATGTTTCAACTGATCTCTTCCACAATCTGTCCACACTTTTGACAAAAGGCCTTTATGGACAAATGCCAAAAATATTGCTCAGCCATGCCTCTTCCTGTGGATGACTTTGGCAGTATATGTGTGTATCCGTGGTGTGTGTGTGTGTAAAGGGGTGTATTGTTTTTGGACGCTAGAATGAGTGCAAAGCAGGATTCACTGTAGGTGGCTGCCAGGCTCTGTGTGTTTCAATCTGCCACTGGCTGCGTTGCGCACACACACGCACATGCACTTTCCTCCCTGGGATTAGGATAATTAATGGCCACATGAAGGAGAAGAGATGGAAGCAAGAAAGTAGAAAAGATTTGCCCTGTCGAGGACTCACTTGGTGGAAAAGTGGGGATGTGAAGTGATGAGATGTCTGTATTATCAGAAGATAAAGTTTTCCATGATGAAATGAATTGATAGAAAGAGAAATACAATAATGACAACAACCATTAGTATATCAGATAGTTGTTTGAGGGAAGAAAAAAAAAAGAAATATAATAACTGATCAGTTATAAAAAGACAGGATGGAGTGGCTAAAAAGAAAAATGGATGCTAATTGTATCTCTGATACAATGTTTGACATTTTTCACTCACAAAAAAAGTAGGTTGCTTCATGAACATATTTAATCTATTAGCTGCAAAAATGAACATTTAGAGGAGATAAACTAAATGTGTAATGATAAATTAGGTGCTGTGAAACTGCAGGTGGTACAAGTTGAGCACGTTTGACGGCAGAGGAGTCAAAACACCTTTTTCCCAGACAAGGAGGAAAGATAGTCGGAAAGAAGTCGCCTTTGGGTTTTTGAAAGGAGTGAAAAACTGGCGGCAAAAACACGAGGAAGAAACAAGTGCAAAAGGTTGCTGCTTGTTGGGTTGATCCAGGACGCTCCTTACAGCCGACTGGGAGATGAGGAGCAGGAGAACAGAGAGCGAGAGGGATGGGGGTGCTGCTCTGGGGACCTCTTGATGTGACAAACAGATGGTTCATTGTGTTCACATTAGCATATCTTAATTTGAAGCAATAGCACGATGCTTTAATTTTGTGTGTATGTTTGCGTGTGGGGGGGGAAGAAAGGTGGTACCATGACAAATGGTGTCACTTATGAACCTAAATACCTCTCTGAAGCTAAGATGAACAGGTCTTCACAACCTTTCAAAAGGGTTTTCCATATGTATTAAACTAGACGACCTCCCACATACGTGTTAGATGAGGCTTTATAGCTGCTTCAAGCATAGACATCTGCTCTCTGTACTTTAAAGGATCTGACTTCTTTTTCTGCTTCTGTGACCAAATTCCTATAGCACCAGAATAAACATCCCCAAAATGGCAGGAGATTGTTTATTTATTCATTTTTTCCAATTATGCAATCATTCTATAGAAACAGCCCATCCATGAAAACGTTGCATTCCTCATGAGTGATTTTTCTTTGCAGTCAGAAATGATCAACACCTGGCGTGTGTTTGTTCAGTTTTACCTCCAAATGAAGTCGTTTTGATTATTTGATTATCTCATTTAAGTGCTTGTTCTTTTGTTTCACTTGATTTTCTTTGTTTGCTGTAATTATTGTGACTGACGTGGTTACGTTCGAAGAAAAGCCCTGCTAGAAGACATTTTTAATTTTTATTTCCTTGAATCTCATTGCAAAAATAAAACCTGCTGGAAGCTGATAGGTGGACATCAAAGCTTTGAGTCCGGTACCTTAAATAAACGAGTGGATTTGAGAACTGACCCAAACTTGTCTTTTGTGCCTATTTTAGCTTTGATGGATGAGGATTCGATTTGACTTGCATATAAATGTTCTGGCCACTGAGCGTGCTGTAACTCTGCCCAACTCTTATTGATCAACAATATTACCAGGAGACGAACTGGGTTTCCATAAACCAGTGCACATTTTCGGCTGCAGCTGCTGGCACGAGCTTAAAACACTTATTGATCTTTACTGTAGAAGTTGAAGTGAATGGGCGAGAGTGTCCATTGCACTGTAAATTTGCAATAGAGAAAATGTTGATGACCAATGCCCTGTGAAAACAACGCCCTTGATGGAGGAAAAAAAAAAAGATCAACACCAGATATATCAGTAGTATAAGTCAAGCATTATTGCTTTACTTTCGCCTTTTACCTCCTCTCAGTCATCGGAGTTTGATCGGTGAATGTACTCTAAAATATTTTCACCAGTAATCTTGTAGCAAACCCTTAAATTTGTCACATAACTTATTTTTGAATCACAGTGCACACCTGTACAATCTCTGTACAATCTCAGAATACAACTATATACTCTTTTACCTATTTTTTTCAGTGTATATTTTTGTTTTATATTTATATTTTAGTATATATTTTTGTTTATATTAATATTTTATTTTATTTTAATTTTATGTTCTCTTCTAATTGCACTACATGTTAAATTTCTTCTGCTTCTTATTTCTTCTATTCTTGTAAGGAGCACCTGCAAAGAAAACAATTTCCCCTCGGGGATCAGAAACGTATTTCTGATTCTGATTCTGATTCTAAAGCAGTGATTCTCAAAATGTGGGCCGCAGCCCCCTGGTGGGCCGTCGCAGTACTGCAGGTGGGCCGTGCGAGGTCATTAAGATTAAACAAATATGTTTTAAATTTTCGATCCTTTTAAAATAGGTTTTTAACTACCGTAAAATATTCATGACATGGTTTAAAAAAAACATTAAGAAGTATTGAAATAAGCCAGTTAAGTGTTATTTTACTGAAATCTTAACTTAATATAACAAGTGTCACCTTATTTGTTGACCACTTACATTAATATCGGAAGATAGCTTCTAGTCCTGTATGTTGATCAGAGTTGTAACTAAAGGTTTGGGTGGGCCGTGGAGATTTTTCCCATTTCAAATTGGGCCTTGGTATTCTGAAGTTTGGGAATGGCTGCCTTAAAGATATCAGGAATGGAGACACTCCCCATTCGCCTGAGACTCTCTGTTCTGTATGGTGACATGATGTGAGCCGTGTGTGCATTTCAGTGTTTGGAAGTCTGCTGTGGAGTCCAGAACAGAAGGGCTTCCATATTTTCCTCCACATTTTTTGGCTTAAACGGCTTTCATGAAAAAAAGAATAAGACTAGAATCAACACTGGTGGGGCTCTCAAGTGGAGAGACTCACTGTAGCTGCCACTCGACTTTTGGTTTCTGAGATGCTTCAAAATAGTTTAGATCAAAGCTAATAGGTAGAATTTGGGCACTAAAAGTACAGAAGTGAGTCTGTGTTATTGTGTCTGGCAAAAGGCTTTCATAATAATTATACCTATTAAAAAAGAGCTAAAGAAACATTGTCGTCTGACACTGAATCGTCTATAAAATGCAATATTTCTTATAATCTTACTCTGTTTCTCTCACACTCACAAACACAGACACACTTTCTTAGTTTCACATCTCTTGCCAAGTCGCTCTACTGACTCCGAGGTACCACACCACTGCCGTGAGGACATTTTCGAGCAGTTTTCTAATCTATGCGCAGCATCTGACTGAAACTCAAGCTTGATGCATAATGAATAACAAGAAATAAATGATGAAAAAGGAGCTGACACCTGGGCACCATCTGTGTCAAGGAAGTTCTGTATTTGATTACCGTCATCCCTTCTGTATCCACCCTGCCTTTTTCTGTGTTTTTCCTGTAAAAGCTGCTGTTGCCTCTGAAAATGTTTGAAGGAGAGTTGAAACTGTGCTGCAACCTCAGAGATTACCCCCAAACCGTTTTTCATGTTCAGCTGTAGAAGTAAGCACCTTATTTATTTATTTATTTTATCGTTTTTTGTAAGTTAACTATTGGAAAGTTGAAGGTTTTTGATTGAGATTAGTCATGAGCTCGAGGGAAGGAGAGCTCCACGATGCAGTCCGTCACCACAGTCACTTTAAAGATAAAGCCTGTGGCTCTGCGGTGAAAATGGACAGTCTGCCATCCAGTAAACTCATCTTTTTTCTACATACATTATTTTTTACAGCATATAGGGTTTAAGACCATGCCGTCATGCCATGTTACATGCTGAAGCTGCTTGTTTCGACCCTGTACATCAGCTTCTGTGTAGATCAGCATCTTTTCAGTGCTGTTTGTATTTTGTTGTATCAAGTCAGATTATAGTTGGATCTTGTTGTGCAGCTAAACGCAGAAGTGCGTCGTGTAACTGTGATATAACAAAAAAGAAAGGATGGGATAACTGCTCTCCTGCCTCGTGCATGTAAATATAAACATGTAAAGCGGCATACCGTGCTTGTTTACCTGCGATCCTACATGACAGTGTCATCTGTAGGTCAGCAGTGTATTACTGTACCGTTGTTGTATTCTTCTCTTACAGTTTCATTTTATAGCATGCTTACTTGAATCTTTCTTCAGAAAAAATAACAGATTTAAAAGAACTAAATGTATATGTCTTTGTGCTTCAGATTTTATCATGATTATTGTTATAGTTTCTTTGTTCTTGTGGACATTAGTTCATGGTACCAGGTTGTGCAAGGCTTTGAAAGAAGATGCCACATACAAATGAAAAGGATCTTATGATCGACCTGTCTCACCTACCTTCGTGCGAGTTAACGTGTTAGAAGAGTGTGAGAAGAGTTGTACAACCCAAACTGCTTCGCTGTCTTTGTACTCATGTACTTCGTACAAATGCCCCCGGTATCTCAGCGGCGCCAGCAGTTGGGATCAGTGGTGCATCTTCAAGATCTCGTATGGATCTAATCCAATCAAAATCTTCATCTTCTCCAAATAAAGATATATTATAGATTTTACATATGTTTATAGATATTCAGTATGCATTATATGTACTTTTATAGTTAATATTCTATTGAGTATTAAAAGTTTATTAATATTTTTGTGGCAGTCATAAGTATAAAACAAAGGCTTTTAAAAGCAAATACCTAGACTTTGGTAAAGGAAAAAAAAAAACGGTTTCATTGTTGCTTCCATTCAGCACTTTTCCAGACTGCGCCGTTCTTACAGGTGTTAAAGGTGACGCTGTTACTTCTCATTCTCCTGCAAGTTGCTGTAAAACCTTAATGAATGGCTCGTATGAACCATGGCGGCAGTTTTTGTTCCCGTGTAAGCTTTCCAATAACACCATGATGGATTTAGCCCTGCCCACATTTTCTGCAAACAATCTGTTACTCTGAAAGTGCTTTGAGACAGCAAGTGATTACCATGCTGCTTGGCTCCTCACGCGATGCACTGTAGGTGTTTTGGTATGGCGCAGCCAACGAGAGCAGGTGATTGCATAAAATGTAGGAAATGGAGGGTAACAAAACAATTCTAACAGGCGTTAAACTGTGGGTGTGATGGGAGTTTGTAAACCCGGGGTTCTTGCGCTAATGTTCTGTTGTCATGCTGTTATTTACAGTGCTGAGGGGAAAATTGCAACAAACAGTAGTCGTCATTCCACTTTGTTTGCAATGATGATTAGAAATCAAAAGATAACTTATCATCGGGGCGCTCTGAGATATCACCATCACTGCACGGTCTTCAATGACTCACCTTCAGAGAGCTGTGTGACTACCTTGTTGAGCAGCTCACAAGACGGAATGGAGTTTTTTTTGTTTTGCCACTGATGCTGTTGAATCATTAACCCTGTCACAGTGAAAAACTGAAATGCTGTTCAGTCTTGAAGGCTTGAAACACTTTACTCATCCTCCAATTGATCTGTGCTTTGTGTTGATGGCGAGAGTCGTGGGTCATCACTTGTCACTGGGTGACCTCCTTGAAAGATGACGAGGCATCTACCTCATTGCTCATGCCACGCGCCTCGTCTACGCTGCCGTGCTCCTCTGGACGGGCGTGTTTTCCAAAGCTGAATGACTGTCATTTGAGTTTCAGGCCCGGAAAATGATGCTTGCAGTTTTGTGGAACATTGCAGCTATGTCACAAAAACGCCAAATGGAAAATTGAAAAATTGGAAGTGCATGGTGGGTGTCATGTTGCTTGGTGACTCACTGCTTCTGAGGAAATATTAGACTCTGACACCAAAGAGATGGATAACATTTCATTGAGGGTGAAATGTCATATCTAGCTCATTTGTTTTCGGAGGAATAGTTTGCCTGTTTGTCATGAAATGCATGCGAATATTAATCATAAATTTGATATGTCTCTCTTTGCAGACAGCAGTCTCTTGAAGATTATTGATGGAGCCCATTTGGACTGTGTGGTTAAAAACCACCCTTCACTGCTCTCTGTGATGCATCTCTTGCCTGAGAATGTCCTTGTATCAGGCGATGACAACATTCCTGGGCTTGCAGCTTCCCCAAAAGGTGAACTTTATATCACACTGGATAAAGAATGAGACATCAGTTTGAAAGAGCAGAAGAAAGTAATTGTGTTTTGCTGCTCCAGCTGCTTCCGTATAAGTGTCTTAAGTGTGAATGTGTGAGACTGTAGCAATGCAGAGCTGCTTGTGGTTTCAAAAGAGCATGGAATCTATTAATAATACAATACAGCAATTCAAAACTCAAAAGCTTTTTCATAGGCACGTCTAGAGGTTTACTTGATTTCCTCATTAATTAAGCAGGTAAAAGAAGCTGATTTCATGTTCGGTCTTTGGAAGCACGTTTGCTGTGAACTTGTGGTGAAAGGAGCTCCCATTTTAAGAAGAACGGGCCATCTGCAGCCTGCGAAAACAAAACAGACCCACAAGAGAGAGTGAGATCAAAAAAGCAGCATTGTTGGATGATAGGATACTTTCTTTGGTAAAGGGGAAAAAAAAACTTCAAAAATATCTAAGTGAAGAGCACTATCCAAGATGTAAGAATGTCAGTATAAACAGAAGACATGACAAGAGCAAGTACAGATGGCTGCCCTCAACGTGTAAGCCATTAATTAAGGAAAAATAAATCTTAAATTGCCTCTGAGCCTAAGTATATATCATCCTTGAATTTTGAGGGAAAGAGATGGCGTCACCGTTGAGCAGCCTTGGCTCAGATGCTTGAGTGGTGGTTTGATCCCCAGCAACTACATGTGTCGAATTGACCTTGGGCAAGAAATCTGATGCAACAGTTAAATAAATTCTCGTGCAAGTTCTCAGAAATGAATGGTATCCATACTTAAACAAGATGCAACATGCAGGTGTAATGAGGTGGTGACCAGTGCAGGCAGTGTTGGGAGAAAATGTGGCCAGATATCTGATGTCTTTGAGTCCGGCCCTTTAAATTCCACATTCAATGTTACAGCAGTTGTTTTTTCGAATGTGTTATTAACATCAACCAAATGCAAACTACTTCTGCTTTTTGTCATTTTCTTTTGTTATGTTGAAAAAAAAAAAAATCCTGAAATTATAGATAATTGAATTTTTTTGGTTTACTCCCTAGTGGAATTGTGTGGTGACAGTCTTTGTACAAAAGGGACCTGGTTGCCTACCTGAGCGTGAGGTTAGATTGGACATGGTATGCATTTCTGTGGGTTTGCAGTTGTCTAGGGTTTTGCAATGATGTATTCTTACCTTGGACATCATCATAAGCTTCAAACAATGAAGGAGAGGGTTGTCTTTAGACTGCTGTCTCTACAATGAACTCTACAATGCAAGACTTTATTCTGGGACTTAGACTATGTCATAAATTGTTGATTGCATCAACTGGTCAGATTCTACAATGGACCGAGCAGCAACCGTCCCACTTCCAGACTACTGAAGGTCATCCGGGAACAGCGTTGCCAAGGTGGGAAATGTAGGATTATAGTACCAGAGACTCAAAATTATCGTATTTTGAGTTAAATTACCGTACATCTGCCATAACCAAAATAACAAGCCCAATGATGCACTATAGTCAAATATAATCACTAGTGTTAAATAGTGTCACACAGGCACTCACAGCTTTGTGGTGTAAGTACGGAATGGGTTAGCAGCACCACATCAGCACAAACTTACAATTGCATTAGAAAACAAATGAGAGGTGGGAACTAAGAGCCAAATTATGAAGCCTGGAGGCAATTTTGGAGACTGATTTTTTTCCCTTGCTTTTTCTCTTCTGCTTAAAGTCTGTTTAAATCTCGCTCGCTCGACTTCCAGATATGGTCCTGACTGTGAACGTCTCGTGGGGCGGGCGAAGCTGAAAATTCAGCCTATCATGCTCGTTGTTCTGAGACAAACACACGAATCTCACGCTCAGCAAAGCACGATTGGCTGGAAACATGTCACATTGGAAACAGATGCCTTCAGGGTTCACAAAAAAACTCTCCAGCAGACAATAATTTGAAATGGTCAAATTATCGTACATTTGACCTTTTTTTTGATTGATTGTACAGAGTGCCAAATTATCGTACAAATACGATAATTATCGTACACCTGGCAACAATGTCCGGGAAGTACATTTCTTTTGCAGTTCCTCTACTGACCACTAGCTGCTGGCTGCAAAACTGAGCAAATCCCCACTGACTCTCATGATTAAAGGGTCAACTTTGCAGCAGAATTTAACATATTTATAGCATGGTTTAAAAAAAAAAAAGTTTTTTTAATGAATAGATATTTTACATACATGACAATTGAATGGGGTGAATTCCTTTGTACACATCAGATAAATTCATATGAAGCAATGAATCTGACCATTTAGATGCCCGGATATCATTTGATGCTGTTTGATTGAAGCCATCAGCCCTGCCGTTGGCTAAAATGGCTAGCCATTGCTGTTGTATTTTTAGCAACTCAGCACTTAGCATGATATTGACTACTGAGCTGTGAATAAAAATCTAACAGATCAAGATCATGTTTTAAAGAGAATGTATTTTCTTGTGCGCTTGTTGATTGTAGTAACAGACCACCGTGACTGGCTGTCTCAAAGAATCTGAGTATGAAGGACGGAACTTAACTTAGCCATGCTAACTGCGGCTGTCATTTCATCTCACCACCGATGCAACATCAGAGACTGGAGGTCACAGATGATTCACTGCAGGTCTCAGCACAGTTCCAACTGGAAGAGTCCTGAAATGATTTTCCGGGAGCAGCTTGGCTCAGCCACATACCAGCTGAGGCACAAAGCTGTTGGCCGAGAGCTCGATCGGCTCCTGAGCTGAGCTGAAGCCTTCAGCCAAGTTGAGCAACAGCTAGCGCCACTAGGCTAACAGAGCTGAGGTGCTCATGATTAATTCTTTCAGGACTCTTTAAAGCAGAATTATGCAGGGACCTGCCTAGTTCCTCCGTGGTGAAATATAGGGTGAACCCCAGCTTTGGTCAATGCTAAAGACTAGACTAGACTATAGGGGCTGTGCACGAGTGTAAGACATGAGAAAGTCGAGAGAAAGTCTTTCATGAGAAAGACAGCTTCCAGCTATGAGTCGTCATGTCACCTGTCCGGCCGATGGGATGTGGCGATGTAGCCGATATAGTGCCAAGATATATATGGACATTGTGTTCATTTTAAATGACGTGGCATTTTCCAGCTTTAGCTGAATTGTTTTAGTAATTGTTTAATAATTGTTTTTGTTCTAGTAAAAGCAGTTTAAAAATGCCCTTTTGCTACTTGTAATTGTTTAAAATGTAGTTAGTCTCTCAAAGTTTCCCATTAAATTAACTTAAATTAATCATTATTTGTGTAGTGCCAAATCACAACAAAAGACATTTGAAGGCAGTTTACACAGAGACAAATCCAATAAATTCGATTATAGATAATCCAGTTCAGTTGAGTTTCAGCAGTCCAGGCCTACAGCCGCATAACAAGGGGATGATTGAAGAAACCTGGGCCAGGCCTAACTCTGATGCTTTTCAAAAAGGAAAGGTTTTAAACTTAATCTTAAAGGTATGCTTATTGTAGCTTGGTTTGGCCAATCTGAAGACACTTAAGAACTTCTAGAGATTCAATCAATCAGACTTGACACTTGAGACAGCATTATCTTACTTTAAGGAAGTTGTATGAATTGTAATATTATTCTTTGTCATTCTTATGAAATGACAAACAGTTTGGAGGTAAGAAGTGCACTAGATATGACAAAAATGTCTGAAAATGGCCATCAAATGTCCTCTTGAAGAAGGAAAGGTGAAGGAGAAAACATGTATGGGCCACAGTTGCTGTTGGACTCTTAGCCTGTCATTAGCATGCACATTTGGAAGATTTCGAAATCAAACAACCACCAGAGGACTTTCTGAATCTTTTGCTAAAAGATTCATCAATACAACTGACACAGTTGGTAGTGGTAGGCAGGTAACTTTTTTTTTTCTGTAACATCGATGGCAAGATGCTTGTTTTAGATCTATGTTACCCTTAAAAGCACACACACCTGTCGATAACAAGTGTAACCTTGCTGTAATATAATAAAATAATAATATATAAAATAATAATAATAATAAAACAGCAAGGTTCTGTAGCAAATCTACAATTCTGCACATTCTTTTTCTGTAGCTTCTTTGGTTAATATATTTCTCAGTTGTCTAAATTATTAACAGCAATTCGTCAATTAAGAAATAATTGTTAACATCCTCATTCCAGACCCGTTTCTCCCTGTTGCACGTCTCTTTAACAGTTTTCCACTCTTCCTTTGATTTGTGGCACAACTGGCAGCATGAATGATGAAGACACAATACGTTTTTAATGATACTGTATTCCGTGCTCATGCAGAGTTAGCGGCCTGATCTATTGACACGGACTATAATCAAGCCAACTTGCACTGTCTTCTCTTTAATGTATGCACTGTGTTCCTTCAGATAAGTTAAATAAATTCTAATTTAAAAACATATCTTTATTGGCAGAGCCAACCAAATGCTTTCTCATGTTATTACACTGACCAGATACAGTAATCTGCTGTTGTTGCACTTTTATTTTTAAGCCTATAAAGCTGAAATAAAACTGTACAACAAATGGCTAAAATTTACTCAGAGGTTATCTTAACTCAAGCTTGATTGCGATGACATGCCTCAACCCACCGGATTTGGGAAATCAGGTGTAAAATCATATTACAGACTTCCAACAACTGTCACAGTAACATCCGTGACATTCATCACAGTGGCCTTTTTTTGGAAACTCAAGTTCAACCAGAAGTTGAAATGCCTGCAGTACTTAAGAAGTTAGTTTCTAAGGGGGAATGTAATGAAGTCTGACAGCGCAGAGCTATAATCATTGGGAGTCAGTGGGAGGTATGGTAGCAAGCTAATCCTCTTCATGTTTTAGGGCTGTGAGCAGCAGAGACCTAAGCTCCCTCTTAAGACCACAGCCACCAGCTTGATATTCTCACTGCATTCAGAGCAGCTCCGTTCTGTTCTTCAGAGACAGGGGCGGCAGCACAGCTCTTGATGGCTACATTACTGGCAAGCAGATTGCAATCACTCTGCCTATTTTCTGTTTGTTATGTCTGAAAGGGTGAGATTGTGGAATTCCCAGAATTTCCTGCTTCTTCCAGTGGTTGAAAATCTTCATTCCCTTAGTTCTGAATCAATTTGCGCTAAGTATTTAAATGGAAATGGTTTTTGTTGGACTTTTGGATATAGATGCTTCTTTCTCTTGCACATTACTTTGAGTGATTGGCATGGGGATGAGGTAGCTTACACCAGTTCGATGGCACAGTTACTTAGGCCGAGTTGCAAAATCAAAGAGTGATGCCTGGCAGTGTTGACGTTGGCTGCCAAATATGGAGTGTGTTCCCTCATCCAGTTTGTGGATATCCCCATGACAGAGTATGGAGTTTGGCAGTAAATAATGTTAGAAAGAATGAATGTTGCTCTCTGGAAAACAACTTTTGGTCTGCCCATACTAAAGGTTGTATAATTTATAATATTATAATTTAAAAGTATAATTTACAGCACATCACTTTGACATATTTGCATTCCTTTTTACCTCTGACCCACTGTCTCCAGACATTCAGGAGAAAAGCGTAGTTGGATTAAAAGGTTGATTTGAGAGGCAAAATTAGGCTGCTCAGATAAAATAATCTCAACTGCTTTAAAATGGCAAACCAAAACCAGAATGATGTGCAAGAAAACGGAAAAACTAACATTCGAACGGATGGAAGAAGAAGACAAAATGGTGAAGACTCAGGTTCAGGGATATCAAAGAAGGTCAAAAGTTACCTGTGAGGACTGTAAGTATTAGTAGATGCCTATGTGAAGCCAAGCTAGAAGCTTCCACATAATCCCAGTGTTGTTCCAAGCAAAAACATTTGCTGAAGAGGTTACACACCAGTGAGCAGCAGCGTCTTGGTTCCAGACCAACAAGATTAACATAGTACAAAACCTGTGGGGATGACATAAAAAAAATGCTGTTTCTGAGGTAAAACCAAGATAAAAGCAAAATAAGAGCAAGATAAAAGCAAGAAATGCAGAGAAATTGTTGAATCAGGGTGCCGACTGGTGTGGTGACCAGCGACCTAGTCCTCTGACCATCTCATCTCAGGGCTGCTACCTGCATCTGTTTATGTTTATGTGGTCATTATATTCAGTCATTTGTGTGCTCTCCTCTCTCTGTTTTGTCTCCCCTCTTTTCTTTCTTTATCCAGCTGGCCTTCAGCAGGAAGGTCCCCCCCATATGATTGAGGTCCGGCTCAAGGTTTCTTTCTCTTAAAGTTTTTCCTTGCCACTGTTTGGTCTTAAAGGTTTTTTCTCCTGCTGTGGGAGTTTTTTTTACCTGCCGTCATCCTTGTTTAAGATTCAATATTATATTTTTAGTTAATGATATTTGCTCGGGGGTCATGCTCTGGGTCTCTGTAAAGCGCCTAGAGACAATTGACATTGTAACAGACGCTATACAAAAAAATTGAATTGAATTAAATTGAAATTGAATTGAATGTGGTCCAGCGGTCCTGAGCTGGAATAGCTGTTCACAGGTTGCAGGAGCTGGTCCACTCCATGAACACAGATGTGGAGCAGTTCTCAGAAACACTGGTGAAGAACTAAATACCAGTTCAGTGATTCACAGGAGCTACATCTTTAAGCATTTCTCAGGTTATCCGGTAAATGTTTGAGGTTGGAAAGAAAATGCAGACAGAGCGTTTTTTTTTTTTCCTTTTCTTTTTTTTTTTGAACAGCTTATTTGTGTGGGATTTTGGAGCTGTACTCTCTTTTCTTTAAACACATTGTCATGATTTTTGATTTTGAACACGGCCGTAATCTTCTAAAGTCCGCCACAGTCTGTGTGTTTACTTGTTTACCAGCTTCTTCTCAGACAGTAATTTATCTCAGGTTGTGTCAGCATGTCTCTGAGCTCTGTGGAAGTGTCTTCCTGTCCACCACAGCTTGACTTGAAATTCAACACAGTTTTTTAGATATGTGAATATTTATGTTTCCTGTTTTTTTCTTTGAATGTGTTATTTAACATGATGAATGCAGTGGTCAACAATCTGTTTCTTCTTGGGAAATTGGAAGACGCAACAAGACAAAAATGAGAATACTTTCTGTAACCACAGTCTGCTGTGAAACTTTAGAAACTGCCGTATTTCATGTACGACCAGGTGTCTGGGGTATCGCTAAAATTATCATAGTTGTCAGCAATCCATTGTCGAGGCACAAACGGTGTCTCACGTGCACCATGTGCACCGTGTATCAGTTTGGGGAAAAATGTGCAGCATGAATTGGCTGAACATTCGACTGATAGACTCACTCTTTACTTTAGTGCTTTTTAGGCATAAATAGCTGGAAGGAAACAAAGCTGAAAATACAGAGAGAGAAAACACACATTTGAAAGATGGTGGGGGATTTTGTATAATGATTATAAAGTATTAAACCTGTTACCACAGCTTCTCCAAGAGTTCTCTGTTACCTCTTTTTATTTTGTTCTTGTCCTCTCCAGTTCTGTTTTTTGGATTTTTAGTAGCGTGTCATCTTTTTTTTTCTCCTCAGAGCTGTCAGATGATGCACAAATGAGGTTCAGATATGTAACTGATGTGACTTTAAGCTGCTGTTGTGGATTTTATGAGGATGATGGGCAATTTCAGTAAAGTTTCATGTGTTACAACCAAAATAGACTGAAAGTGTTTCGCAACCTGCTGTGCACCTGAACACTCTGGATCCGGACTTCTCAAAGTCTGGAACCGCAATGCACGTCAGTCTGGACCCATCACAACTAAGTCTTAAAATGATCCTTTCACAAATACGTTGATGAGACGACTCCTCTTATAGTCACCATCTTTTGCCGACTTAGCCCTGCTGCGTTTGTGTTTCTACTCTGGACGTCTGTGACGGTTGACAGCTGTCAGTCAAACACGGGGAGGAGGGAGGAGCCGATGCTCGCATGAATGACAGGAACAATTAGCCAATCAGAAGTGAAATAGGACGGCTCTCTGAAAAAAATTTGAGTTGGAAACCAGATTTTTTTTTTTTTTTTTTGCTTGAAAACTCAACATCCTCTTGAAACGCTAGCCCAGCTAACCAAAACATTTAAACTTTAAATGAAAAATTAGTGGTCAGGTGTTTAAGTTTATGCCGGCCATGCTTTCTTCCTTATTTGTCATTCTGAATTTTCTATAGTGAATGCAGTCAATTTAAAAAAGGTTATTTTATAAAATAGGCTTTTGTTGTTATTGTCATAATTATTGTCACATGTTGTTTTCAAGTGATATAGTTCACAGTGAAAAAGCGAAATAAACGTTTTCGTTGTTCTGGATCTCTGGTTTGAGAACCACTGCTGCAGATGTTTCCTCATCCACATCAGTTCCAGTGAATCAGCCAGTTTCTATACAGTTGGGATTTGACTGAAAAGGTCATGTAAATATTTGAGCATTTGTATTTTTTGTCTCATCATCCCATCTCCAGGTGATGCCCTGCTGAAACCTCAGGCGCTGAAGATGACGCCCTTCACCCTGAGCAGACTGACCGTGTCCCTCCAGCCATCCCTGGAGAAGTTTGAGAGCCTGCTGCTGGCAGCTGATCAATGCTGACTGCCAGAACACAGTAAGGCTGACGTTCCACAACATGCTCATTTATTGAACGATACAAGTAAACCCTAGATTTAGAAAAAATGTGATTGAAGGAAAAAGACAAACAAAACTTCAATACACGGTCACATATATCGAGTGCGTCTTTTTCCTCATCTTTCCTCCTAGCGTCTTTACATGCACTGCAGAGTGCACAGCTTTGTTTACAAGGGGAAAACAAATCACCTTATACAAATACCTGGAACTCTTTTCTATATAGCTACAAGCACAACACACACACACAATCCTGATAACGCTGCATCCCTCTGGGTTAACCTTTCCACACTTCTCAAATTAAAGATGACCACGATGGCCTTGATACACCATTACCAAGATTTTTTTTAATTTTTTTTTTTTTTCATTTCTGCAGCTTGATTATTTCCTTTATCTCTCCAGTTTCTTTTATGTGCAAGCATAACCCGCTTTTATGGCTGCCACTTCACTTTAAAGCATATCATCTTCAAATTAAATGAGGCTTATCCATTTTCTTTCCCTTTTCTTGTCAATGGAAACCCAGACAGTTAACCTTACTTGACAGGCAGATACTGTATGCACAGTGGCACAACATCACCTCATTATTGTGTGAATGGGACGTTTCTGTGGTGAGGGATTCCAGACTGATATCTGCTCATAAGCCAAATTGTTTCGTCAAAGCGTTAGTCAGTGTGAAAACATGCCAACAGCATGTTCTTGGCTACAATTGTGTGAACTTTCGTAAAATTAAACTCCACGCCCAAGTTTACAGGCAGTCTATGCAGAGATTCCACTTACAACCAACTGGGGCAGCAAATCACAGGAAAGTTAATGAGTTATCCCCCGGTGTAAGGCACACCAAAGCGCCTTGTTCTCCATAGCTGAAAAGCAACACCAGTTTTAAAAAAAAAAACAAACAAAAAAGAAAATCATTGTTTTAATTTCATGTGTTTTTTTGACAGGAGGGGGTGCTGCTGGTGGTGAGGCAGCCTGAGGCAGCCTGTTTACCCTCATTGCTTGTGGCTTGTGGATTTTTTTTTTATGACCATTAACCGACGCCCTTTAACGATTAATAACCGTTAACCAATAAGATTTAAATGCCCTTCCATGCTGCCATTCTGACATACCACCATTTAGACACATCACCATCCCGAAATACCGCTATTCCGACACACAAACGTCCCACCATTCCGTCACCTGACCCGCCCGGGAGAGTTGGCTGCCACGATGTTGCGCGCGTTGTCATGGACGCCTGCGGACACTTTCCCACCAAGTCCCCACGTCTCCACTGCATCAGCCAGTTTAGCTGTGAGGTTATCAGCTGTGTGTCTACCTGGCATGCTCCGCGTTAACAGGACAGCAGAATTAGCTTTCCAGTACTTATCGATATAGTGACATGTAATTGTCACGTAGCTCTCTGTTGTGAGCGCGGTCCAGCAGTCCGTTGCAATAGCCACCAAAAAATGAACTAAATAGTTCATTTTTTGTAATCGACAGACGCGACAGCCTGTGTTGCCATGTTTGATTGTTTTCCTCAGATACATATCAGGCTCGTTTGTGGTGTGTTTTAAATGGGGTTCGCTGGAAACCTGGCAACGGTTTTTGACCGTGAGTGAACTTTGAAAGAGCATCGTTCACAAATGAACTCGTTCACGCCCCACGCTCATGAAGGGGAAAGTGAACGCGCTCAGTTCAAGTTCGCGAAAAATACGAACTAGTTCGTGAACTTTTGTTCAATGAACGCGTTTAGGTACAACACTGCACAGAACTCCTTTTTGCTCTCTTCATCTTCGCTGTAAAGTGGGCTGTGATGGAAACACGTGATGGCATGTGTTGCACCTGTCGACACGCCCCCATGAGTTGATTGAATTACGTAGCTTAAAAACAAAATTGACCGTTAGAATTAATCGATTAGAGTTACTGTTATCGGTTAACAGTTAAACAGTTAAACGGTTAACCATGTCTATCCCTTGTAGAAAATCGAACAGAAACTTGGCCACGCAACCGGTCTCCAAACCACATTTGTCAACAAAACACATGCAGGAAACGAGGCGTAACCGCACGCGAAAAACATGAGTGATTTGAGGACGAATCTCGGGGAAGAAACAGATGTGCAAGCTGTGATATGATTCGTCCAGAGTACGAATGAAAGCAAAAGCACAACAAACTTGTGTGGAGGAACGAATGAGCGAGTGTCTGCACTACAGAGAGCAAGCAGAGAGTTAAAAATCGACTGTAATGAGAAGGTTGTTACGTACTCGAACTGTGGAATGGCACGTTGTCTTTCTCCTCCAGCTGCTACGTGAGCCTCGTTCCTATTTTCAGTTGCTCTTTCGTCAACCCCGTGGATCCGTCGTCTTCAAGTTAAATGAAGATCTGTGTGCTCAGCAGGGTGTCAGAAAGGTTTGCTTTTCTTTGATTTACATAGACCTATAACAGATACTTACAACTTGCAGCTTAAAAATATTTTTCCCCATCTATTCTTCTTTTCTTTTTCTAAAATAAATTTGCACTATGTTCATTTTTTTTTTTAATCTTTTGGTGGCAGTCCACTTCTGAGCCGCTCAGAGTGTGATATCAAGGTGCTGTACTTTGGTGGGGAATCAGTTCCTTTGGGATAAGCATGCCTCTTCAAAATGATGCTTGAAAAGTCATTATAGAATATTCTAATTATATTCAGATCATATTTATTATGATTTAAATGTGAACCTATAATTATATTTAAAGGAAACTTTATGGAGAATTATCGCTTTTCCATTTTTAGCAAACTTTTCATGCTACTTTGTTCCAGCGCAGTGAATCCCAGTTTTACAATGCAGTGAAGAAACAGCAATAACTGCACTTTATGTGACACAAAAAAGAGGCTGCAAGAGAGTAAAATGAATATAATAATTAATAAAATGGACACGGAAGAATAATCCCAGTGAAATAGCCAGATTGCAATTAAAATTTCTGAGGCATATTTTGTGTTCCCAAATCACACTTAATGAGATGCCTTCTGGACAGCGACCATTAAAAGATCCAAAAGACTGGCATTTAGGGAGGGGGTTTGCATTACATTAGAAGTCCTAATCAGGGATGCATATGGCTCTGCTACTTTGCAATGTTTCAGAATGCATACAAAAATGCACAAAATAAATTACAAATAAATGGTACGGCAAAAAATGTCAAATGAGACATCTATCTTCTGAGCCCTGACCTTGTTTCTAAGAATAACCTCTGATTATTCTCAGTTTAATCCCTGTGCATCCAGCTAAGTCCTTCTGCTGCTGACGTACATAACACATTCTCCTCTATCTGAGTGCAAACAATGGAAAGTAGACCACAACTTTCCTTCTGTGAGATAAGTGACATGTTAGCATGAATAATTTTTCTCATTTCGGCATTCACAGGTTTTTTTTTTTCCCTTACATGTGAGCTGTTCTTTGATGGTCCCTGCAACCAGCCTAAATTACGCAAATTAGCTCAGCGTTCCGTACTTTTATAACTGCAGCGAAGTGATGAGATTCTCAAGTCTGCGTGGGGTGCTAATACATGCAGGCAGTCGACCTGATCACAACTTTTAATTGAGGTGTGCGTATAGGCGTGCGCTGGTGTGCATGTGTCTGTGAGCAAGAGAGGCAGAAGGTGAAAGTTGTGCGCGATCATTGTGTGACCTTTTTGAAGTGTGACTTCAGCTGGATTGTCATCAAGCTGTCTCTGGAAGTGATGCTGACGCCTCAGACGCCAAATCAGTCCGGCTGTTGTAAAACAGCTCTGCTGCAGGGGTGGATCGTCATGGGGGACTGGTGGGGGCGGTAGTCCCCCGGCGAAAAACAAAGATACAGGTCCCTCCTCAGGCATCAGTCACGCCTTGCGCAATATTGGATACAACGACACATACATGCGTCACGTATGAGGTTATATATATAGGTTTCTCCAGCCAGAATGAGTCATGGTTGGTCAAAAAAATTTAAGAATGACTTTAACTTTTAGGTTTCTTCAACACAGTGAATTAAATGTTGTGCTGCATGGCTGGCTTCATGTTCACTCTCACAATTAACTTTACAATGTGTAAATTTACAAGTGGATCGCCGGTAAGATCTCCAAATGTATTTTGGGTAAAATCGTCATCAACAGCCGTCCATCAGTCACTAGTCAACAGAGTCTATGCGGTTGCAGGTTAGGTGGATCACGGATAAATTAAAACATGAGTGGCAGTTCATACAAGCATTAAAGTGGAGCAACAAAACGCAAAGAAAAGGAAAAAAAAGAGCGCAGCAAAAGACTAAACTAAAAAAGCTGGATACATATCCTCCTGGAGATGAACCTGACATTGTTGGTCGTGAGTCAAGCCCACCAGAACTGGCACCACGGTCAGGGAGCCAGATTTACAGGTACAATTTCTCACAATCACTGACACTGAAATCAATATGTGAGTTAGTTGTAAACTGTTGATGTGGTTGTTATCGGAGTAGCCCCCCCACCAAACGTTATTATTAGGGGCCCAGGTAGCCTAATGTTTTTGTTGTTCTCATGGTTTGTTAGACTTCATGTCGGTTTCCGTCGGGTTACTCTTGTAAAAAGGCTCATACAACGACGTGCTCGGGGTATTTATTAACAGCAATGGAAACACATCAGGGTGAAATCGGCGCTTGGTACCGAGCAGAAAGAATGAATGAATGCCGGTAGCTACTACAACAATAACTGGTGCGTCTCCCGCGTGACGTCACAACAGCAAACCGCCGAATACATTTTCAGACAATATATTGTGCCATAATATTACAGGTTTGATTGATTTCAAAATGACATGGTCGCTCTTCGTGGTGTTGAACTCTTACTAATCAAATGCTTTGAGCTATGTGTCAAAAATGTAGTAATGCTTATAAGTCCCACTGTTGTGGTCATGTGTGCATTGTAAAACAATGTAATCACAAGCTTTATTGAGCTTAAAGGGCCCGGTCATGTGCCCGGCCCCCGGCCCGGCAGTGACATGTTCCGCCGCTGCTCTGCTGTGCAGTGTGTGCGTATCTGCGCGTAAGACCAGAGTGTGCGCTTTAAACTGGTTGTGAGGTCGACGAGAGCGCAGCATAAAATGAATCCTTCATACTGTCTAGTAGTCTCTACATAATTTCCCCACAAGTGTTGCTAATTTTAGCTCAAAAAACCTTTTCAGCTGTATTTTTTTCCTTTGCAGTCCACTTCCCCCACATATTATACGGCCTGTGTCCTAGTTGGTGTGCTCACCACGTGACCTGCTGTAGCCACTTTCTCCCGCTTTATACTGTGCTTTAATGAGCACCAGTTGTGGTCTCGAACCTGTTGAAACACTTTAACCTCCAGTTAAAAAAAAAAAAAAACACTATAACCATTTTATCTTCGGGGTTGCTTGAACATGTCTGCCCTTCTGCACCGGTATGAGTGATGCCAGAGGCTGTATCTGTAGCACACGCTCACCTACAGCCTTAATAAAAAGTATTACTTCTGATGAAAGGGCCCTGCGATCTTGTCAGAATTTTTGTACCATCTTGACTTGTGATCAAAAGCCCAGGGAGAGCAGAAGTTGATGGAGACGAGCAGGCCCGGACCAGTGCGCTGCCACAAGCAGAACAAAACGCCTCAGGCTGATTTAATGAATGGAGAGAGACTCTGGCAACAAAGCTCCAGGAAGTTTTCACTTGTCCTAAAAGAGGGAAACTCAGTCAAAGTAGGACTGCCCCTGTGGACGTGGTTCTATAAAAAAAAAAAAAAAAAGACAAAGGAGGTTGAGCATTTCTGAAATAGGATGTGTCTCGCACAATGTTCTCTAAGGACACCCAGTTTGGCTGCAGGCTGGTAACCACTGTAACCGATATGGTCCAGAAGAATGGGGTTTAATACACTTGGCTCACATAAAATATTCATGATAATTCAGGTCTTCAAAGTGATCGACGATCCAATCATTAGATGAAGTAGACTGCGACTGATTATAGACTGTGCAATTCAGACAGGACGGGAAATACGCTGGAGTTGAATAAGGAACGCTAGATTCATGAACTTTTAAACTCTTGGTCACTTTTTTTTTCTCTGAACTCATAGGTTTCACTGAAATGCTTGGAGTAACTGAAGCCTTTACAGGACAGATGCAGTACATTGTATGGATAATTTACTAGACAATAAAGTGATTTTGATTGTGATTTTATGCTGATATATTACATTTTGAAAATTCAAAAACCAACCAAATGAAATTGATAAAAAAAAAAATCATACAATCTAATAAAGAAGAGGATGTTTTGCTGACTGACAGTGCACCGTATATTACTTGCATGTCCACCATGATGACGGTACCGCCCCAGATAGACTATTTAGGCAGAGCTCACAGACTGGTCGGAGGCAAATTGTTGGGCAGTCAGTGGTTGCCCGTTAGGGTGCGATAGTTCTGCGTGAACAGCTCAAAGTTACATCTGAGATGCTTCTGGAGCTGTCGGGAGAATCCCCATTCAAGCTACAGCCAACGACAGCTAAGGAAATAGACTGAAGTCACAGTGAGGAAGAGGAATCCTGCAAAGCAAGTGCACGTTCTTGTGCCAGCGGCAGACACATGGACTCTCACATGATGCGCTGCCCCCACATGGTCTAGTTTGGTATCCCCACATAGAGTGCCTTTAAACTAAATTTAAGTTTCTTGCAGCTAGAAGGCTGACAACAATCATATATGCTAGTGTTTGAAGCTGGTGAGATCCTTTTGATTTAACAGAGAGACAGATGAATGTTAGTATTGGGTGATTGTTAACTGAGATTAATTCGGCTGTTGTGGCACCAAAAGGAGAAAATTAACATTTGTTGTGATGCCATGGAGGAAAATTGAGGCAACAAAATGAAAAATTGTTATTGGTTGCCCACCATCAGGCATGCTTCATTGGCTGTCAATGCAGGTGTTTCTGTCGCTAATGATGATACTAATTAGTAGAAAGATCATTTACTTCCTCACACCATTGCGTTATCATTTGCAGGTGTGGTTCCAAAAAGCAGCGAAATCAGTGAAAACAAGAAAAATGACATCGTATGAAAGTGAATCTGCAGGGATGCATCACTTTGTACGTGTTGTGGATCGTAAGATCGTGACTGAGGGGGATTAGATTTTCAGAAAGAGTATTCTTCGAAGCCTGCCTGATATACTAATGGTGTCAGTGATGAAATTTTAGAAAAGGGTTTGTAAAACGTGGCAGCAAATTCACCAAAAGAACAAATTCACTGTTTATTGCTATTTAAGTTGAATTAAAAAGAAGAAAAAAAAGACGAAATCACCAATCTGTCTTTGAAAATTACAGAAAAAAATGAGATAATCAGTTGTAACTCATTCTGAAAGACAAACATCTTCAGGAGAAACAAAGCGAGCCAGCGTGACGGATTTGTGTCCATGTGGAGCCGAACAGGATGTGATAAGGTGGTGTGGTTCTGCCCATCAGTGGATGAATAAACAGAGAAGGCCTGCTGTGCCAGTGCGTTTGACTTAATATTTTTGGTTGTGAAGTATGATTGTGTTTCAGCAACAGGGCAACCGCGATTCATCGGTTGGTGCTCTGTGCCAGTTAGAATTTGTGAAGGAGTAGAGGAGTGGGAGGATGAGAGCAGCATGCTAATGATGCTGCAAGTGTTTCTCGCTACAGATGACTCACCCTCAATATGGGGGAGCTAATATCCACCATGCAAGTAGCAACTCACTCACTTTGCACAGCTTCATATACGGTCGATAAATTGTTGTATTACTGCATTATTTTTTATTTATCTCTTTGATGTAAACGACAGGTGTAAATGACAGCTGTGCATGTATGAATGTTAAGAGTGTATTTACTTTCATCGTTTTTTTTTCTGCCAGTCCATCTTAGTCTCGTATGTGTTTTGCGATAACAGAAAAACAAAGGTAACTCATCTTCTCTCACCTTATCTCATCTCATGCCATCATGTTACAAATACGAGTCTGTCAAAATGAAAAAAAAAAACACACAAATAAATGGATCAGTGGTGTGACTGTGGTGGAATCAATCTGTTAACACACCAGCAAGAGATTCAAAAAACACCTCATCCATCCTCTGTAGCTCTGTGAGAGATATGTGGTTTAAAAAAAAAGAAAAGAAAGAAAACCCAAAGAACCATTTCTTTTGTTAGCTAGTTTTCAAAGGTGGGAGATACTTTCCAGAGTTGTATAATTCACCTGGTAATTGGCTTACGCAGAACTCATGTGGGATGCAATTTCACCTGTTTTCTCGCTCACACCGTCTTGCTCTTTCTTGTTCCGACACTCACACACTCCCCTTGAGATGACAGTTTCCATTTGTAGAGTTATTACCT
This sequence comes from Hirundichthys speculiger, assembly GCA_018398805.1. NCBI lineage: Eukaryota > Metazoa > Chordata > Actinopteri > Beloniformes > Exocoetidae > Hirundichthys > Hirundichthys speculiger. Next base: position 1,999,906 of record JAGFBZ010000229.1, read on the forward strand.
TTATTTTAAAAAAATAAAATAACAGCACATAGTTTTTATGTAAGTGCTGACATGCAGTTACTGATAAAAGGCTGACAGCTTTTAATGGTACATTTTAATGGTCCAAGAAAAAAAAAAATCCTTTACACAGCCTTCATTTATTTGTTACTAGATTAATTTTTGAATAGCTGTTTGAATAATTCTTTTTTTTAATACCTGAAAAGCTACATCTTTTAAGACAGCCATTAGACAAAATTCTTTCATGCAAAATTCTTACATCAACTGTAGTAACCCATATTCAATAGATACAAGCAAAAATGTACCTACAGTAAGAAAATGATAGGCTTTTCAAATCAAAAAACAATTATCATTATTATTATTATTATTATTATTGTCATTGTTATTTTGCTGTTTGGTCCACTTCCTTTACAATGAAAGGTTCAGCGTGTCAGATTTAGTGTCACCTGCATAAACTGGTAGATTGCTGCTGTAGCAGTTATGCACAGTTTACCCTCCCCACTGAAGCTAAATGTGTCCATGAGGCTCGCTTAAGACTTAGTGTTTGGCTTTTAGTTTTCTCTGGACTGCTGTAAAAACATGGCAGCCCAGCACGTTCAAGAGAGAGGGGAGCTACAATAACTTTTGATAGATAACTGCTTGTAGGATGCAGTGTTGTGCCGTTTCATCCTGCTGCTGTATCGTCCAGAACTGTCCCCCGGGAGGAAGTAAGATCTGCCGACTTCATGTGCAGCCGTAAGCAGTTAGAGGGTAAACGCTCTGCTACTGGCAAAAAGAAGGGATCACCTCTTTCAGGGGGTGTGATCATGTTTAAAACAAACAAACAAACAAAAAAAAAACAACTCTATAGGGTTGTTTTGGTGTTTTGAGGAAAAGAAAAAGATATTTAAAAAAAAAGATATTATGCACTCTCTGGCAGTGTCCTTCATTTTAAAAATATCTGTCTCTCAGCTCACGGGCGTTTGACCAGTACACAAAGTCTTTTTCTTTTTGTAATGATTTTATTTGAATAAAAAAGGTAAGGAAATTACAATTCTGAGATAAAAAGCATTTGAAGTCCAGCAGCAAGAGTAATGAACTACCGATATCTGCCACCCAGCATGCCTTTCATACACACCTTCACAGGTATGGATAATTAACACAATAAGGAAACAAATTCCGTTCGTTTCATTTGCTGGTGGAGATGTGGAGACCATATTGCTGAGGATTTTGAAGTTCTCTGTGTGGATTAATGCTGCTCCACTGGATTATTCAAACTTGGAATTAAGTTGCTGGTGGAATTTAATTAAATGGAATCATCAGTAGTCTAAAGCTGAAAATGATATACATTACAAACAGATGTTTCTAATAAGGTTGTAATCAACTGAAAATTTTCCTAAATTCACACTGCTTGTCTGAAAGGGACCTGTATCTATTTTTTGTTGATGTGCAAAACTGATAGAGACATACAGTGATCCCTTATTTTTCGTTGTTAATGGGGACCTGCGCCCTCCCGCGAAAATCAAAATCCGCGAAAGAGAGCCGGAGCCCCCCTGAACCTAAATAATGTGTTTAAAATATGATTAAAAACCGCAAAAAAAGTATCGAGGCACTGCAGCGAAACAAGACAAAGGCTCAACTGTGGTCTTTCTGTTACCTTCACAGCCTCTGGTCTCTGAACCGTAGTAAAGAAACCACTGGTATTGTGCTATTTTTGGCTCGTAATTAGTGGCTACACTAACAACAACAACAGAAACAGTCTGGTTTTCTCTGCATGGAATGGGTACTTTATTCTGGCACTGCTGGGAACTTGTAACATCACACAGGTTGTATTGTTGGGCTCCTGTTGGTTAACAGAGAATATAAATCTATACACGCTGGGCTGCTGTTTATGCTCACTCCACTTTTCATCTAACCCCATTTTCATTCTGCCGTCCCAACGACACACACACTACATTACCCATAAGGCCACACCATTACCCATAAGGCCAGCTTCTTAAAGGGGCCAGGCTGGCTCACAACATTTCTTTACCGTGAGAGAACATGCACAACATTCTGTGATGTTTTTCTTGATTTTTTATTATATATTTCTGAAAAGTCCGTGAATAACTAAAACAGCGGAACTGAAAGCACAAATTGGCAAGGGATCACTGTACCCCAAGAGACTTGGAGCTGTAATTGCAGCAAAAAGTGGCGCTACAAAGTATTAATGCAAGGGGGCCAAATAATATTGCACGCCCCACTTTTCAGTTTTTTGTTAAAGAAGTTTAAAATATCCAGTAAATGTTATTCCACTTCACAACTGTGTCCCACTTGTTCTTGATTCTTGACAAAAAAAATGAAAATTTTATATGTTTGTGTTTGAAGCCTGAAATGTGGCAAAAGGTTGAAAAGTTCAAGGGGGCTGAATAGGCGCTGTATGAGTCAAGTGACTGTAATATTAAAACACGTGTGTCTGGGAGGTTCAGGCTCTGGTTCATCAGTATTCTTGCTACAATTGCAACATGAAGATAAAAAACACTCCAAGCAACTTGGAGAAAAAAATAATTGAAAAGTTTAATACAGGAGATGGCTGCAAGAAGATTTCCAACTTACTGGGCATCCCACAGAGTTCAGTGAAATCCATCATTAAGAAGTGGAAGGAGTATGGCACTTGTCTAAATCTGCCTAGAGCTGGCTGTCCTCATAAACTGAGTGATTAAACAGGAAGAAGACTGGTGACGGAGGCCACCAAGACACCTACGAGCGCTCTGAAGCAGTTAAGGACTTTAATGGTCCAGATCTGTGAGGCTGTACATGCAACAACTGTTTCTCATCCTTCACCAGTCGAAGCTGTATGGGTGAGTGGCAAAGAGAAAGCCACTGTTGAAAAAAGCTCACATGAATTTTTGCCTGGAATTTGCCCAAAGGCATGTGGAAGACTCCATGGTCTGATGAGCCACAAACTGAGCTTTTTATCCATCAGACTAGACGTTATGTTTGGCAAACACGAAACACGGCACATAACTAAAAAAGCACTATTTCCACTGTGAAGCATGGTGGTGGCAACGTCATGCTCTGGGGTTGCCCCTCAGCAGCGGGTCCTGGAAAGCTTGTGAATCTAGGAAAATGCAGAAAAACATAGCCAAATCCTGGAGGACAATCTGATTCAGTCTGCAAGAGAACTATGACTTGGGAGAAGATTTGTTTTCCAGTGAGTCAACGAGCCCGAGCACACAGCAAAAGTGACAGAAATGAGTTCTGGAGTGGCCAAGTTAAAGCCCAGGTCTCAGTCCAATTGAGAATTTGTGGCTGGACTTAACGAGCTATTCACGCTCGATCCCTGAGCAACCTGACAGATCTTGAGCTGTTTTTGCAAGGAAGAACGTAGCAGATGTGCCAGTCTGATGGACACATAAAAACTGACCTGAAGGGGGTAATTACTTATGCAGCCATTTACTTTACCTTATATCATTTTAATCACCTGACAGTAGTTTGTAAAAATCTGTTTTCACTTTGACATGAAAGAAGATTTTTTTTTTTTTTTTTTTGCAAATTCTTGTCAAATGTACACATTTATTTTTCCCCATGATTTCATTATAAAGGCAATAAAAGGTTGAAACATCCAAGGGGGTGAATACTTTTGCAAGGCACTGCATGTTTGTGTTCAGCGCTGTGCTGTGCTATGAATGACAAAGGTTTAGAGCTATGACTGAGAACAAAGGCCGAACGAAGGTTTATGTTCTTTATCAACATATGTTTTTGACTGGAGGAAAATTAGGGATTTGCTGTTTAAGGAATATTTCTTCTTGGGTTCCAAGGCTGTTCTGGTCTTAAGTCAGTTTTGTCTTTATGCATGAAACATCATTGAGAAAAATAATTGTAACAGACTGGCTTTGATACATTTGTTATTGCTTATATGAACCATTAACCTACATAATTATTAAAAAATATCATAAATTAAAGGTTCAACAGAATTTTTTTGTTTTCCTTTATTTTCCCAGTGGCCAGATTCAGTTGACCTGTCAAACTGGATGACCCAGGTCCTTCTTCACACCATAAAACTTAAGTCTGTCAACAAACTGGCAGTTTGTCTGTGAAGACAAACTGCCACCAAAAGCTTGCAAATTTGTCTCGTTCTGCCTCCTGCCTTCCTTTGTTTTTATGATTCACACAGCTTTTATTTTTAGCCACATTTGCACAGAGCTTCCATTTCCCCCCCCAATACTCTGTCAAATGTATGTCATTGATATCTGAAACAACCATGCTGGTTGGCCATCGTGCACGTGTCTAATTCAACTCAAAGAGCCCCCTCAGGAAAAATATAACATGAGTTAAAGAAAAAAAAAATACAGAAGCCAACAAGCTTGTAAATGTGAAAAAAAAAAAAAAAAAAAAAAAACAGGACACACCCATGCTGCACCGGTGCGCCCATCACTCAGAGAAGCCCCTCTACTGTGACTACGGAAATGGAGTATAATTTAACTTGGGGACCATTTCATTGTTCCCTCTAAGCTTCTTAGCTCTAAAATATTCATTTTCCAGGCGAGGGAGGAAGAAATCTGTGACGCCAGCAGACAGAGGAAAGGGGGAGACAGCAAGAGACGAGTGTGCAAAATAGGTAGAGAGAGGAACTGGCGGAGTGAGAAAGAAGCAATGAAATAAATGAAAGAGAAGCTCGAAGGAGGGGAATGAGAAGAGGGATTGAGAGAATAGAAACCGGCGCTTTAACTGCTCTCATATAAGCAACTTTCCTTCTTTTATTTTCTCTCTGAAACACTCCGTGGCAGGCCTGTCCAACGCAAGACTACGCCTTTCCCTGCCGTTCTGTCACAGACGGAGGCTGCAGAGGAGGAAAGTGGCAAGAGCAGACAGACTGGGGCAATAAAAACGGTCGTGATTATCATCCGGACGTCACTAAATGCAATTATTTACAGATATTCTGTCACGCTTGTGCTGAAAGCTGCCATTTCCTTGTGGCAAGGCTAAAGACAGTGCTCTATGTTTTCCTCAGACCGGCTGTAAAACGGGAGAATACGATTATCTGATGCAACAAAAGATAAAGTAAGCTTTGCCTTGACAGAACAGTTCTGTGCTCGTGTTGCTCTGAAAATGTTGTATGAAATAACAATTAAATAAATTGAATTGTTAAATGTATATATGGTATACACATAGAGAAGTGATGAAAATTTATTTGACATTAAATATAATTTGGTAAAAAAAAATTAGCATGCATTTAACTGCGTGACTTACTAATACTGCTTTGACACAAAACAAGTCTCTTTAACACACTTGGAGGGAGAAAACGTGACCATTCAGACAGACCTTTGAACACCATTCAGTTAACGCAAACCAACTTTCAGACTCTTTTGTACTTAACGGAATATTTTGCTCCTCTTCATTTCAAAGTTGACTGGCTGCCTCTGTCACGAGGCACTTCAGTCCTACTTCCACATCCAAAATGCTCTCAGAGCTGCAGGACTGTGAGCAGTTTGGACCAAGAGGAGGTGAGCAAGTCCTGACTGGTTTGAAACTGCACGTACTCAAATATGTCCAGCTTTTTCACCCGCAGCTGTCCCACCTCTGAACCGAGAGAGGCTGAGGCAGAATTCTTCCTCCTTCCTGTACGAGATCTGAACCGCTCCCGCGGCGCATGTCCTGTGGGTTGGCGGTAGAGCTGAGCGATTTATCCATTCTGCGATATATATCGATATGTTATCGAGTATCGATTTTTCAGCCGCGGGTATCGATATTCTAAGCTTCTTTCAAAATCCCCGTGTCCCACATTTAAAAGCTTGCAAGCAACAATTTGCACTGTTTAAATGAATGAAACTATTTTTCTCAACAAATCTTTTATTCATTTTGTCCAGCATTTGCAAGCTGCCTGTCAGCCATATAATGTTGGATTTATGCTTTCAGTTCAATTAATTCAAACAAAGTCACTGGGACACTCACAAGATGTCACCAAAATCACTTTGCCCCTTTAAAATCTTTCGGAAAATGATATAAATGTATTGTAAGATGAATATCGATATATATGGTATCGGTAGCCGATTATCGTGCATCACATCGTATCGCGAGATTAGTGTATCGCTACAGCCCTAGTCAGAAAGGCGCATTAAGTATCACAATAACTATGTCGACATATGAATTTGCATGTGCTCGTATAGTTAACGTTTCGCTTTATGTAGTTTAACTACAGAAAAACTATATGGAAAGATTATAGACTCAGAAACAATATTCTACAATGGTATGGTGTAAAAAAAAAACAACAAAAAAAAAAACAAACAAAGAAGAAACAAAAAGTGTCAACGTACATTTAAAAACTGTAAACACAGACCGATGCAAACTTAGTGAAAGTCAGATTTTGAGAAACATGACGTGGGATGATGATAATCTGATTCGTAGCTCTGTTTTTTGCTTCCACGTGGAGCGGCTAACGCTCATGTAGAATCCATTTCAAGTAAAATGGAGCTTGATGCCGCAGCAGAGGTTTTTGTAGGTGTGCTTGAAAATAAAACTGATCAGCTGTGATGCACCGCCACGTACAAAAAACCTGAGCTGTCATCGTCGAGCTAGATCAAAGAAGGATACATTTTATATCTGCGGATCACAAGGTTATTCTGTCACACAAAGCATTGGCTTAATTTAAATCTGTGGACCGATTTCTCCTATGTTAAAACCATTTTAATGCATTTTGAGTGCAGAAATTTGTCAGAATGTTATCGTTTTAGTCACTGCAACCGTGACACCTGCAGTAGAGTCCTGTGTGATGTATACTCCTCTGTGCTGGTACATAGTAATTGATCGGAGCTTTAGCCTATGAGATCCAGCTGGAGCGCAGTTATGTAACCCTCCCTAAAGCCAAATGAAAGCCGACACGATTCAAATCGCACCACACACAGAGCATCGCATTAATGAGTCACCACATCTTCCTCTAAGAACATTAAGCAAACTTCTATAAAACACACCGCAGAAGCCCAAGGTAATGTCTGCAGGATATACATTTTTACTCTGCACATTATCCTGCAGCATCTGTTTTTATTTTCTGTATTTGCCAGTGTAGATAAATGAGCAGGTGAGAAACATCTTTAGTGCCACAAAATAGTGTGCTGGAGTTGAGAAGAGAGGATTTTTTGAAGATATGTTTTAATAGGAAAGACAGAAAGGAAGAAATCCTTTGACAAGCACCTCAATCTTCCAGCAGTGACAGTAAAATATGGTACACTGCTGGACATTTACTGGCCGTTGCTTGTAACTGAGAGAGTGAGAGACAATAACAAAAAGAGGCTTTGTAGTAAACAGGCAGACAGAGAAGAATGGAGTCTGTCAGTGCAGAGATGTAACATGAGGAGAACAACAGAAAGCAGTTATACATGTGGGTTGTTGGGTATCCAGGCAGGCTGGGTTTTTGCTGCTGCTGCTGCTGCCACTGTTACTGCTTGAGAAGAAAAACCTAGCTCAGAATTGATATGCTAATTTGATTGAGAAGGTGTAGGTGGATATGGAGAAGGTTTTAAGCTGAGAGGGGGACAGAAAGCGAGAATGACAACGAAAAAGAGAGGGTAGTAAAAAGGAAAGTGGGAGTTGGAGATGTGGTGCGGGGAGGGAGAAGATTGAAATGAAACAAATGGGAATGAGTGGGAGGAGAGTCAAGCTCATTGAGGCGCTGCACTTTGGGTTTAAAAATTCAAAATTCAAAGTCAGTCAGCGCGCATCTGTCAGTCAGCTGTGAGATGGCAGCAGCGGATTCAGGATTCAGGATTCAGAATACCGGCCCGTGTCCACCGGTGACACCTGTTGACACATTTACTTTTTTTGAATGCATGATAATTAGCACCTAAGATGTCTTTTTCATACAAGTCTGACATACATATATATAAAAATGTTATGACATGATATATGATGTGGTATTATAGAATGACATATATATAAATGTTATGATATGATGTATGATGTGGTATGGTAGAATGACTGTAGAAGTGGACATATTCAAATTTTCAGCCATCTAATTTTCTTCTCTTGTGTCGCTAGAGGAGCTCTACACCCAGCATAAATCCAAAAAACTGTAATTATTTCTGAACATCAGCGACCAAGGATCACAAGGAGAGGCTCCTCCTCAAAACAGGCACAGTTGGATCCAGTGTTTTTTAATTGGTTGAACTCCTGGAGGCCTGCTAACAAGCAGAGCTAACGACTCATGAACACACATAACTCCTTTTGCTTGTCAGACACGCAGGTTTTCAATATGTCTACACATTATCAACATTTCCTATAACGGACCTCGGCACCTCAACTGCTTCTATCCATGTTTGAGTCAGAATCAGATTCAGGATGAATGACAGTAGAAACACAATGAACTGCCAACAACCCAGATTAGAGTTGGACACCGTTGTTCAGTAAACACTTTGCTCATTAGCTGATATTGTGTAACGTTATCCATGTCTTTACAGAAAGCCTAATGATGCTGTCGCAAAGCTACTTTTGACTCCAGAGTTGCTAATTATTGAACGTGAAATTGATAGCTTTTTTCCTCCTTTTTTTCTTGCTAGCAAGAGACAGAGCGTAGAAGCACTCAGCAACTATGGTCCCTCACTGTGTTTGCATGAAAATTTGCACACTCGTCAGTTGCCAACACAACAGTTTTTAGTTTTCTTTTTGCCCGTGGCTTCAGACTCACAAGCTTCCAGTTTTAAAAGGAAAGACAGATCTTAAGCTGTAGTGTTTCTGCTAATCCGGATACAACCGGGAACACTAGAGCTGAGCGATTTTATCGATACTGCAGTATATATAGATATTTTTCAAGTATCGAGTACCGATTTTTCAGCTGCGGGTATCGATATTCTAAGCTTCTTTCAAAACCCTCGTGTCCCACCTTTAAAAGCTTACTAGCAACAATTTGCACTGTTTAAATAAATGAAACTATTTTTCTGAACAAATCTTTTATTCATTTTGTCCAGCATTTGCAAGCTGCCTGTCAGCCATATAATGTGTAATTGATGCTTTCAGTTCAATTAATTCAAACAAAGTCATTGGAACACTCACAAGATGTCACCAAAATCACTTTGACCCTTTAAAATCTTTCGGAAAATGATGTAAATGTATTGTAAATCTATGAACATTGTTATATATCGTATCGTGAGCCGAATATTGTGTATCGCTTCATATCGCAAGATTAGTGTATCGCTACAGCCTTAAAGAACACGTTTGGAGAGATTTTGAAACAAAAGCAAAATGCTTTATAAAAGGTACTGGCGCATCCATCTGAATGGAAAAGGTACTCCGTTCTTGATGCCTGAGAATCTATAACCATCTCAGGAAATTCTGCCCTCTATGACATAAAAGAGAACAAAAGTTAGAAAAAACTTGTTGGCATTGTTTGTTTTGAGCCTTCAGTCAAACGTGGGGTGGTAATTTATCGTACTAACACCATAGGTGAGACAGAGAACATCGACAACCACGATAAACAAATGCAACTGCTCATCTCAAGCGGGACCACCTGCATAAATGCAGGTGTTTTGTTAGTTCTTTCACTTCAAACTGGAAAAGGCACGTGTGAACCTGTCACTGAGCATGGCAGAATGATCATAGTAAAACAGACAAGAGCGTCATCCAAATTGTTACCTCAAAGCGGTTGCAAGTGCACTCTTGTCCACTGTTTATGTAAACTGCATCACCTCTTTGCTGTAACCCTCATCTGCTTCTCACCCATGCTCAGAAACAGCCGGGACCAGAGGGCATCCAAAAAACAGTTGTCATCCAGGAAAGGAGGCTCCACGTCGGTGTTCACAATGGCTGGTGTTTTCTCGACAAGCCCCAAGTGGTGGTACTAGAGACCCTCGCTTCAGGGGTCAGAAGACGAGCAGACAGTGCCTCTAAAAAGAGCATGCTGGTCAAGGACAGGTGAGCAGTGGAAACACATGTATGTGTCTGCAGCGGAGCTGCAACTGTGGCCTGCCGGGGATACTGAAGCTCAATTCTGCTGTCAGACAAAAATCCACACACGAATTTGTTTGTCTCTGATACTTCATGAGCCGAACCAGGCACTGTTCTTTTCTGCTGATGGGCAAGTGATTAAAATTAGAATAAAAAAAAAAAATGGTCAAAGAAAGAAAATGTATTTTTGAAAAAGCTTTGCTGAAATGAACTCAGGGAAAAACGTGTACTTTTCTTATGTAATGGATAAAGAAAAATTCATAATTCACTTGTTTTTGTTTGTATCTTCTTATTATTTAGGTGCTTTTCTTTTTTTGCCAAGTGAGAAATCAAATTAACCAAAGTTTTGCTGAACATGGAAGTGCTGCATTCATTCTGCCACAAATGATGCTTGGTTTGAATCTTTGTTCCATCCGTCCATCTGTCTGTCTGTCCATCCATCCGCCTGTTTATCCATCCATCCACCCATCCGCCCGTCCATCAGTCTGCCTGTCCAACCATCCACCCGTTCATCCATCCATCCATCCATCCATCCATCCATTCATCTGTCCATCCATCTCTGTATCCATCCGCCCGTCCATCAATTCGCCCATCATTCATCCATCCATCCATTCATCCATCCATCCGCCCGTCCATCCATCCATCCATCCGCCTGTTCATCCATCCAACCATCTGTCTGTTTATCCATCCATCCACCCATCCGCCCGTCCATCAGTCTGCCTGTCCAACCATCCACCCACCCGTTCATCCATCCATCCATCCATCCATTCATCTGTCCATCCATCTCTGTATCCATCCGCCCGTCCATCAATTCGCCCATCATTCATCCATCCATCCATTCATCCATCCATCCGCCCGTCCATCCATCCATCCATTCGCCTGTTCATCCATCCAACCATCTGTCTGTTTATCCATCCATCCACCCATCCGCCCGTCCATCAGTCTGCCTGTCCATCCATCCGCCTGTTCATCCATCCATCCAACCATCTGTCTGTCCATCCATCCATCCATCCATCCATCCGTCCATCTGTTTCTGTCTATCCATCCGCCCGTCCATCAATCCATCCATCCATCCGTCCATCCATCCATCCATCCATCCATCCATCCATCCATCCGCCTGTTCATTAATCCATCCGTCCATCCGTCTCTGTCTATCCATCCGCCCGTCCATCCATCCATCCATCCATTCATCCATCCATCCATCCATCCATCCATCCGTCTGTCCATCCATCCGCCCGTCCATCCATCCATCCATCCGCCTGTCCATCTGTATGTCTGTCTGTCCATCAATCCGCCTGTCCATCCATCCGTCTGTCTGTCCGTCCATCCATCCATCCATCTGTCTGTCCATCCATCTGTCTGTCCATCCATCCACCCGTTCATCCATCCATCCATCCATCCGTCTGTCCGTCCATCCATCCACCTGTTTATCCATCCATCCGTCTGTCCGTCCATCCATCCATCTGTCTGTCAGTCCATCCATCCATCTGTCTGTCCATCCATCTATCCATCCATCCATCCATCCATCCATCCATCCATCCATCCATCCATCCATCCATCCGTCCATCCATCCATCCATCCGTCTGTCTGTCCATCAATCCGCCTGTCCATCCATTTGTCTGTCCGTCCGTCCATCCATCCATCCATCTGTCTGTCCATCCATCCACCCGTTCATCCATCCATCCATCTGTGTGTGTCCATCCATCCATCCATCCATCCATCCATCCATCCATCCATCCATCCTGTCCGTCCATCCATCCATCCGTCTGTCTGTCCATCCATCCGCCTGTCCATCCATCTATCCATCCATCTGTCCGTCCGTCCGTCTGTCCACCCATCCATCCATCCATCCATCTATCCATCTGTCCATCCATCCGCCCATTCATCCATCCATCCGTACGTCTGTCCGTCCATCCATCCATTCGTCTATCCATCCATCCATCTGTCCATCCGTCCATCCATCCATCCATCCATCCATTCATCCATCCATCCATCCATCTGTCTGTCTGTTCATCCATCCGCCTGTCCATCCATCCATCCATCCATTCTTGTGTCTGTCCATCCATCCGCCCATTCATCCATCCATCCATCTGTCTGTCCATCCATCCGCCCGTTCATTCATCCGTCCGTCTGTCCATCCATCCATCCATCCATCCATCCATCCATCTGTCTGTCCATCCATCCGCCCGTTCATCCATCCATCCATCTGTCTGTCCATCCATCTGCCCGTTCATCCATCCATCCGCCCGTTTATTCATCCGTCCGTCCATCCATCCATCCATCCATCTGTCTGTCCATCCATCCGCCCGTTCATCCATCCATCCATCCGTCTGTCCGTACATCCATCCATCCATCCATCCATCCATCCATCCATCCATCCATCCATCCATCCATCCATCCGTCCGTCCGTCCATCCATCCGCCCGTTCATCCATCCATCCATCCGTCTGTCCGTCCATCCATCCACCCACCATGAGAGTCTTTTGGCACAGTTCTCTCTTCACCACCACAGACCAGTACAGAGTCCGTATTACTGTAGACTCCGTCTCCGCTCCATTCTTCTCTCACTCATGAGCAAGATCCTGATATATTTGAACTCCTCCACTTCAGGTAGCACCTCATCTCAAACCTAGATGGAGACCAGCTGCGGTTGAAGGCATGGACCTCGACATTTCTACCCTTGGACACAAATACTGATTGCTGGGTAGAGTTAATTCTGGTTAAACAAAGGCTACCAAAATAACACAAACACATCTAATGTAGCATTTATGCACACTATATCGACTTGATTTTACTAGTGTTGGCATTACTTTATTGCATAATTTGTGTAAATCCTTCTGAATTGTGCATAAACTTGCTCCAGGAATGAATTTCTGACATTTCACATGTTCTAACCCAACTCCTGCATCATAACTTATACAGTTTGACATACCATACAAGCTTCCTTCCTCAGAAAACAGCCTTGTTGTACATTCCAGTATTTAATGATAATCCATAACAGTCAAGGAGACATGACCGCTTCTGCCTCTGCTCCTGAGTTTGACTGAGACACCATGAGACTCAGAGCTAACCTGTCAAAGTGGATATTCTGATATAAATCCATCAGCATATCCGAGCCTTAGATCATGGAGCAAGAAAAGAGAATTTTACCTCTGCCTCATTCATCACAATATAATACTAAACCTTAAACTCTTTGGGTGAGGATTGCTTCTCTATTTTGTTTCAGATTTGTTGACTGATCTGTACCAGTTTAAAAGGAAAAAACAAAAAAAAAGCCACATTCCTTGAGCCCACTTTGCTCAAGCTACACCAGCTGTCTTCAGTTCCCCACTCAGGACCAGTGTTCTGACTGTGGAAACTGCTGACCAGCTCATGTAAACAACAGCCAGCAGTTCCAGTTAATGAGCTGCGTGGGCGCGTCAGTGAGGCATTAAGCAAAAATGCTTCGGGATGAATTTATTTCACGTCTCTCAGTGGCACTGTGGAGGTGTGTTGTGTCTGTCACTTTTTGTTCCTGTAGGTTAGGCCAACACCTTTCTCCCCACAGACGTTTCACCCGCTGAGCCATTATAAAAAAAAAAAAATCTCATGCAATAATTTGATAGTTATGATGCAAGCTTTTGGAGGAAAGTTTGAGAATTGGCAGACGTGCTTGCTTCTGTAACAAGGTGAAAATGGGGTGTTTCCATTTTTCATTTTCTAAGTCCTACATTTGATACCTTACTGTGTGATAAATGTGCCATGTCTCAATGATATCCTCTCTGAGGGATGTTCAGAGAGATGCTGACAGTACTGTCAACATATTACTTAATTTGTTGAAAGCATACCTGCATCTTTTTGCTGGACAACGATGGCAGGAACCTCTGGATGCACTAAATGTGTTTTCTGACATTTTTACAAGCTTTTCTGACAGTATAAATCCACTTAATTTAAGCCTATAAAGGAATGGATCTTTACGTGTTCACTGTCAAAAGCCACAGCAAGCACATAAAATAACATCATATAAATACACCTAATCATCATCATACAAGAAAAAGTGCACTTTGTTTTCTTTGAAGAGCAAGGTGCTTGTTGAACATGCAGTTTGGCATTATAACATGATGTAGTAACTAGAAAAGCACTCGGAGAGCACAGACCTCCACCAAGCACAACAATTCCTGCATATAGCAATTTACAAATTGCAATAGAATCTGCCTTCTGGATCAGATCCGGATCAGCCTTTGAAATTTGATAGAGGTTCCCACTGTCAATCCCTGAGTCAAATTTCATGGGTTTTTGGCCAATAATTAACGGAGATATTGAGAAACAAATTTTTTGGCCCCATTGACCGCAATGTTATCGAAAATTTGAAATTGATCCAGAATCCAGGATTTCTTCCGGATCACACCCAAAATGAAATCAGTTCTTCCTTTTCACATTTCTGACAACTCCTGAAAGTTTCATCAAAATCCATCCATAACTTTTTTAGTTATCTTGAACACAGACCAACAGATAAACGCTGGCAAAAACATAACCTCCTTGGCGGAGGTAATAACTATGAAATGAGTATGATGTCTTATCTTTCTCACTTTTCTTGTGCTGGATGGTTTGTGACAGTAGGGAACTTGAGAGGAAAAAAAATTACTCCATGGAGTGACACTTGGCCCCACCTTGTGACACACTGGCGCTCCACAGTATGTTCCCGTCTATGGTGTATGCAAACTGCGAATGATGAATACCAAGAGTGCTGTTCCATTCCTCACCCAGGATGCCAGTTCTTGCCAGGGAACATTTTAGCGAGGGAGTGTAAATCTTCCTACACATTGATTTTGTTTCCTTCTAATAGAAAACACAGCTACAAGACATAATAGAGGCCTTTAGATTTTAGAGAGGCATTGTAATTACTTTGATGATGGCTCCATTTCGTTGACATCTTCTTTACATGTGCGTTCATCTTTGCTCTCTTCAGCTCAGCAACTTCCTCCTACCCTCAGATGTTGGGCCTTCGCAGCAGCTTGGATCTCAGGCTGGCCAATCATCAGGCTTTGGCAATCGTCTTCCAGCTGGAGTACGCCTTCTCTGCTCCAGTAGGTCGAGAAACTATGGTAAGTGGGATGCACATCGTGCACCGAGTTAATCCTAAACTGTCGAAATGAAAACCGGCCAGAAAGTCCTTTTTGTATCAACTTCTTTACTTCACTCTCAAGATCAAACACTTGAACGGATTTTCACAACAGTGTGACGTGAAGGCACCTATGCACGGTCCATTATCCTTTCTTCTGTCAGCCTTTGTTCTTCCTCCTCCTCTCTCTTGTTCTTTGAGTATCACATTTGCAAAGCGAAGTTTGAAATGACAGTGTCTTTAGTGCTGCTTCATTCATGGCTTGCTCATTACCATTTGTTTTCTTTCTGCATTTGCTTTTTTTGACCGCAGCATACAATATATCTTATGGTTTATTGCTGCTCATTAGTGTTACTTTGTGAAACTGTTGCCAGGATTATGCAATCTATACCGTATTTTCCGGAGTATAAATCGCTCCAGAGTATAAGTCGCACTAGGTTAAAAATGTATCGTTAGGTAGGAAAAACATACAGAAGTCGCACTGGAATATAAGTCGTATTTTTGCGGGTAATTTATTTTACGAACTACAGTAATCCTTCACACTTAGCGGTCAATGAGGGCTGTGACCTCCCCCTCCACGAATGGTGAAAACCGCGATGTGGATGTACATGTACATGTACATGTATATGTACATACAGTATACATGTACGCTCATACGCAAAATCTCGGAACGTACACTCACTTTGACGATCTCTCCTCTGTGCGTGGCTGACGAAGATCTTGATGATGACGATGATTCTTGATGATTGATGGTAATGAAGATGTTGGATTGCCTGTGCAGGTGTGAAGTATGGAGTGTGATACCTGCACAGGTGCTGAGAGGGAGAGCTTTACTGCTCTCTTGAGAACGTGTCCTGGTCCTCTTGTGCGACCACGGCGTAGGATTGCCTCGATTTCAACTTATCCAGAAGTTCAATTTTTTTGGCGATTGTCATCATTTTGTGACGGCATTTTGGTTCTCCAGAGGCACTTGGCGATAGGCGGCGTCCTTTGGGATCCATTTTGACTTTAATATAGCACTAAACCTTTGTCTCACGAGAGCAAGAGATGGGAGATACGGGGATGCGTCTCAGCCAATCAGCGTACAGACCACCAATGGCACAGTAATACCTGTCCTATCAGCCAATCACAGGCCTCGATTTTCATTCATGGGGCATCCCGTGTAGGCTCCTGTGGCTTCCTGAGGCTCGTTCTTGATGTGATGTGTTTGCCTCAGTCTTGCGCACTTTGTTTGAATTTTTTTCAATTTTTTTTTCGAATATTTTTTTTCAATTAATATTTTTGAAACCTAAACCTCCGCAATGTACTGAGACCACGATTGCTGAGACCGCGAAGTGTGCGGGATTACTGTACTTGACCAAAAACAGTCATTACGTCATCTTGGAAGGCAAGTTTAAACATTAATAAAAGAGTAGAGAACAGGCTGAAAAGGTGTAAGATATGCTAACACAGTGAAGGTTAATCAGCTGCACGAAAAATAAACATAAACAGAAAAGGTGTACAGGGTTAATGTAACATAAACAGTTTTATGTAACTATAGCCTAAAGAACAAAACAAATGTGCCTTTACTGTAATTAATAACAAGCATTCTCACTCCACATCACTAAATCCAATGAATTCTTCGTCATCTGTGTCACTTCTGAATAACTCCGCCAACTCCGGAGGAAGACAAAGCGGAGCTTCCTTTTCTGTGAGGCTGTCTTCAGACTCAGAATCAGTTCCAGTTCCAGTTCCAATTATTCCAGCCTTTCTGAATCCAGACAGCATGGTTTCAGTTGTTACTGAAGACCATGCTTGGTCGATCTGTTCCATAGCCTGGAGAAAAGTTGCGTGGAGCATCCTCCTGGGTGCTGCGAAATCGTTCCTCTAGCTGTGGCCACCTAGCTTTGAGCCTACGATTAGCTTTTTTTTTTGTTTTTTTCATCGCACTAAGACTAGCCTCCGCTTTATGCCAGTCCCTAACAACTTTTTCACTTACTCCAAACTTTCTCTCTGCTGCTCGATTACTGTTTTCAGCTGCAATTTTCACAACTTGCAGCTTTTAGTGCAGAATATGATTTTCTTTTGGGAGTCATTGGTGTTCAGTCGTTCTTAGTTGTCTTTGTAAGCTAACGTTTACTGTTTACATTTTTAATTGTTAAGGAGTAGTATTGGTGAGTAAGTCTAGAGTGCCCTCTCGTGACTGAATTTATTTATTTATTCGTGCAAAAGTCGCTCTGGAGTATAAATCGCAGGAACAGCCAACCTATGGAAAAAAGTGCGACTTATAGTCTGGAAAATATGGTATTCCAAATGTGTGTGCATGAATACGTCCTTATGCATGCGCACCAAAATAAGAAAATTGCTACCTCAGAGAAACAGTTCCTCAATGCAGCGAGAAGTCAGAAAGTCAAGAAAGAATCTTTAACTGAGGAGCCTCAGACCATCGCTCCGAGTTTGGTTTACCCAAGTAAGTACTGTAACAAAGTGGAAATTTAACCCCCAGGCTTTAAGTGTTGCCTGGATGATTAACCTGAAGGCATTGCTCACTTTCACCCAATAATTTTCATCATCACTGATCTGGGGCCGGGTTACTGGGACAGAGGTCCCCAGAACCCCCTTCTCCTACTCCATGTTCTCTAATCCTAGCAAAGATAAACTGAGTTGTTCCCGAGCCAACAAAGAGATATAATCTCTTCAGCAAGTGCTGGGTCTGCCCCGAGGTCTTCTCTGAATGGGACATGTCCACAACACCTCCACTGGAAAGCATCTTGCAGGCATTGTGACCAGATACACAAAACAGTTTTCTGGTTTGGACATCTGGCTTCTTTTGATGTAAGGGAGTAGTTAGACTACTCTGAGTCCTCCCGATGACTGAACTCTTTAGGTTAACTGTTCAAACTGTTCAAAGAAAACAAGAGAAAAAAAATCATTTTTGCAGCTTGTATTTGCAGCTTTATTCTTTGACTGGTAATTTAAGTGTTCCATTTTGGCTCCGCCTTCTCTTCACCATGAAGGACTGGTCCTAATTCCCTATCCCTATATCCCTATTCCTTATTTCTTCTACATTTGACCCTCACTCATGAACGACACTCTGAGTTGCTTGAGTTACCAACCTGGAGTGTTGCAGTGTGAACTGGGCAGTTTTGTGAGGCAGATGCATTAGCTGTCCGATCCTTGTTTGTTCACTTTATCCCTTTTATAAAAATCCTACTTTCATAAGGGCAATTTCAAGGGTCACAGACTTTGAGAAATGCAGTAACATCAAGTTTTTGGCTAGTGTGCTGCATTTTTTTTTTTTTTGTTTTATTGGGCACTCTTGACAGTGGGATGTTATTAATTCTCCAATTATTTTCCAATCTCTTCCCTGTATTTATTTGAGCAAGTTCCTCTAACTGTTTATTACTGACATTTGTGTCAGCCTGAAAAATCCAGCAGCGTACAGTAAATATCCGGCCAGAAGACAGGGTGGCCTTTTATTTCTTTATACTAATTTATAAAGGAACATAAACATGCTTTCCTGCAAAATCTTAGTAGAATCTCCATCTTGACAATGAGTATCTCTGTGTCCAAGATATGAATAATGTCTCTGCAGTGTAAGATGAACTAAGTGTCAAACTAGCAACAGTAATGATTTAATTCAGAAGTACTGTATATATATATTTATATATATATATGTATATATATATGAATAATGAAACTGTTCTCATTTTATTTTCTTAGTGTTAGTAGCCGTGTTTCCATTACCATTTTGGTGAAAAACCTGAGCGATATTTTAAAATCATGATAAAACTTAGTTGTGAAACCTTATTCCCATTCAGGATGGTTGAGCTCAGAAGTCATGTTTTTTTCCTTTCATGATGAGTTTTTCCAAGAATAAAGGCCATAAATGTCCAGAAGCCCTTGCATTTAGGCAGATTAATCACTATTTTTACTTGAAAAAGACGTAGCTGTCTGCAAGAAATCGCTAAAAGACAAACTTTTCAAATCGTTGAAAGGATTTGTGGAAGGGCCATTGTCCACTATTTCATGGAGAAGAAGCGGATTCAAAACTTCTGGATGACTTGTGGATCTTTTTGTGAGTAATTCAAGGCAATGACTCCTGTTGCACCTGCGACATTCATTCACAAGGGAGTTTAATTCCTACAGGAGAGCCAGTGTGGCTCTTGGTGTTATGTCATGTGACTTTTAGATGCAAAAAAAGGCAGTTCCGTCACAGTTTTCTTAAATATTCATTTTTTTCCAAATCACCAGAAAGACCAGCTCATGCGAGCAGAAAATTTTTTTTTCTTGTTTTAGTCTCGCACTTGTTTTTGTGAAATTGATGCATTTCCTTGAGGCGCATTTTCAATTTGTAATTCTATTTTGCACAACTCTGAGTAATGACAACACACCTGCTGAGACATTTTTGTGCGGGAGCCTCAATTACTCACGTTGAGTCAGTGGATTCCTTCAGGTTTATTTGTTTCAGGTGGGTCGTCTCTCATCTGATATATTTGGATATAATGAGTGTTACCGTTGATGGACAACAGCGTACAACTGGACCAACTACCATCTCACCCACCTGATGTATTAATTAGAACAGTTTGAAACAAATCTGCTTGTATCTTTTCAGTTTTGAGCTGTGCTCTGACTCTTGTCTGAATTTGACATTGCATCGACTGCATTTTCTATAAAAAATGGTCAATACTTTCATTTAATTGAGTTTTTGCCTGAGGCTCTGCCATGTCTTGCCTACGTTCATATGAAAGGTTCGTACCTGTAATGGGCATCAGTTACAGACCTGCACCAGCATCAGGTCTCCAGGGAAGAAAATTCCAAATTCCAACCGTACCACTTAACAGCTGCTCACAGCATGATAAAACACAGAAAGGCCGTGGTAATTATGTGTGTGGGTGAACCTTCAACATTTTATGCATGCTAAGGCTGGGCTCTTACTGTGTTATTGCATGTTTTCCCTCATAGAGTCAACAAAAACACCAATTAAACAACAACAACAAAATGTCTCTACATTAATGCCTCAGTTCACCCTTTTTTTTTTTTACTATATTTTTACAGTGAATGACATATTATTCAGTGGAGTGTTGACATGTAGGATACTGCAGGGTAAAATCACTGCAGTAGTTTATATTTTACTACTGATGAATAATAGGGTAAGAAGGCTCATGAGGGCTCTGAATTTCTGTTATTTGATTTGTGACTTTTAGAAAAGCAGGTGATTCAGACGCGGCTCAGGGTCTTTGAGAAGTTGAGACTGATGGGTTTATAATAGATAATGCATCTGTTTTATCATAAAGTACAGATTTGGTTTTCCTTTGATGTAATGATGGGGCTCGATGATAAGCCTAGATCTGTATCTGGCCCAATTCATGGAGAGGAGAATATTAATTTTATTTGCTAAATTATGGCAGTCCATCACGCTAAAAGGTTTCCCTCAAAGCCAGAAGCCACGGTTAACAGTGGAATAAATATCAGGTGACTAATGTCCAACCAGCCAAAGTTTAACCTAGCAGGTTTAACTTAAAAGGATGTTGCTCTAATATTTTCAAAAACAAAAAGATCCTATTTCATTGCCATTGGTTAATTAAATAAGCTATACATGATGAATTCGTTTGGGTTCTTTTGAAATTAGGGAATAATCTGAGAATACATAAAAGGTCTTTGGTCAATTTATGGTGTAGTCTAAACATATTGGATAAGTGCTCGAAATTAAGCTTTTTAACCGCCTATATTACAGAAATTCTCTATTTTCAAACTCCCCTAACAATGGTAGAAATGCAGAGCTGGTTGCCATAGTGAGGAAGGAAACGCAGGATTGGTACAAGAAGAGATTTATCCGCAGAGCTCCGAGAGTAAAACATTGGATCTGCAGTTCTCGCGAGAGAGAATACAGAGAAGAAGAAATATGACAGTTGGGTATATTGGCGTGGGCAGCACGGTGGCTTGGTGGTCAACACTGTTGTCTCACAGCAAGGAAGTTTCTGGTTTGAACCTCAGCAGGGGTCTTTCTGTGTGGAGTTTACATGTTCTCCCCATGCTTGCGTGGGTTTTCTCCCGGTAATCTGGTTTCCTCCCGCAATCCAAAGGCATGCATGTCAGGTTAACTGGTAGTTCTAAATTTCCTGTAGGAGTGATTGTGAGTTGTTAGTCTACCTGTGGTCCTGTGATGGACTGGTGACCTGTCCAGGGTGGACCCCTGGCTTTCACCTGAAGATAACTGGGATAGCCTCCAGCAGATCCCCGTGACCCTAGATAGGACTAAACAGGCATGGATAATGGATGGATGGGTATCTTGTTTTTTTATGTTCAATCTAACTTCTCTGCAAACTGAGCCAGTTTCTCTTGAAAACATGCATGACTGTGTGGCCGGTGGCTTTGGAAAGCCCCTGGTTCAGGTCATTGACTGTGTGTTTTGAGGTCCCTGTTAATCTTTACTACGAATGTTCAGATGCCCCAGAAGATGATTCCTAATATTTTTGTCCCTATTTATAAAAGTGTATATCACCCCATAAAATTTCAGACACATCATGATGCTAATTCATTTGCTTGTTATCGTTCAAAATGTACGTTTTATAGACAAGATTTGTCATCATCTAATTGACACAGTGCCATGTGGTTTATTGAAAACAGTTATATAGTCACTGAGATTTTTGCCCATATTTGAAAAAGTACATTTCTAAATTAAAAACAAAAAAGATAATACATCTGAGTGAACTATCCATTCTTCCATCTACATCATCCTAGAATAGCAGCAGAGGGTGACAAATTTAAAAAGATCTACACCCACTTTACTCCACATTCCACTTTTCTCTGCCATGAATTTTTGAATGTTTAATGAGGCGAGAGATGCTTAGTGAGAGGAGTTTAATTCCTGTCCAAATGTGGACGTGTTTTGTGGCTCTCTGTGGGTGTGTTTCGTGTCCTGCTCTGTGCAGACATTTGTTTCTCGTTATTCCAGATGTGTCCTGCTATTTCGCTATTCTGGATGCTGAAAAATATGAGCAGTATAAGAAAGAGTCTGGAAACTAGCTCCTGTAGGATCTCCTGATGGATACAGCTTCATGCTCAATGAGTTTGGCGATCAAAACGAGTGTGATCGGCACAGTATACCTGTCCATTTGCTGTCTCGGCTGTCAGAGATGTGATGCTTCTGAAGTGTTGAAAGTGGTACTAAAATAAGGCGTGCCTTCAGGGGAGGCAGCTGTACTCTGTCAATGAGGCTTCACATCGCTTGACACGACTTGAGAGAAACAAATGTGAATTATTATGTCGGATTGCCGTCACAAACTTCCCAAAGACTTTTCAAGCCTTTGCAAAATCAGTCATGACTTACTTACTGATTCAGTGTATATAAAATGCAGTCTGTAAACATACTAATGTTTTAAACAAGGCCATTGAAAGCGGCTTTTGCACATCTGTGCCTTGTTTTATATAGTTTGATTCAGTTTGTGTATGTACTGATTAATTAAAATAAAATCTGTGTTGAAAATTACTGTTTGGTTGAAAACGTCTTTGTTGGATACAGCTTAAGATCTCCTTAAAACTAAAGTGTTGTGTTTAAACTAGGGATGGGCATTCAGTGAAGATTCTATTCGTTGATCGTCGGGAGAATTAATGATTAATAATCGATTAATCATTAACATTTTTATATTGAAAATTATTCTCGATATTGGCGTGACGTTTGTTTTCCCCTTTGGGCTGGTTGCTATGGCCCACGCATGCCCAGGTGTGTTCAGTGGCCCGGATATTCGTGGTCGAGAATAACGTGACATTTCCTGTTTCTTTTCTTTAAAAAAAAAACAACGATAATAAAAGAAGAGATATCAAGGAGACTACTGAACAAGGACAATTTATGTGTAGTTCAGTAGTTCAGGGGAAAGACACCTCAAAGGAGTTCGCAGTAACAAATGGGGTCAAGCAAGGCTGCGTTCTAGCTCCAACATTATTCTCGACATACCTGGCAGCAATGCTACATGTAGCCTTTAAAGATATACATCGAGGGGTTTACATACAGACAAGACATGGTGCTGATCTCTTCAACATCTCTCACTTCAAAGCAAAATCCCGCACTACCAAACATTTGGTTAGAGAGCTGCTGTTCGCTGATGACAGTGCGTTGGTGGCCCATACTGCCTCTGACATGCAGTTGCTATTAGATAGATTCGCCAGAGCTACATCTTTGTTCAGCTTGAAAATTAACATCAAGAAAACTGAATGCATGTACCAACCAGTCAAACTCCTCAGCCCGTCTCCCGAGCCAAAAGACATAACCATCCATCAAGAACCACTCGTCCAAGCCACACACTTTACATACCTTGGAAGTACTGTTTCCAACACTTCTAGGATTGATAAAGAACTCCAAATAAGGGTAGGCAAGGCGAGTGCCGCTTTCGGCAAACTTCAGCGGAGAGTGTGGAACAATAGGCATATCTCTATCAGGGTAAAGTGCAGAGTTTATCGAGCAGTAGTTTTGTCAACTCTCTTATATGGTGCAGAAACCTGGACCATATACAGAGCCCAAGTTAAGAAGCTAAACGCTGTTATGATGAGACACCTGAGGGACATCATGGGCATTAAATGGCAAGACAAGATAAAAAACGAAGAAGTCTTAAACGGGCTGATTTGGCACCAATGACTGACATCCTTATCGAAAGAAACCTGCGATGGTTAGGCCACGTCCACAGGATGGAACAAGACAGGCTCCCCCGCCAGCTGCTGTACTCGCAACTCTGCAACGGGAAACGAAACCTGGGAAAGCCCAGACTCCGATACAAAGATGTTGCTAAAAGGAACATGAAATGGAGAAAGATCCCTGTCAACTCATGGCAGACAATCGCAAACAACAGAACTGCGTGGAGATCTGTCATTAAACATAAGCCAAAACCATAGACAGTCCTAGTCGTATCGACTGACTGCAGAGAGAGAGAGACTGAACAAGGACAATTTATATCAAGGCGCCAGTATTACAGGCTTTTTGTTTCTTAAAAAGATGCGCTTGTTGTGTGCTCGATGTGCACTGCAGCTCCTTCTGGTCCGTGCTAACACCGAGTTGAGGCTAGGCTAGGCAAGGCTGAGATAGAGATGAACCGCCTTTATCATCCTTTACAAGGCTTGGATGCGCGTTGTTCAAGTGATACATCATTGTCGTTGTCGATTAATTGTATTTGTAATTTGCATTGCAGTGATTGCAGTACACTTGCTCATTTTCTAAACGAAAATGGTCCCACGCCACACTTCACCGCGACCGCTTCATGATTAGGCGATGACCTACAGAAGCTCGCATGTAACAACTGAGGCCAGCCAGGGTAGGGTGATGGTGAAATGTTGCCCCCTGTTGCCAAATTTCTATCGGTGGCACAGCGAAATGCATCGCATTGTTTGAGGACGTGCACTGATAACCTACATTCGGATTGTTGGAAAAAAAAAAAAACATTCGGTTCATCGACGAAAATTCATTTCTTCGAACAAATACTTAATGATCAATCATCGATTAATCGATTAATTATGCCCATCCCTAGTTTAAACTCCTGTCAGTTAAACAAATGTGAAAAAACACATTTAGAAGAAAGTTCTGACAGTTTTAGTGCACAAGCTGAGACTTCTACATTTGATTGTTTTCTGCGCCAGAAGAAGTTATGATAAATGTTTCAAATTGTTTCTGCTGTTCTTCATATAAATTAGTTTTGAAAATCTAAAAAAAAGAGACAAGAAAGAAATTAGTTTAAATATTTAATATTTTATAAAATGGAATGGTCCAATTTTTTTTTATGCAGTTCAGTATGTGATTAGGGGGAATTTTAATGCTAAAGGACATCCTAGGATTTTATTCCTAGATGTGCTGTCTGGGAGCAGACTGCACAAATGCCTTTATTGCTTTAGGTAATTCATCCTCAAGTTATCTTCTTTTAATCCTGTACGTGGATTATTAAACTTGTTTTCTCTCTTTTCCATGCTGCTCTGGTTTTCACCGCTAACATTAACACTAGATGGTGCTGTGCAGCGCAGCTTTAGGGACCGTCCTATGTTGCACGCCTGTGCCTGCATGCCAGGATTTCGCTGTATGGGTTGTTGTTCTTTCCTCCTGTCAAATAGATTTTTATCTTCTGCTTTATTCTGAGGGGGCTAAGGTGGATAAGAGTAAAACTAGTTTGTTGAAATCCCTTTTCTCTCTCAAAGCTGCAACACACTGGCAATCACCCAGCGCTCTGAGACTGCCTACATGCTGCTCCTTGCTGAGTTGAAAGCTTCTCAGTATAAGACAGAAAAAAAAAGGATGGCCTCTTTTTTTTAATGAAATTGTATTGCTTTCATTGCCTTTGGATATGAAGAAAGAAAGTCATGCAGTGTCGTCATTTGTCCTCTTTGGTATATTTGACTTGAGCTCTGTTGCTCTTTCTCGCTGTCTTTTCTCCCAGTGTCATGTGTGCTCTCTCTAAACCCCCGGATATTCTTTATTCATGCTCTTAGCAGCAATCAGTGGAATGGAGATAACAATTTAAAAGTATGAGGCTGGGAAAAGGAGAAGAACTGAGGATTTGTCTGATAGGCTGTTCTCAGAGGGTGTCTGCCTGGGGTTGATGAAATTCAAAAAATCTGCTTTTTTCTCAGTCAGACAGACCATGTCCACTTCCTGCATTTCTGTGTCTCCTTCTCCTTCCTCTAATTTGATATTTCAGTCTCTGTCTCTGATTCCTTTGTCATTAAGAGCTCTTACTGTACTGTCCGGCATGTCTCTGAGCGCTCGTGACTTGATGAACTCTGCATAGGAAAGTCCGTCCTTTCATCTCCACTGCAGAAGATTTTTGTCATGTGAACTCTTCTGCCACTTTGGGTAGAAACCCGGAGCTGTGAGAGAAAAGATGCAGGGTGAATGTGTGATTGAGAGTTTCAACTGGTTGTTGTGGTCAACATTAAAACTATGATGCACCAAAAATATTGAGACGATGGTCCCCCGAATTATTTATGTTTTCTAACTATTTCATTAAAGCAATTGCTCATTCATTGTTTGACAGTTGGAAAAATGGTAATAATTAGATATGAAACTGTAATATCATAATTTGGCTTTTATATAGGTGTAATATACAACCCTGATGCCAAATAAATTGACACACTGTGAAAAAATAGGAAAAAAAAGAAAATAAAGGGAGAGAAATTGGGACACTTTCAAATTCAATTAAAACAGAATGCCATGATATGCAAATCCTGTGAACTCATGTTTTATTTAAAGTCTTTTTAATGTAAGAAAATGTTGTTGTTTTTTATATATATTGAAGGAACATCTGCCGTTTTGCTCCCACCGACAGACTGATATGCACAAATACACACTTATAGCCGGCCTTAGATTCATATTTCATGTTCAGGTTATGTAAGACACGAAGGGATCAAAGCTTCACAGTCTGATAATCATGTAGTTATTCAGTTATCTTGTAGCTATATTATATTCATTATAGCATCAAATAGTCCGTCGCTGGTGAATTAACTTTTAAGTTATTATACTGTATTTTGAACCATAAAAAGTGTAATTGACTGTTTTTAAACAACTTTTACATCTAAATGCTGTAGTCTGTGAACAATCACAGAGCTTCATTCATCTTTTCAGTCTAATCCCCCCTCCTTATCCTGGACAGATCTCTTATTACCTCACCGATAAAGGGCAGGCGATGCTAGAACGATCATTTATCACTGACTTGGTGGCTCAAAAAAAAATGAGGTTTGCGTGTTTATAAAATGCACAAGAAATGGGATTGTGATGGTATGTTGTGAGAACTTTGCAGGATTGCGCTGTCACCTTGTCAATTAAATAATTGAGATAACACTATATATATATATATATTTTTTTTTTTTTAAAGATTTTTTGTGGCACTAGTGGCCTTTATTCACAGTAGTGAGACAGGAAGGGGGGCAGACACGCGGCAAAGGGTCGACGAGCCGGGAGTCGAACCCGCGACCAGCCGCACGAGGACTGTAGCCTCTGTATATGGGCCGCCTGCCCTAACCACTGCGCTACCGGGGCGGCCCGAGATAACACTATATTTTAATCGAAATAAATTACTCATCTTCCTTAACTGAGAAAAAAAGATAACGAAGTCTAACCATACGACTGGTGTCAGACTACACCCCCTTCTGGAGAAACTTCATAACTGCACACGGTCAGTAGGAACTTGAGTGTGTGATCATGTGGTCACACAGCTGTCAGATACATACCAGTGTTTCATTCAATGACACCAGTGTTATTAAAAATAGATAAATAAAGATAAGCATTTTAAATACAGTGGAACCAACTCCATGTACTTATATTTGTACATTCTTTATTGGAGATTTTTGTCCATGTCTAACTGTTTTTTGTTTTTTTCTCCTAAATTCAAAGCAAGGATCTTGACTAGAGACCGCTGATCGTACGCTACTTTTCATGTTGTATTGTGGGATATATAGTGTTCTATATAGGAATTAACAATTTTTACTTCATATTTTTGTAGATGCCACTACTAAGTGGCGACCCCATAATATAGTGGAGTCTATAGTAACTAGGTGGTGGTGTACAACACAGCCGCGGTCTCTGGTTAGTGTGTGTTTCTACAGGAACTCAGAAGACGCTTGAAGACACTTAACTGCGTTACTTCTGACTGAGCTCTTTCTGCAGCAGAATCCTCATTTTACAGAAGTGTAATTATAGAATAATTATGTCTTTTTAGTAGGGGTGCATGATAATTATATGGATAACAGGAAATTATGACGTCATTCCGATAAGTCCGATTTCATGACGAATAGCCCCAATAACATATGTATTTTTGTCAACACAGCAGTGCCTCGCTCCCTCTGAGCCTTGAATGATCAGTGGTGAATGTTACGTTCAAGTGATGTCGGCATAATCAGAAAAACGATTTCTCAATAAGGAAAATCAAGAATACCCCCTCATGCCAGAAAACAACTTGTTAACTTGGTCATCATTTTGGTAGTTGCTGACATGAATTGATATTCACAGTATTTTCCTACATGTTACACATAAAAAAGAAAAAATAGAAAAGGCCATAAGAACAACTAGCAAACAAGGGAACGTGGGAATTTACGTTACACCTTGAATGCAGCCTGCAGCACAGCGTGCTGATGAAAACAAACATCATGGCGGCGATTGTATGACACTTCTTAAAGTTTCAGAAGAAGATCGTTTGTTGGTTATTTGTGACAAATGCTCCAAGCGAGTTCCACGAGGAGGGAAAAATAGCACAAACTTTAATACGTCAAACCCGATCAGCCACCTGAAACTGTGAGCTAATGTGAGCTAACGCTAACGTGAGCAAGCCAGCAGCAAGTCTCTCCTCTCCATCATCTCTCTCATCTAAAGTTTCCATGATATAAAAAAACAAACAAAAAAAACTACTCAACCTCATTTACTTTAATTAAAGGTATTTATATGAATGAAACCACAAGCCAAAATCATTTAAATGTAATTTTTGTTTGTTTGTTTACATGCTCAAGTCTAACCTTTATTGCCATTGAGGAATGTACTTTTTCAGTTTGTAATTTTGGTGCATGTATTTTCATCAGTTCAAGGAGCCTTTATTTTTTCATATCAGTCAGTAATGCACCTTATTTAAGTTAATGTGAGATATCAAATAGGTTTATGAAAATGTTTGAGAGGCTTGCCAATAGTTTTTCGTTGGAAAAAATAAATATCTGTTCATTTAAAGAGTCAAAACTATTTTTGATTTTTCGTTCATAGTATTGATGTAATGATCTTAGGTATATGTGTGTGTTATTGGTTATCGGTATCAGCCTTTAGGAGTTTAAAGTTATCAGTATCGGTTTTAAAAAACAGTTATCATTTATCCCTACTTATTAGAGTTATGCTGGCTGCAGAGCTGTCAAAGATTAAAACAAGATCACTTGAAATTACCATAATAAAGCCACTTGAAGAAATACTTTCATGCTAAAAACAGAACATTGGAAGCTGTTAAGAAATTAAGAACTTTTTTGTTTTCTTTTTCTTATTTTGGCTCTGACAACCTCATATTTAGTTGATATATGTGTCCATTTTACAAACTGTGGAATGAGCCCATTTTCAAACAAGTCACAAGAGCATTGCTAATTGCTTGCCTCTCAGGGGCTTCACGTACTCGATCACTTTGAGAAGTGGGGAAAAAAAAAGAAAGTATCCATCACAGCACATGATGCAGTAATCTACTTAAAAGTTTAAGTGGACATCACATACAGGAGATGATTTAGTTACTCTGAGAACGCTTGGGTCAGTGGCAACTGATGTGACACAGCGACAGCTCTACTAATTGTATTCTGTCAGCAGCAATTTAGCCCTGCCTTAACTTCATCTAAGACACCTCTTCACCCTCTGCTTTTTGATCACACCCTCTTTTTCGCCACTTGGCATTGCTCATCTATTGAGCCATTCAATACAGGCAAGACACTGTACGGCTTAATGCAAAATGACGGAGCTTACTGTCCCCTGCCTTCTTGAACTGACAAGCACCAGCTCAGCTCTAACGGCCGGGCCGTTCCAAGGGAAGCTGGAGCTGGAGGCGGCGCTGGACTGCCCAGCTTTTGTCCCTTTTGCCAGGAAACAATTTATTGGGCAGAGTGGCAGCAGCCAAAACACTGACAGAGGGAATGAGTAACGGCTTGTGGGTCACAGCATAAGAAAGATGGATGCAAAACGGATGGATGGATAGACAGAGGGAAAGCTCAGGGCCAGAGTGGACATACTTGGATTCATCCTCCCACTAACTGTTGTTCTTTCTTCTTGCCAGATGTGTATCACCTCCTTGGAACAGTAATTAGCGACTCTCCCGAGCTGCTACAGCAAACCTGTGTGACTGAAAAACTATGTTGACAGTTGCGGTACGTGTCGAGAACTGAAATTAGTTCTCTGTTTGAGTAACTGGGCCAGTGCACAACCAGTAATGAAAGTGCTGCCTACATCATATTTTCATGTTGTATAACCTTTAACCCAGTCTGGGCTTGGTGAGTGGCACAGTTGATTACTGAGCGTCTGAGGAAGTGTAACCATTAGTGCTTGACCTTTAAACATACTCAGTTTTTGCCCTTTACTGAGCTCTAATCTGGATACATACAGAGGCAGGGCGAATCTGACTGCAAGCCTACTTCTCACTTCTATATAGAGCAACCTTACATTTAAAATAAGACATGGTCATCTATAAGAAAACAAAGCCAGACTTGGGTGGCAGTCATGAATGCTGGTGTATTTTCTGTCTGTATATACAGATAAAGAGATAATGGTCCTGAGGATTCCAGCCTTGATCTGATCATTTTAAAAGAATGGCTCCATGAACTAATAGGAAAAACATGTCTTGATTGTTTAAGTGCTGCTCACCAGTCAAATGGAGCAGACATGGAGCTGAGCCCGTGCTCAGCATGTTTTAGATGTTTGCTTTACTGCGATACACCTGATTCAAATGAATGGAGCACCTTTATAAGTCTGTTCATGACCCATTTATTTGAATGACTATGTCTCCGTCTTATCATGTCTTCTTACTCTGTCACACCAACTAACAGCATATCATATTATTTCACCTCTTCCAGAAATCTCCTCTGTGATCTTCATTTTTTTTTCCTGCCTGGCAGCTCCATCCACAGCATTCTTCTACTAACTTGTGTGTGTCCAAATCATCTCTTTTGCTATTATGTCCAAGACATCTAACTCTGGCTGTTCCTCTTTACGTTTTTAATCCTGTCCATCCTTTTTTCTCCCAAAGGAAATCATAAAATGTCCAACTCTGCCAGTTCCAGCTCTGTTTCCTGTCTCTTGCTCAGTGCCGCCGTCTCCGAGCCACAGAGAAGGACTGTGTCACCGTCGTCTAGTGAACCTTTCTATTTAATCTTGCTGCTGCTCTTCTATCACATAAAACACCATATACTCTTCAGCTAATAAAAGACATGGGCCTGTCCTTTATATTGTCCCAAATTGTAAAACTTTTATTACCATATATTTTGAGAAGCTGCCAAAGACTCCAGTGCCAAGAGGCACAGAACCGATGAGATATATGTGATTTCCCATGTCGCTGATCACCAGAGCATCTTTCTACAGATCTAGATATTAAATTCATACATGTGACAATAATTGCATCGGTATTAAAAGCATTTATCTAGTAGCAACTTTATTAATGTCACGTACTCTCACCGGCCACTTTATTAGGTCCACCAGTCCAACTGCTCATTAACACAAACTTCCAATCAGCCAATGACATGGCAGCAACTCAATGCATTTAGGCATGTAGACGTGGTCAAGACCATCTGCTGCAGTTCAAACCAGCATCAGAATGGAGAAGAAAGGTGATTTAGGTGACTTTGAACGTGGCATGGTTGTTGGTGCCAGAGGGGCTGGTCTGAGTATTTCAGAAACTGCTGATCTACTGGGAGTTTCAGGTGGGAGAGGATTTCCAGTTGTGTGTGTGAGAGGATTTTACATGTGTATAATATTTCACCTGTATGTGTGTAAGGTTTTCAGTATAGTATGTGAGAGAGTTTGGTTTCATATGTGTGTGTGAAAGCTTCACGGCACCTCATGCACAACCATCTCTAGAGTTTACAGAGAATGGTTTGAAAAAGAGAAAATATCCAGTAAGTGGCAGTTCTGTGGGCGCAAATGCCTTGTTGATGCCAGAGGTCAGAGGAGAAACGACCAGACTAGTTCGAGCTGGTAGAAAGGCAACTGTAACTCAAATAACCACTCATTACAACCGAAGTCTGCAGAAGAGCATCTCTGAACGCACACCACGTCGAACCTTGAGGCAGATGGGCTACAGCAGCAGAAGACCACACCGGTGCCACTCATGTCAGCTAAGAACAGGAAACTGAGGCTACAATTCACACTGACTCACCAAAACTAGACAGTAAAAGACTGGAAAAACTTTGCCTGGTCTGATGAGTCTAGATTTCTGCTGCGACATTCAGATGGTCAGAACTTGGCGTCAACAACATGAAAGCATGGATCCATCCTGCCTTGTATCAACGGTTCAGGCTGCTGGTGGTGGTGTAATGTGGGGGATATTTTCTTCTGATGGCTACTTCCAGAAGGATAACGCACCATGTCATAAAGCTCCAATCATCTCAGACTGGTTTTTTGAACATGACAATGAGTTTACTGTTCTCAAATGGCCTCCACAGTTACCAGATGTCAATCCAATAGAGCAGTGGACTCCAACCTTTTTGTAACTGCAGACCGGTCAACGCTTGACAATATCACTGCGGACCGGCGGGGGGCAGCTTCCTCGTTACATTACGCCAATAACATAGTATAACATCAAAGTATCTGTTAGCAACCTCTGTACCCATTAAACAAATAACAAAACAAAACAAAAAAACTCACGCAGAGCAGGCTTGGTACGTAGAATCACCTGTCGCGATCACCGGTCATTTTTCAAAATAAAAGATTTTTCAAAATAAAAGCGTGTTCAGGCTCATATAATATATAAAACTAAAAAAACTATTTTTTTCTTGTGCGGCCTGCGTAGCAATTGATCCACGGCCCGGTACCAGTCCGCGGCCCGGGGGTTGGGGACCACTGCAATAGAGCACCTTTGGGATGTGGTGGAATGGGAGATTCGCATCAAGCATGTGACATTTCTGCAGCAACTGCTTGATGCTATCATGTCAATATGGACCAAACTCTGAGGAATGTTTCCAGTACCTTGTTGAATCTATGCCATGAAGGATTAAGGTAGTTCTGAAGGCAAAAGGGGGTCCAACCTTGTACTAGCAAGGTGGACCTAATAAAGTAGCCAGTGAGGTTATGTAACAATTAAAATCAGCCAGAGAACTGGCTGTTACTGCTTTAGATCCCACTGTCCTAGACTGGCAATTATGTTGTATTTTTAAATGCAGTTTACATTTAAAAACTATTTCTGAATACAGTTTTTTCTTTTTTGTCATCTCGACTCGTGAGTGGGGTTAAATAACACATTTTGTGAAAAAAGATATGTGACTCTTGAAAAGTACGTTTCTCGACCTTCAAAGTGTGTTGATTCATTTGTGCTGCAGAAATGTTTGTCATGCTCAGTTTAGAGTTTGAAGCAAGTGACAGACAGAATGAGGCAAAAAGGAACCACATTTCTTGCCACCCATTGCTTGTAGATATCAGCTGAATCTATTTATCAAAATGAGCTAATGATTGAAAGAATGTTTATTATTATTATTATATTTGATATTTATTATATTCCATAATAATAATTAGAATATCATCATTAGAATGATTAGAATAATGACAAAATTGTGATAAAATACTGCGTAGTAGATTTATTGCTTGTAAGACCTAATTCTCAATGGAGCTTGTATTTCAATTCAATTTCAATTCAATTTTATTTGTATAGCGTCTGTTACAATGACAATTGTCTCTAGGCGCTTTACAGAGACCCAGAGCATGACCCCCGAGCAAATATCATTAACTAAGATTATAATATTAAATCCAATCAGTGATAATGGCAGGTAAAAAACTCCCACGTAGGGAGAAAAAAAACCTTAATGCCAAACAATGGCAAGGAAAAACTCCACTTTAAGAGGAAGAAACCTTGAGCAGGACCTGGCTCATATGGGGGGACCCTCCTGCCGAAGGCCAGCCGGGTAGAGAAAGAAAAGAGGGGAGACAGGACAGAGAGAGGATGGAGGACGGAGAGAAGATGGAGGACAGAAAGAGGAGAGCACACAAATGACTAAATACAATGGCCATATAAACATAAACAGATGGAGGTAGCAGCACTGGGATGAGATGGCCAGAGGACCAGGTCGCCGATCACCACGTCAGTCGGCACCCAAACACAAGTGGAGGTGAACCCCGGGATGGACAGAGGATGGAACTGCAAGTCAGCATGAAACCCAGGACACTCTGGCCTGCAAATTTGGAAATTGCTCATTGCTTTAATCATATCTTGGATCTGGTTCTCACCTATGGTCTAGATGCTCATCACTTGTTAGTGTCGCCGCTGAATTCTCTTCTCTCAGACCACTTTTTAGTTACATTTGAGTTCAGCATTTGTGGCATTAAAACAGAAAATGAAACGTGTCATTACAGCAGATGTCTTTCTGAAGATGCTGTGAATAATTTCAAGGAGGTCATTCTCTCTCATCTCCCTATGGTGGAATATGATAGAATAACTGAAGGCAACGACCTGAATTTTACTCCAGCAGATATTGATTACCTTGTTAACAATACTGCTGATATGTTACATTCAGCCTTGGATGCCGTCGCTCCTCTGAGGAAGAGGGTTTCTTATCTTAGGAGCTCAGCTCCCTGGTATAATTCACATATTCGTATGCTGAAGCGGAATGCACGTAAAATGGAAAGGAGGTGGTACTCCTGTAAATCTGTGGATTCCCATCGTGCTTGGAGAGATAGTTTAATAGTCTACAAAATAGCCCTACGTAGAGCTAGAACATCTTATTATTCTTCGTTAATAGAAGTGAATAAACATAACCCACGTTTTCTGTTCAGCACTGTAGCCAGGCTGACAAAGAGTCACAACTCTGTTGGTCCATGCATTCCTGCTACTCTCAGTAGTGAAGACTTTATGAGCTTTTTTAGCGGGAAAATAATTAAAATTAGAGATGAGATTGGCCAGGCCCAACTGTCGACGGCTGTGAACGTCCCTGCAGCTTCGTTGATCTCTTCCGTTTCTGATTTGACTCTGGACTGTTTTTCTCCTGTGGGCCTCTCTGAGTTGACCTCAACTATCAGTAAAGCTAAACCATCTACATGTCTGTTGGATTCCCATCCCAACTCGACTGTTCAAAGATGTTATGTCCTCTATTGGTATTCAATTTTGGATCAGATTAACCTATCTTTGCAATTAGGATATGTACCACAGGTTTTTAAAGTTGCAGTCATTAAACCTTTGCTCAAGAAACCATCCCTTGACCCGGACATCTTGGCAAACTATAGACCAATATCCAACCTTCCATTTATCTATAAAATCCTGGAAAAAATAGTTGCTAGCCAGTTAGGAGAACACCTGCATAGAAATGATCTATTTGAGGTCTTTCAGTCAGGGTTTAGATCTCATCATAGCACAGAAACTGCGTTGATTAGAGTCTCCAACGACCTCCTTATGGCCTCGGATAATGGATTAGTTTCTGTCCTGGTTCTGTTGGACCTCAGTGCTGCTTTTGATACCGTTGATCACGGCCTTTTGCTGCATAGATTAGAGCACACTGTTGGAATTAAAGGGACAGCATTAGACTGGTTTAAGTCATACCTGTCTGACAGGTTCCAGTTCGTCCATGTTAATAACGTTTCTTCTGCACGGACTAGGGTCTGCTATGGTGTCCCACAGGGTTCAGTTCTGGGACCAATCCTTTTTACTTTATACATGTTGCCCTTGGGAAAAATTATCCAGAGCCATGGCATAAACTTTCATTGCTACGCTGATGATACGCAGCTGTACTTATCTATGAAACCAGAGGAAACAAAACCTTTGGCTAAACTTCAAGGGTGTCTTAATGACGTTAAGTCCTGGATGTCCTCTAACTTTTTGCTTTTAAACTCGGATAAAACAGAGGTTATTGTCTTTGGTCCAAAACACCTGAGGAACGGATTAGCTGGGTTTACGCTGGCTTCCAGCACAGCTGTGAAAAACCTTGGAGTCATTTTTGATCAGGATATGTCATTTAAGCAGCATATTAATCAGGTTTGCAAGACTGCCTTTTTCATCTCCGAAATATTGCCCAAAATTAGGAGCATCCTTCCCAGGGTGATGCCGAAAAATTAATCCACGCTTTTGTCAGTTCTAGACTGGATTATTGTAATGCGTTGTTAGCAGGATGTCCGAAAAGCTCGCTGAATAGCCTTCAATTGATCCAGAGAACGCACAGCGAGGGTGCTGACAGGAACCCGTAAGCGAGATCACATCTCTCCCGTGTTAGCCTCCCTCCATTGGCTTCCCGTGAAATTTCGAATTGAGTTTAAAATTCTGCTTCTTGCATATAAAGCCCTTAATGGCCTAGCTCCATGCTATTTACAAGACTTGATAGCATGTTATGCTCCTAATAGAGCTCTCCGCTCTCAGAGTGCAGGGTTACTCGTCGTTCCTAGAATATCTAAAAGTAGATTTGGAGGACGGGCCTTCTGCTACCAGGCACCTTTTTTATGGAACCAGCTACCATTTTGGGTTAAGGAGGCTGACACCACCTCCACTTTAAAAACTAAATTGAAAACATTTCTGTTTTAGTAAAGCCTACAATTAGTCTAATCTATAGTGTGTAGGGGCTAATAGTTATAACTATAGTTGTAGTAGCTCAGACTAGAGTAGCTCGTCTTAATCACAGCTTCGTCATAGCTATGCTGCTATAGGCCTACGCTACAGGGGGACACCAACATGATCTGCTGAGTGGTGTCTCCACTGCTTTTCTCCTTTGTCTTCCCTTTCCTCCTCCCTTCCTCCTCCTCCAGCTCATAATTATTTGGGAGCACCTTGTTACTGAAACTGTGCCCCATATTCTTTGCTTTCCTCTGGTTTGTTGTGCTGGTTTTGCCTCCTTTTTCTTTCTCTTTTCTTAATATTTGGAAGAAGTGCTTCATTACTGTCGTATGTAGGAATTTGGGAAAACAAAGTTGTTGACTCGTTTCCTCATATGTGACGTATTGTTCTCTTGATGGTCCTAAATACACTACTATTGAAATCCAAAGCTTGTCAGGCCTGCTGTGCTGTCAGAGCAGCAGTTCCGCCCTGTCTGTCTCCTCAGCAGTTCAAGTTGTGTCTAATGTGATAATTGGGATACCAGAATTAGAGCGAAAAAACAAAACTAGAATGATAATTAAAAAATCATTTTCAAACTGTACCTCAAGTATTAGTGCTCATACTGAGTGATGTTAGTTCAGTCAGGGTGTCCAAGAGGCAGCCAGGCGGCTCACAGGCTAAAAGCTTGGTGTTTGCGCATCGGGGTGAAACTCTGACATGTGTGATACAGTAGAGCAGAAAAGATCTGTACATGCATGACCACGCAGAGACAGAAGATACATGCTGTCATGCAAATAAGCTAAAAAAAAACATGAAGCCATTTCACTTGTTTAATAAAAGAACATGGTATAGACCTGTCCCATAGGAAAGTTAACCTTAAATTATGTCTGTTGTGATCTCTATAGCGAACCCCAGCCAGTCAATTGTGAAGCTTACTGGTGTTTTAACAAAGTCTTTATTTATGCTCAGCCTTCTTCCCTTCAACACCGTAAGAACTAAGGGACAGATAAATGAAATAAAATGAGCTATTACATGAAACAAAACAAATAAACCTTGTAAATGATTTCACCACAATGTGCCTTACAACCATACATTTGTGCATAAATGAACATTCCAAACCAGTTAAATGACAATAAAAACGTTTGCCACACACACATAAACAGGCTCAAAAAACTATAATTAACTCAAAACTATCACCTGTGGTCAAAACTTATGCACAATCCACAGAAGCTAACATTAGCATGGCTGTTAGTGCATGACCAATTAAGCTCCCTTTAGCATCAAATAACACAAAGGACACATAAGAAAACATGAAACATATTGGTTGCATAAATACCTTGTTCCAATTACCAGCTGGGTGCTTAAACAAGGGTTGTAGAGCACTTTAGGAGCAGACTTATTTTCCTTACTTCACAGTTTACTGAATGCTTGGAGTAACATAAAGCAAAGTGTTTTTACAGAAACAGGAGCTGGCTACTTCCTGCAACCCCATCGCCAAAATAAAAGAAACAGGAAGTTAATACATCGTTAAAGGAACATCTTTTTAAGAGTTCCTTACAATCTCCACGCAGAGACAGAAGATACATGCTGTCATGCAAATAAGCTAAAAAAAAAACATGAAGCCATTTCACTTGTTTAATAAAAGAACATGGTATAGACCTGTCCCATAGGAAAGTTAACCTTAAATTATGTCTGTTGTGATCTGGCTGTATATAGAAAATTAACTTGGCCTTCCTGGGGTTGGTGGGGGCGGGGCTAATGTAACGGTAGGGGAAACACCGAACACCCTTGTTACAATGATGCCGCCCTCAGAACTTATGAGCATCTACCTCAGCCGTAGTGCTCTTGTGAACCTTCATCTTGTGAAATATGAACACACAAAAGGGTTATATATGTGTTTAGAGACGATCTGTCATACAATTGTTAATTAAACGTCAATATGTGTGTATATATATATATATATATATATATATATATATATGAGAGAGAGAGAGAGAGAGAGAGATAGATAGATAGATATACACACACAAATTTGTTAATATTCTGATCTCTTTCTTTGGAGGTTTCTATTTTCTTTCTCTCACAGAAGAAAAGTTGAGAGTGAGGCAAGAGAAGCTAGATGCCGCAGAGACAATATTTCTCACACCTAATTAAAATTAATGTCAGTTCTCCCCTCTCCCACCAGTGAGAAGTGCATCAATCTCCCCTTGCGATAGGCCCAGAGTGAGTCTTACCCTGTCAGTGCCTGCCAGCAGTGCCATCCTTCTCCAGATGGATGCTGCACACTGGCAACCAGAGAGGCATTGGTGATGATGTTCGAACATCTAATGGTTCTCTTATGAACACCACCTCAGGCTCATCTGCTTCTTCTTCTTCTTTTTCTTTTAATGGGAGAGATTTAGTCCAAATTCAGTGATTTTAATTCTTTTAAGATTTTAAGTCTTTTTTTTTTAACCTTTTCTTTTTCATACAGGA
The DNA here is from genome assembly GCA_018398805.1 of Hirundichthys speculiger. Lineage (NCBI taxonomy): Eukaryota > Metazoa > Chordata > Actinopteri > Beloniformes > Exocoetidae > Hirundichthys > Hirundichthys speculiger. The sequence continues at coordinate 2,038,548 of JAGFBZ010000229.1, forward strand.
TCTTATAACTAGGACATGACAGACAGATACTTTGAAAGTATCTGTATGTGGTGTTATGTGTAATGACACTATATAAATCATATGGTCCCTATCAAGTTTTAAAATAAACTCAATTTAACATTACATGAACAACAACGTCTTGTTACAATATTTATTTAACTAAAAGTAAGACAAAATGCAGAAACAGTAAGAGGTACCCATGATTCAGCGGCTTGTTAAACCAATAACTTAAAATAATTGTTTTCTTTATCATTCTCTCCTGTTTTTGAGGAATTTTGGTCCACTCTTTTTCCAACGTTGCTTCAGTTTGCAGGCATTTGATCATGAACAGCTTTCTTAATGTCCTGCAATAGGATTTTTAGACTGGTTGGATTCAGCTTGGTTATCACAACACCTTGATTGTGTCTTTTTCAGGAATTCTGTTATCGATTTGTTGGTGGGATTTGGATCAATATCCAATTGCATAACTGTTTTAGCTGACTAACAAATGGTCTCCCATTTCGACACTGGAATATTTAGGTATAGGAGTTCATGGTTGACTCAACAGCTGTGTTTCTGCTGAGCGGTACGGCTCATTTTGGGTCTGTATTGTGTGATTTGGAACAGTGAACATGTCTCATTTAAGAAAAGCATTCAGATGCAATGGAGGACATCCAGAGGACTGGATTTCTTTTCTCCCTGGCATGTGACTGCTTATTACAAGAAGAAGAATCAAGCTTGGTTGCAGAAAAATACTGAAAAATGATGCGTCGTCTGTCTTTCACCATACCGCCCCTGAAATGACAATCCTTTTCAAAAGAAGATCCATCATCACCCCTTCATCATGTGCTTGACAGTTGACGAAGTGATTGCTGTGTTTGGTTTTCCCCAAATGTGGTGCTTTGCATTACATCCAAACATCTTCACTTCAGTCTCAGGACATTATTCAAGAAGTTTTGGTTTGTTCAGACCTTCTACATCTTTGGAAACCTAAGCTGTGCTGTCTTGTTCTTTTTAGCGATGAGACTTTCTTCTGCCAGTCCTTCCAAATAAGTCATACTTCTGTCGTGTTTTTCTAGTTTTTCTGTCAGATACAGTTATATTTATAGATGCTAACCAAGGCCTGTAGGATCTGAGATATAACTCTTGGGCTTTTTGCAGCGTCCTTTAATCATTTACCCTTTTTATGCCATCCGGTTATGGCATTATAGTTACCTATACCTTATTACCAGTGTGGCAGGGAGAGTAGGCCAGATCAGACAGATTCTGATAAAACAAAGGCACCTAGGGGTGCAATCAACATAGGACACAGACACTTTGACTCTCTGCTTTGACAGCAGAAAGTTAGATCACATGACCACACAGCCAATATTTTCAAATGGAAGGAAATGTTTGGCTCTTGAAAAAGCTCCTTTTATTATCTACTTACATTGAGCTTAAATGATCTGATGATAACATCTTCGCGCCTGATTCAGCTTAACACCTTCAGATGTGCAGTTTCATGTCATTTCCCTTTGGGGATTAATAAAGTATTATATTATTGTACTGAATTGAGTATAACTGAACTGAAAAGTCAATTTAATGTGTAATGTTAGAAAGGTGGTTTTAAATGTGCAGCCCGTTCATGTTCATATTTCAGGACAGTTGAAAGTGAAGAAATAGCCAAAGAGTGTCCCACATGTCAGCTGGAAAGCAATTCAATCACATCTCTATAGGAAGTGTTTCAATAATGACCTTTAAACACATTTCACCATATTTTGATATGCATTATTATTATGACAATGCCCAGATGTTTGTTTGATGGTAATAACTAAATAACTAAGCGAAGTAAGAGCCTCAAGAAATTAATAATAGAAGAGCAATTAAGACAGAACTAGAATAAATCTTGGTCACTTTCGTAAAAGTGATGCAACCTCAGTCTGTAACTGGAACCATCAAGCTAAAAATTGCAGAAGTTCCTTTGTGCTGCTTTAAATGTGGATGAAATCAAATGCAATGTAACTTTCATAATTAATAACATCATCTAACTTGATTAATCTTATGATGTTTTAATAAGAACATCCAACTGCTTAAAATGAAAATAGTATGATCACAATAAAATTGAACATAACTTTGTTTAAAATAAAGACTTTAAGTGTTGATTATAGCTCCTAGAATAATTTCAGTTATCCCCAGTCTCGGTTTAGATCTGGTGAACCTAATCGAACACAGCGTACCGACTTCATCTCGAAATATTTTCTTTTAATTTTTCTTTTTAGATGGGTGAAAGTGTGACTGCTTTAGCGCTCTGATATTAATGATCTCCTGTGTATGTTCTCTCACTTCCTTTGGGGTTTTCTCATTGCGGTAGAAAAGGTAGTGAAAGCTTTGGCCTGGTGCCTGTCACAGGGTCTTGGCTCAAATAATGACTTTAGCAGCGCAACAGACTGCAGTCATGGTAATAACTGTCAGACTTCCTTTCCCATCAGTGAACACATCCCACTTGTTTGGGATTAATTCCTGCTGTGCTCTAGAAAGCCCTGAGTTGCTAAATGTCTAGTTGATCTCTTTGAGTTTCACCAGAACATATTAAATCAAACTGTTTTATCTCAGTTTATCATAACAGGCTTATTTTGTTTCTGGACATATTAAACAAGCAGTTTCCAGTAGCTGAACTGAACTTTGAGCTGTCTCTGTGATTCATAATGTTTTTCCTTTTATGCACAAGATGTGTTGAAGTGGACTGCGGGGTCTTTCATTCTCGTTCTTCCCGCCTTCCAGATAATGTGTTTCCAGGTCTTTTTGATGCACTGCACTTGTCCTCTGTCGCTGTTTCCCCATCTCCTTAATGCCCCCCAGAAAATGGATAATTGTGTTACTTGCTCCAGGTCAGAGCTGTGAGAGCTTTGTTTCCGTGCTGTAGTAGGTTTGAAACAGACACCCTTTTTTATTTGTCTGGAAAGGCTGGAGCATCATATTTTCCACTCCTAAACAAGCTTGATGGATTCCTCCCTAAGAAAATTCTTTGCCAGTTGGAGCAATTATGTGTGCAGTGACATTGCCTGTTATTGTTTTCAGTGCAACTTTATGAAAAAGTTTCCATCTTCCTTGTTTTTGCCTCAGGCTTGTGTTTCTACCCACCCCCTCCCCCCTCCCCCATGTGCACTGTTGAAACAAGTGCTTGCTTGGTCTGAGAGTGGAGGTTAACAGCATTTATTTTGAATATAGCCTTTAATACTCAAATCAACAGTGTAATCACACTTTGGGGAAATTGGCTATTGATCATTCTGCCTTGTCTGAAATAAAGGCTACAACAAACAGCTCTAATAGTAACTTTTAATTTAAATGTTCAATTCTCTGATTAATTGAAATGTCTCCTCCTCAAAACAGCTCAAGTGCAAAACGTCAGTCTTTATTTCTACTGAAATACAACATAATTGATTTGATGTATCGTTGCTCTCCCCAGCAGGCTTTGCAATTGATTCAGACCCGCTGAGTTACTGTAGTGCTCAGAATGAGTCAATCTGCTTGATCCTCTTTCTTCTTCTTCCTCAACCACTGCATACATCAGCTCCTATATCCCTGTGTGATTTTATCATAATGCCATTAACCTCCTTACACGTTTACCAGACATTTCTGCGAGGGCTGGAAAGAGTGAGGGCTACATTTATGTTCCTGGTTGTAAGCTACCCTGCGTTGCCAGTTTATTCCCATTAATTTTTTGTTTTAAAATGCGGCAAATGTTTTCTATTTGTGAAAAGTCCTGACTGCAGGCAGAGCAGTTCAGCACCTGGATTCTTCACCTATTGAAGTCATGCTGTGGTAATGGATGGCAGTATGCGGTTTAGCATCATGCTGAAATATGCAAAGGTCTTCCCTGAAAGAGTCGTTGTCTGGATGGGGGCAGATTTGTTGCTCTAAAACCTCTATGAACTCTTCAGCACTGATGGAGCCTTTCCAGATGTATAAGCTGCCCACCATAGGTTCTAATGCAACCCCATACCATCAGAGATGCTTCCGAACTGTCTGCTGATAACAAGCTGGATGGTTTTTTCTCCTCTTTAGTCCACAGGACACAGAGTCCATAGTTTCCAAAAAGAGTTTCAAATTTTGATTAGTCTGACCACAGAACAGTTTTCCATTTTATCCTCAGTCCATTTTAGTTGAGCTTTGGCCCAGATTATTTAGTTTTTAGTTTAGTTTTTCCAAATTCCCTTAGTTTTAATTCGTTTTTAGAGCAGTTTTGCTAGTTTTTATTCGTTTTCGTTTTGAAATACTTTTTTTAGTTTTAATTAGTTTCAGTGTTAGTTTAAGATTTATTTTGCAAATTAGGGTTGTAATTTTGGTTCGAGTGAAGCACTGAACTTTTTGAAGGCAATCGAATCACATAGTCGTGTTTACATTCCAGTCTCAATAAACATATTTATCAATGCGTCTTCCAGCTTTTGGTGTTCCTGCGTATTTACTGACCAGCAGCTATTATGTCGCCGGTGGAAACAGTCCATTATAGTTGCAGTTTTCTCCCGTTCCTTCCCAATGCTGACTGGCCTGCAGCTGTAGCTTCTTTCCAGGGGGCTAGCTTAGGCTAGCTTATCCAGGCAGTCTTGGTTAGCCTTCTACAACACTGCATTTACTTTTATCATTAACACAGTCATAGTCAAAGAAATCCCAAATAGGACTGTCGCTTTCTCCCAACTTTAGCTGCAGCCATCACTGCTGATGACTTTTTTTTTTTTTTTTTTTTTCCGGTTGTTGTTGTACGGCGGAGCAAAGTTAATAGATTTCAAACGTTTATGAGAAAACATTTACAAACAGTTCGTTTTATAAACACATAATACAGTTTCAGTTAGTTATCGTTTTTAAAAAAACTCGCTTTTATTTTATTTCAGTCAACGAAAATGTTTTTTCAATTCTAGTTTTTCGTTATTTCGTTCGTTTTCGTTAACGATAATAACTTTGGTCCAGTAGAGGATCATGCCTGCTTTTAATGCAGTGCTGCCTGAGATCCTGAAGATCACATCCAGTTTTGACCTTCAGCTTTGTCTCTTGCACAAAAACGCGCCTCCTGATTCCTCTGAATCTTCTGATGACATGATGTTCTCTAGATGGTGGGATCTCCAAAGTCTTTGCAGCTTTACACTGAGGGACATTTTTCTGAATTTGTTCCAGGATCTGTAGCTGTAGTTTATAGCAGACTGGTGAACCTCTGCCCATCCTTACATCCAAGAGGCTCTGCCTCTGTGAAACAGTCACGTTACTGATCTGTTTCCATTGAACCTAATTAGTTTGTCAAATGCTCCTCCGTTTGTTTTTGATGGGTGCCAGATACTGTTCCAGCCTTTTGTTTCCCCTCTTACAACTTTTTGACATGCTGCCATCAAAGTAAAAATAACAAATATTTTCCATGAAATGGTAAAATGTCTCAATTCAAACAATTTAGCTTGAACAATTTAAAATCTGTTATGTTTTTGATATTCTATTGGGAATAAAATGTGGGTTTATGAGATTTGCAAATCATTGTATTCTGTTTTTAACATTTTTACACGTCATCCATATTTTTTTGGAACTGGGGTTGGTAATTTCCATGGAAAATGTCTCATTTTGAAAATTTCCAAACCCAGAAGTAACAATGGTCTCTATTATATTAAAATAAAGGAGAGGCCATTTATAGTTCTTGTGCTAATGCCTCTTCATGTAGAGAACTGTCAAGGCAGAAGGATTAGATGCATAATATGAATTTTCTGGCCTGTTAATGTTCTCAGACCTCAGCTGAAGATCTCTGCAGGATTCACGTTGTTGTGCTTTACGCAGTTTGTATGTAGATCACACTCTCCCGAAACACATGTTTTAACGGAGGTCACGGTTTGTATTTTTTAAAGCCACCCTCGCAGTTATTTGGTCCAGATTTTGAATCCTAACCGATCTCAGTTTGCTGTGATTGATAGACTGAAAGTGCATGATAAGCACCGAGTGTGGGACAGATAATAGGCTGTAAGCGTCCCTGTGGAAAAGGCCCCTTGATTGGTCTTTTGTCTCCCATTCTCTCACGGCTTCGCTGTCAGCTCTTCTCCTAACTCGCTCCTGCAATATATTCAATGAATAATACAAGAAGTGGGTATTGGGTCATGTGCGAGACACTCATTTTGCTCTTTCCCTCATGTTCTGCAGGAGCACGGACGTGTTCGATGCCAAGCATGAGGGGGGAAAGAGACACATTAAACAAACTGCCTCTCAGTTTTTACTGGCCATTTCCTCGGCCATAAAAGGATCTTTAGATCATTTTTACAAAATTATCACTTTGACAATAGTCTTGTTTGATTTAATGTTTCATATAAACCATTTTATTAATTCGAGTCCATGAAATGGAAAAACAGGCAATGCCTCACGAGGAAAAATACTGCTGTTTTATGGATGCCGTATATTTTTGGAGTTATAGTTCTAAGAAATCGCTGTTAATGTCTGCGCTACTTGAGGGCAAAAATGATCGTTTTTAACTTTAAGCTTCCTCTTCAGACTCCTAGATGTGCAAAATAGATATTTAATGAAAGGAAGAGAGGCTCTCATGTATCATGACAAGATACACGACTAACAAATCAGCTCGTTACTGAGCCGCAAATAAAACACGCAAGATCAGCGTTGTACGGTAAACTGAAGGTCGATGCGCTCCAATAAAGGCTGAAGAAATGCCAGCCCTGGAATGAAGGAACTTTTGTGGATTTAGGAGGTGTTCATTCATACCATAAAAAGTGAATATTCAAATATCTATAACCTTTATACTCTGAGCACCCTTAGTCCCTGCTGTGGTGCAGTATTACTTGCACTGTTGGAAATGTCAGCTCCATTAACCTGTCTGAACACTTGACTTTGGGCTTTGTTAATTGGTCAGCAAGATTGCTTTGCATATTGAATAATGAGCTGACATTTTGAGTCTGCCTCCACCAGAGATCACATGGGTTAGTATTCACAAAGAAAAAAAAGATCCAAGATGGTCTGTGTTTTTGTTTAGTTCACAAGGACCTTTTACGGCTTTATTAGTCATGACTGTTGTTTGTTGGGAGCAAAGGTGGAGTGATGTTCTTTAACGAAGTTCTGGAAGCAGGTCATGGGTCTGTAGGTGGATTAGTCAACAACGGATATGACTTTATCTGCATCATGAAACAAAACATAATCCATCACATACAGAGGTTTTTTTTTTTTTTTTTAGTTCTATTGCACTAATGTTTACGAGGCTAAGAGTTTTTAATATCAGCAAATGAAAACAAAATGATAAGTAAAAAGTGTAGAGTTTGACTGGAGACAATCCGAGGTTTTCTCAGTGACCAACATGTGCATAAATCCACCGCCACAACCTCCAAATACGGACCTCTTCACCCTTTTAAAAACTGGTGAACGCTGAGATTTATCTCAGAAAAGACCGAATACAGGAATCGTACATCTGGCCACTGAAAACTCTCTGACAGTGTGTCCTATACGTGGTTAAAACACTGCTCACACCTCAGGTAACAGCTTATAAAACCGACTGTAGGATTCTCTGGAGGGGGGTAACTCCTAAGCAGCAGGAATCTTTCAGCCTTTCTGTCACCACAATTAATTTGATGAGTAAGTATGACGTATAAACAGATTAGCCCTCACTAATGATCATGGGAAGGTTGTCAGGTTGGGTCACATTCAGAGTCAACGATTCCATATTAGCAAAAGAAAGTCTGAAAGAGAGCTAAAGATGTTTCAGTGATGATGTCTCTGATGGTACAAGGTTGCAAATGCAGACATTTTTATAATAATTGCATCATACCAGCTGTAAATTTCAAATCGTTGGGACAAAGCGTCTGAAGTTGGACATAATTCCATCTTGAAGAGGTTGTTATTGATCTTCATCAACATTGAACTAAACTCTAGTTTTACAGAAGGTGTGAAAGTTCTGTTCATTGCTAATAGATGTTTTTTTTCCCCTCCCCCTTTTCATTTACTACCATCCCAAATCAGAAAAAATCATATGGAAAATATCTTAAATATTGTGTTTTTAACTATTCGACTCCATTTCATTTATTAATTGACATGCATCTTTGCATTTCAGGCCTGGTCCACTTTCTAAAAAAAGAATAAAAAGTTTGTGCAGGACCGGCGCAGTGCAATTCAATGTCAACGTGAGGTTGTATCCTTGAAAGAATGAGTCTCTGAGGAGCAAAGTTTTAAAACAATGTTCCTCAAAGAAAGATTGGAAGGGATTTGCATAGTTTTTGCTTCTGCAGTGCATAATGTCATGAAATGATTCAAGGAATCTGTCTGGTGGAATTTTAATCCATAAAGAGCAAGGACACAGACCTGAGCAGGACGCCTGTGGCCTTTTGAAGTCTCAGACAGCAATGCATCATGAACCATTATTCATCAGTAGCTGATATAAATGCATGAGGGAGGAATTATTGTTGCGAAATAGAGCTGCAGCCACTAATGCTGCTTCAAACTTTACGCTGCAATGAGAGAAGCCTCATGCAAAAACAAATTTAAATTGAAAAATAAAATGAACTAACAATTGCTTTCTGTATTTCTATATGGTCCCAATTTTTCCAATTTGGGGTTGTTGATTTGTGCAACTTCATTAAAGTTCTGCATATGCAAATGAGGGATGATAGTAGTAACATAATGATTGTTTTTCTAGTTGGAGAGGTGGACTCTACTGTAATGATAAATTCCATTAGTTTCCCTTTTTACTAACAACAGAAACTATATTTCCTTTATATTGTTTAATATATTGTTTTAAATTTCACTGTGGCCTGGGTAAACCGTCTTTTCCCAAAGTTACGAGGGAGGCGAGTGCAGTGGAAGTGCAGCTTCAGCTGGTGGCTGAGCAATATGTCCTCCAATCAATATCACCATTAACTGAACAAGTTGCCTTGATTATGATTCATAAGCAGTTGTTTTAGTGTTGTTTGATTTTTTTGCTTTCACTGATCGCTGACAAGGTTTTTGATGCAAATATAATTAACGATTAAAACTGGGATTTTTTTTCTCTTTTTTCTTTTATTTTGAAGTGAGTGAAAGGAAGCACACAGATGAACACAGATGAACTATGTATAGTCATTAAATGATTATTTCATAAAAGAAAAATAACTGAAATAACTAGCATCAATTATTGGTTCTAAATGTCTGTTTCGATTAATTTTTGATTAATTTTTGAGCCCTAGTATCACCTACGAGGTTGTCATTCTCAAATTCAAGACACCAGGAGTAATCAGCGGTAAATTCCTTTATTTTAAATGGGGAAAAAAAAACTGTCAGGGCAGGATATCCAAAAACCAGATGCAAAATTAAGAAACATGAACATGACAGGGAAGAAAAGGAGCTAAAGAGACAAAACACTGAAACGGGAAGAGACGGGCAGAAAGAATATGGACTGTCAGGGAAAGGAGGAGGGGCTAAGATCGGACCAGAACAGCAGCGACAGGAAGTCAGACAGAAATCACAGACAAAAACAGAGGCCTTGCCTGAAACATTTAAGACTAAACCCAGAAATATCCAGAAAATTCAGTTTCTCCTGTCCCTCCTGTCCCTCCTGTGGGTTGTTAGCTGTACGTTTTCCTCGCCAGGATGTAAATAGTTTGGTCACATGAGTTAAGGGGCAAACGGTTGTGAAACAGCCTGAGGAGAGTTAAGGCTGGATGTGTTTGACAAAAAGCATCATCAGTCTATCCTAAATATGAATGTGATTCTGACACAGAGTTTGAGGAATTACTTTGATATTTGTACCAAGCAAAACTATTGATTTCTCCCTGTTTCCAGCCGTACCTGGTATCGTTCTCCACATCCATGACATACAGAGTACGGTACATAGATTAATTAAGTTTCACAGTGTTAAAATTGATTTTTTTTATTGTGGACCTTTAGAAAACCATAGTGTACCCAGGTTTTTATTTTTCCCGTGAAAGAGCACAGTTTCATGGGATTCCTCTGTACTCTGTACTGTCCTACTTGTGATTGATTATAATCGTCTCAAGCTCTCCATTATCAATCGATTCAGCAAAACCCCTGAGTCCCCCTGTGGATGATTTAAAGCAAAAGGCTGGTTCCCTTTTTCCTTGGATGGCCAAAGTCCTGACTGTAAATCATGTTCATGTACTGCGAAGCTGCTCCAAAGCTACGTGTGCAGTATGGTTCAGTGAATGGTCAAAAAGGGCGATGATTGAGCTTCTCACAGGATCTTTGAAGTTTAGTTTTATGAATAGGGAAAGTGACTTTGCAAACTTTTATCACTTGTTTAATCTATAATCAATTTGATTCTCTGCTTTATAAAGTCACTCAAGTTATCAAAGGATCACAGTTAAACACTAATTATTCCTTTTTAACAGAAAAAACTGAACTAAATTTAACTTGATAACAGCATATGTGCTTGTTGTGTAGCCTAACTGGGATTTGTTCTTGGCAAGAGGCACATATTAAAATGTTCATCAAATGAATTTAAATGTTTTTAAAAATCTGTACAGATTATTTCAGCAGTGTCTCAACTAAGAAGACTGTGTACCAAGCTCTGAATTTCCTCCAAATATTTCTATTTTATCTCTCTCACAGCTGTCTGCAACCTCCACGTCCCGAGCTGCCTTCTTGCAGTGCCTTCGGTGGGGGAGTTGGTGCCCCTTCCAGGAGCCAGCTGACTGGAAAGGTGAAGAGATACAGCTTGTTCTGCAAGGAGGTGCAAAGCCAAACCCTCACGGAGTCATGGTCTACAGCACAGGAGCGTCTGCCAAAACTCAGAGCTCTGCGCCGGTCTCGGCTCCAGACACAGCTCAGGTAACGCCATAGCTCAGGGGGAATGTCTTTGTCAAAGGACTAAAATGTAAAGAACGCATTGAAAAGTTTTTAGACAAAGTGCTTTTGTTTCATCATCTTTCAGCTTTCACACAAATGCCTGTCTGTGGACCAAAACTTTTTCATAATAAGAATTGTTGCTTGTCTTTATTGTAAGATCTTTATATAGTAATTATTCAGGACTGCGTTACATCATCAACCTGTTATTTAATCATTATGTAACAAATCACATCATTTTAGGGACAGTATCACAGTATTTCAAAGGATGCAAAACTTTTCACATCATGACTACTGGCCTCTTCACACCTTCATTGTCACACAGCTCGAGTATTTGAAAGTTGCACATCTTCATCTCTTACTCTGCTCTTTCTGCCGCTTCACTGACACCATTTATGCATTTGTCTTACAGAATCTTAGCTTCCCAGTCTCCAGCGGTTCCGCTAAATTACTGTGTCTTTAACTTTCTTCCTATAAGGAGCCCTCCGGGGCGAAGGATATGATAACATTTTGGCTTTCGTCCAGCTCCGAAAGGAAGGCATCCAGCCCAAAGGCATCTTTAAAAACGAAGCAGGAGGAAGTGTCACGTCTGAGAAGATCACCTTCACAGGGTAGATATCATCATCATAATGGCTTTTAAGTGGGTTTTAATTATTAGGGAAAGGAAGAGAAACATTTGACTTGTTACCCACCAAGAAGGAGGTGAAGGCACTCGTCACTGCTTGAAGCTTTGAAATCAGCCAAATTATGTTTTTCTTTGACAAAGGGTTTGCTGAGTGGATCTGAGTGTTTTCTCTGTTTTTGCTAATTGTTTAAGGGTACACCTTTATTGTGTGGAAACACCTGGTGTGAAAGTGAACGTTCTAAGCATTAAACTCAACTGTTCTCCTCATAGTGTGCAGCCCCACCTCCGAAGTGTTATCTCAATGGCACCACCTGCTCTCTGCATGATTGCTGTACTTCATTACTGGGGTCTGAGGGGAGGAAAAGGATAAAGTCAAAGTCTATGGAAAGTACTTCCATTAGGGCTTCTTGACCTTGAACAAGCCTTACTCTGCATCCTCCTGTGACATCTGCTCTGAAACAGGATATGATGTACAACAGTGGTCCCCAACCTTTTTGTAACTGTGGACCGGTCTACCACGGACCGGGGGGGGGGGGGGCTTCCTCATTATATTATGCCAAATAACGTAACATGAGTATAACATCAAAGTCTCTGGTAACATCCTTTCGTACCCATTAAATAAATAACAACAAAAAAAAAAAACCCTCACGCAGAGCGGCTTGGTACGTGGGAATCACCTGTCATGATAAATCCGTATTTCAGTAGGACTCCTGGTATTGTCTGTTAAAAGCTTTCTTTTTCTTTATAGGCTGTTCTTCTTTCTCTTCACTGTGCATTTTCCCCTTTCACAAGGAAACTTTCCAAAGACGTCTGTTTCTTACTCATTTTAGCTAGCTGGGTTAAATTTTGCCACTCATGTGACCAAGATGTAACCGGAGAGAATCTGGTCAATTTTTCAAAATAAAAGCTTGTTTAGACTCATATAATAAATGAAACTTAAATAGCTCATTTTTTCTTGCGTGGCCCGGTACCAATTGATCCACGTTCTGGTACCGGCCCGGAGGTTGGGGACCACTGATGTACAACATCACTCGCCCAAGTTTTGATTACACGAACTGAATACATTGAGATCGATAAGACTTGACAATATTGATAGGACTAAGCTTTTAAAGTTTCATGTATAAAATATAGGTCCAGTTGCAAAGTTCAGTTACTTTGGCCAGGCGCATTCAAGTTACTTTTTGAAACAGAATCGTTTGAAAAAGAAATCTCACCCTCGTTCAGTTTTATCATCTCCAAACAACAACAAAAAGACTATCTGATCTTTTAGTATGTATTAAAAAGAGGTAAGTGCAACTTCAGATGAACAAGCACGTGGCATATTACAGTTTCATAATTAATTTAATAAAAACTAAGCCAAAATGTAGTTGTAAAGCTAATACACCCTGACCGTTTCCATGTAAATCAAGAGATTAATTTGCACTTGACTGATTGATGATTAGCAGGTGTGAGCATCTCTATAAGGGGAGAGGTTTTGGCACTTTCGCTGGTCTGGTGCATTCAGGTGTGTGCTGACATAATGCCATGGAGGAAAGATATCAGCAGTCATTTTAAGAGAAGAACTTGTCAGTCTGGAAAAGGTTATAAGACCATTTTAGAATAATTTGAAGTCCCTCATCTACAGTGAGAAGGATTATTCTTTTTCTCACTGTAAAACAGACTGATTCAAAAGACAATTCAGATATGGAGTGCTAGTTAATGCTAGTTAGTAATTGCAGAAAAGAACACTACTGTAAAAGGGTAATTACAAAACAAAATAGGAGTGATTCAGTAAATTCTGCAAAATTTCTCCTTCAGAAGCTTTACTATACCACCACTTTTCTTTCAATAAGGCATGACTGTTGCGCAGTATCTTGCTAAAATTATGTTCTGCACATCAAGGCTTAAACAGTCTTTCCACCAAAACAGAGTTCTGATAAAATCTCCCAAATCCTGCACACACCCAAAGACAAACTGTCTGCATTTATTATCAAATGCAAACTGCTTACTTGTTGTGAGTCTCTCTGCAGATTGATTTAATGTGTTCTAACAGCTACTTAATGGCAGTGACAGCAGAAAGAAGTCCATTGGACACTAGTTATACTTTATTATTTTCCCCCTAATGTGACTGTTAACTCATCTCGGTGAAGGACTATAGCGAGTCCAATGAAGGCTTTTGGCAATGATTCTTTTAAGACTGTGATTGCACAGCAAATGTTTATTTTTCTACATTATATGTCCCCTTTATTCAATTTTAACTGAGTATCAGATGCATATATTCAAACTGTTTCTCTGCCCGGCCCCACTGCCCCGTTACTCATATGCTGTCCGCCTCCTGAACATCTAAATGTTTGCTCAGCTGTCAAGACAGGCTCATATGGATCTCAAAAAAAAAAAGAGGCCAATTGCACGTCAGTCCCGCTAACGAGGTGAAACAAATTCTCTCTGGGCTCCAGAAGTAAAACAGTGAGAGAACGCGTGGCTCTAAAACGAAAATGGTTGCCGAGGGGGGATGCCAGAGCACATTTATGACAGAGAGCCCGCCAGTTCCACACCATGTCCACTCTGTGTATGTAGCCTGAACAGATGGGAGCTACAGCAAGACACCCCAGGCAACTGAAGCAATTTCCAAAAGGCCAGTCAGGCCCAGTGCAGAGAGGGAAATGGAGTAGAAGAGGAGGACAAAGAGATGGTGGAAACTCTTTCATTCCCGTCTTACCATGGCTGGCAACCAAAACTGTCAAGAAAGTGTTGTTAGACTTTAAACTCAGTGAGCTGTCTAAATCTAACTCTGGCTCTCGATCTGTGTGAAATTGGATAGATTTATTATGTTTGTAAATAGCTGAGGGATTCCAGTTTTCAGTGGAGTTATTTACTTAGCTTCTGTTATTCAGGACACATCGTTGCAGTTTATTCTTTTATCTAAGGATGCCAGCTGACTCCAATTCCTATTAGTGAGAAAGCAATTTAAAACAGATGAAATTTTACAGTCAACCTCTGGTCCCTCTCCCAAGCTAATATTCCATTAAATGTCTCACCAAACTATATAATGAACTGGCGCCAGGTGCGCAGGGCATGCGGATATTACAGTATCATTAATTAAAACTGTTAATGTTTAGCCAAATGACATGCAAATGAAGACCTCGACAGAATAAACGATAAAATGCAAAGACTTTACAAGTTTATGTGAAACGTGGTGGATTGTGTTTATCTGTGGCTTGCTTGTGTTTTTCAGGTCGAAAACAGATTCAGCAGACATCTCCACCAGAGTCTCCTCAGGGGCCTGGGGTAAGACACATTTTTACCCATTATGTTACAACCTGGCCCTTGGCAATAAAGCTTCTGTCTTTGATTCCAGCTTTTTGAATAAAAAATAAGTATGATTAAGCTTTGTAGCTGCCTTAAAAAAAAAAAAAAAAAGAAGTTACATGTCAGTAGATGCATGGATAAATCTAATATGTAAAGCCACTCTGTGTAGCAGTACCACTTCTGACCACATGGGGGCATATAGATTTGTGCTTGTTTGCTTTTAAGCTCAAATTGTATCTTTTTCAATTTCTTAACCCAAACATTTAAAGGCTTACGCTGCTATCTTTTTGTACCTATTGTTAGCATAATTTTTTGATTATGATTTTTTTCTCTAGTGATGTTCCTAATGATGTACCTGTCATTTAGGTGACCGCGGGGATTGAGAATTTAATACCTGAGGCTCTATAATTGAAGATATAATTACAGATGTGAAGAATACTTCCAACACAAGCTTGTATTCACATTGACTTTAGGTGCATCTCTATCTCTGTACATGCTGTTGTAAAGCTACAGTTGCATCACCTTTTTGTGAGTGTTATTTTTAAAAAATGACGCATCAAATTAACAATAAGTTCAAACTTAGTAGATCGGTTCAAACGCATGAGAAATGTTGTAAATCTCATATTTTGCTTATGATGGCATGTCTGTGGGTGGCACTGCTCATTTTTTCACATTTCATTGTGATTTCACCCCCCCCCCCCCCAAAAAAAAAAAAAAAAAAAAAAAAACAAACAAAAAAAAACAACCACAAGCTAATAGAAGTTGCATGCAGTTTGGTATGACTTTTCAGCACCCATTGTTAAAATATTTGCCTTCCTGTCCTGAACAAACCTTTCAGTTCATTTGCCGTTTTGAAATCTTTTCTCAGCCAGGAGAAAGACTTAAGTACGCTCGATGTCCTCCATTGTTGTCATATCTCAACTGAGTTGCGTTCTTCTTCCCTGATTTTATTGACTGGGGACACGGGCATGATGTCATGCTGTTACTCATCAGCGGTGGCTACAACACACCTGACAGTGGAATGCAAGCTTGATCCAAACTGTGCCTTACCAACCCAAACTGAGCCTTACCAACCCAAACTGAGCTTTACCAACCCAAACTGAGCCTTACCAACCCAAACTGTGCCTTACCAACCCAAACTGTGCCTACCAACCCAAACTGAGCTTACCAGCCTTACCCAAACTGTGCCTTACCAACCCAAACTGTGCCTTACCAACCCAAACTGTGCCTTACCAACCCAAACTGAGCTTTACCAACCCAAACTGAGCCTTACCAACCCAAACTGTGCCTTACCAACCCAAACTGAGCCTTACCAACCCAAACTGAGCTTTACCAACCCAAACAGAGCTATACTTCCCAGCGGAACCTTAACTTAAGAAGGCGTCGCAGGGCAGAATTTTTACAGGGCCGGTCCAAGCTCAGATAGATGAGGGAGATTTGTCAGGAAGGTCATCTGATGAAAAAACGATGCTAAATCAACATGCTGATCACAAATACGTGAAACAGGATAATTTTCTGTGGAGAGAAGAAGCTGAGAAGCCAAAATAAGTTGTTTGTATGCCAAACTAATGAGAGTGTCAGAGATTCAATAGTGCGTCAGCCTAGTTTGTAATGTAGTGGCCACATTAATACAGTAGTCCTCTGTGAAACAAACAAGTCAAAGATGTGGTTCTTGCCTGTACTTGTCAGAGGGAGTTATTATGAAGGGATTTCAGTGAAGAGCTGACCTGAAAATGATTCCTTTCTGGACTCTGAAGCCCCTCTAGCAGCCCCCCTGTACATGGCCACAACTGGCCTTTCGTGCTCTTCATGCATCAGTCATAAACCTTAACCTCAATCAGCAGTGCAGGGTTTGTCCACAAATGTAGCAGGTCAAACCCACATTTTACATGTCAGCATCAGTGTCTATCCGCATATCTTTATTGTTTCTCAACAACAATGTGTTCAAGGGGTTGGAACTGACAGAGGGCACATTTACAACAAGCGGTAATTCTGTTTTTCTCTTTTCCTTCTTTTTATCTCTCAGCTCACTCGTATAATATTCTAGACAGATTGGATATGTCAAAATATCCCGCAGCTAAAGTTTCACTGAATAACTAAGCAGCTGCTTAGAGAAGGAAAAAGTGTGTGGGTGTGTGTCTGTTTGAAATGTTATTCTTGATGAAAGACAAGCAAATGTCTGTCCGCGTCAGTCACGGAGCACTTGAATCACCGCTGAAACATCGAGAGGAAAGAAAGTAGTGATGATGCTAATCATGCTTAGTTGCATCCAATCAGATTAAATGTCACATTAGCATCTGTTTATGTCGGAGGGCTTCCCACAGGCACCTCGTGTAGCAACGATCGATTCTGTTCCAACTTTGTAAGAAATTTAACAGTGCCACGATCATCCATCCATGACATCTGATGTGAGCCACGGTGAGCCATGTTCATGTTCTGCATTCAGTTCGTGGTGAGACATTTGCTAATGCACCAAAGGCACGTACCGATGTTTGTCCTAGCCGAGCCGAGCTACAGGAAGTAACCATCAACCGCCCGCCTGACTGGAAGAGCCAGTGGATAAATGGTGTTCTCGCTCTTTTTCCTCCCAGAATCAGGCTAGGGCACACACGCATGCATGGACACGGTAACATCAAGCCCCAGAGTGGAGGAGGAGAGTTTTCTGCTCCGTCTGAAAACTCTCCTCCAGCTCGCTCCCTTGGTCAGTCTGGGCCGGTATTGTCGACTCGCTTTAAATTGAATCAGCAGGGGATGTGAGCCATGGGAGAGCTGCACCCACGAACCCTGAAAATCTACCTTGTGTTTGATTCAGCAATGAGAGCAGTGGAATCCTGCGAGCGGGCAGCTCACAGTGGGAGAAAAGAGACACGAGTGGTCTTACTGGGAGATAACACCATCAAGACTATTTATCCACCCTTTATTCCTAAAACAGCATGGTTTACCAAACAGGCAAGATCAAGTTAAAAAGAAGATGTTTTAACCGTCTGCAGTTTAACTCTTTATTCTCACCGCAAGTAAAAATGCTTACAATAAGTTCAGGGTTAAAGGTCAACTGCTATTTCCCAATAGAAGCAATTAATTTATTATCAAAGGGGAACCACACGTCACTGGAAAAAACATTGGATTTTCATAAGGTGTTAATGTTAATTTTAGGGGGAGGAAGAAAGTCATTGACCACTGTGTCTGCGAGTGGTAATTACAGAATATCTGTACAGTGAATTCAAAGACACCATCATTAGATGGAGAGTAGAATATCCTCCGGCTCTAATCAGTTGAGTATGTGGGTATAAAAGTGGCCTTGTCACCTTTGAAGAAGCTGCTTTTATTTAATAGGAAGTAAATCTTTTCCTTCTTTTAAACCGCAATGAGTGTGTTAGCTTTAGCTTCACCTTTTAATGATTAAAAAGCTTTCTTTCTGCTACCACATATTTTCCACCCTGCGGGAAAAAAAAAAAAAAAAGCAACAATGAGCAGAACTGCTGTCTGTCTGGTGAGGCAAAGTTACACATTTCTCTCAGGAGCTGATGGACCGAAAAAGATTTGTTGAGAATCATCACAAATGGTAAAGCATGAATTGTAACGGTGACTCTGTGACTGGGGCGGTTTTCTGACATCTGATCATATCGAAGGTGTCTTCCTATCACGTTGTGTTTTCAGCTTGTTCTACCTGTCTGGAGGAACAAAAAAGAAAACACGAGATAAGACATTTTAGGTTTGAAGCAGCATTCAGTGATCAAGTCACGACATCCAAGGCCAGAGAAAGAAATGAAGCAGTGTTAAATAAAAAAAACCTGTAAAGACATGCCTCTGCTGTTAGCAGTCATCCTGTGAAACACATTACAACTGCAGCTGCTGAAAAATTTACAAATGCTCTCTCCCTTTCCCATTTTCATTCTTTCTTTCAAATATACGAATATAATAATACACTTGTTGAATCCTATAATGATGTTTCTTTCAACATTTTCTTTCCTCTTCAGCAGTGCTGTCGAGTGCTGTTTAATCACTGACACCCTTCTTTGAAATGGCTCTGTAAACACGCTGTATGCTCTACTTCTGTTTGCCGGCGTTGTTGGATCTGATGACTTTCTCCTGCTTGCATAAATTATTGATCCTTGACGCCCTCCGTTTGCCGCGGTGCGCGGCGCTAAAGAGCCTTTGGTATTTAGGCGACATTTGGAAGAGCAGCTGAGTGTGTTTGCCTCTGTTGATGATGATTTCTCTCATCAGGCCGTGGCCGTGTTTCAGGGTCGTGCTCGTGCTCTGTTGACCCAGGTGGTCTTGTAGTCCGTGGGCCGACAGACGGGCCATGTTTCAGTTTGCTGCTGGCAGAGGACTTGTTTGGCAGCTGGAACTGGTTCAGACAGACCCAGTTTTTGCAGCTTTCCTTTATAGAGTCTGACCGTTTTTTTTGTTGTTTTTTTAAAGGCAAAAAAAGAACATTTAGGATTTATATGTTGTTTATTGTGTGACTCTGTGAAAGCCGTCCAGGCTTTATTGCTGCATATTCGAGAAATAAACTCACTATAAAGTTAACAGTCAATTTAATGGTTTGAAGAAGATTGAATTGTACACTATATCGCCAAAAGTATTTGCTCACCCATCCAAATTATCAGAATCAGGTGTTCCAGTTTCTTCCATGGCCACAGGTGTATAAAATTAAGCACCTAGACATACAGACTGTTTCTACAAACATTTGTGAAAGAATGGGTCTCTCTCAGGAGCTCAGTGAATTCCAGCGTGGAAGTGGGCCGTGAAGTGGTAGGACATGTAAACTGATGGAGCGGGGTCAGATGATGATGAAGAACATAGTACAGGTATCAGTACCTGATAGAACAGCTTTAGGATGAATTAGAGCAGAGACTGAGAGCCAGGCCTTCTCTGCCAACATCAGTTTTTGACCTCACAAATGTTCTTCTGGAGGAATGGTCAAAAATCCCCATAAATACTCTCCTAAACCTTGTGGACAGCCTTCCCAGAAGAGTTGAAGCTGTTGTAGCTCTAAAGATGGACCCACGTCATATTGATTAGGAATGAGATGAACTAAAGCTCATATGTGAGTCAAGGCAGGTGAGCAAACACTTTTGGCAATGTAGTGTATATATAATTTTGATTTTAGCTATCTAAAATTAGATTCTTGACAAAGTACAACCCCTTTCCTCTGAAATGTGAATTATGTATAATATATATATAATATATATTATAGTATAAAGACATAAAATAACATAAAAAAACCCCACGACTGTTATAATCTAATGCAGCTCCATGTTTAGGTCGTGTGGCCGAAACAGAAGTTGTCCTGCATTAGCCAAGAGATGAGTGAGGTTTCTTGATTATTGTTTGTCTTGGCTTCTTCTTTGGTAATTCTTTATGTAGCGCCACCTGCAGGTGAGGGGGGGAATATGTTATTGAAAAGGTTTGTCTCGTTTGTCAGCAAACTTGGACCAGCTGAGTGTTACAACCCCAATCCCACCGAGCTGCCATCATACTGCGTCTCTAGGTGGGAATGGATTGTAAGGGACCAACTGCAGCTCCAGAAGGACACTGCATTGAGACCTCCACTCCAAGGGGAGGCGCAGGAGCCATGTGGTGTAAAAAAAGAAGGCTTTATATGATGCAAATCCAACAGATCGGTGTGTGAAATGTTGGTGACATTCAGGGTTCACAGGACTCTAGCTGAATGTCAGCCTTTTGTGCTGACCCCAACCTGTATAATTCATGCATAGCATGTGTAAATCATGCATTTTCCTAAATGTCTTAAATGGCTGTTTCATGCCTCAGGGGAGAAATAAATTGCCAATTTTGAACTTTTTTTTTTCTTTGCATACTTGAAGTTTGGGGGAAAAAAGTGTTTTGGTTCTGTTACAGTTTATTTTTTTTGAAAAACAGTTGGCCAAAGCATTGGGCAAAATCCAGTTCACCAAAGCTGCTAAGATGTTAAAGAAAACTCCAAGAACAAGCTCAGCTTTTAAATTCAGCACTCAAATCTGCTTCTTCTCCAACCAGCTTCATGTCTGCGTGCCCCTAACTTCTGGTGTGCAGACTGTTTCATACACTTTTTTGCCACGTCATTTTTATGTAGAACACATTTACACACACACACACACACACACACACCCTTACACACTAGTCCCATCAATCTGAACAGATGATCCACTTGGCTGTCGGTGAAAACAGGCTGAGCTCAGAACGTTGGCAGCCACAGCGGTGCCACTGCTGACTGCCTCACTCTGCGGACTCTTTTAGTATGTTTTTGGTGTGTTAAAGCCTTCATGCAGAGTCTCTGTGGACTCTTTAACACCCCCTTTGTGCAGGACATGTTGACTCAGACGTGTGTGCAGTGTGCTCACTCCTCCACTATACTTCCAGGATCTGACTCGTAACAGTCAACATTTTTCAATTAAGTGATTTTTTTTTTTTTTTTATGAATCCCAGCTGCCAAAACAGATCATTTTAGGATCACAGCTACACTTTAGCCAGCTAGCAAACTGTGGATTGGCCTCAAGTTTCCAATTTATACTCACTCTTTTTATTTGTAAGTTGAGCCTCCTTCAGGAAACGAGAGCAGATTTGTGCGTAAAACTGTAAGAAGTGCAACGTTTACACGTTTCGACATTTATGATTAATGTTGGCGATTCTGAACTTTTCGGGGCGATGAACAGAATCTGCTCCCGCCTTCAACCACGCGTACAGCTTGTGTTAATGATAAAGATTACTGTTGCGCTGAACAACATTATTGCCTTATATCAGGGGTGTCAAACTCATTTTCACTGAGGGCCACATCAGCATCATGGTTGCCCTCGAAGGGGGCCCTTTTCTTGGACATGTTGGGGTTAATTTGTGGAGGTTTTTCAGGTTTGTCAGTTTTGAAAATCGTCTTGACATCTTGCTCATAGCTACCGTTATCGTTGTGGGTGATAACAAAATGCATTATGGGAGATGCAGTTTATTGTCCGTGTGGGCTTTAAAGTGCCGTAAGCTTATTTTAAGTCTTAAATATTGGTTCTAAATTTAAGCCAATAATGCACAAGCTCTCGAAGGGCCACATAAAATGACGTGGAGGGCCACATTTGGCTCGCGGGCCTTGTGTTTGACACATGTGCCTTATATGGACTGTTATTCTCACAATATAAAGACTTTAACCGAAGGTTTCTAGATGATGCGAGTCACCCGGTAGTCTGCTCCGTCACGCCTCCTTATATGGTGGTCCCTGGGCGGGGTTTATGCTGATTAATTAACTTTGTGAGCACGCTTCCAGCCTGCAATCAGTCTGATTTCACTAACTGTAGATTTTTAGTGAGGAGGTGATTTACCTGCAAATCTGCTCACAGATTTATAAAGATTTTAATGAATGAGTTTAAAACCAGCCTCTTCTGCTTTGTTGGAATAGTACTGGTGGTGTTTTTAAAACAGAAATTGAATCAAGCAATTAATCAATACATTTTTTTTTTGATTTTAAAACAAAAATATTTGACTTCTGGTTAATTGCTTGGACATCCTTGTTTACTGTGGAAATCTTGCACAAAGTGCCTTCGTACTTCAGGACCAGCGTTCATTTCTGCTACTATGAGATCCGTGCTGTTGCTGAAAACAATGCTGCCCTGTCCCACCACGCCATGAACAACTGTTTTTATTTGATTTCATGCAGCACTCAGGCTTCTTTTAAGTTGGACCCTGCTGAGAGGAGGTGGAAATGTAGTTTTTTTATCAACAGCTTAACATTCTGTTCTGTTTTTTCTTTATTCCCTGGCATGCGGGGTTGAGTTCTGCATGCTTAATGTGCTGTCAGAGAACATAACCGTGACCACCGCTCGTTTCCTAGACAGACTCGAGTCACAAAGGCTCACTTAAAAAGTGATTGCGGGGTCTGCAACCTGTTATCCGCACTCCGTCTACAGGCTTATGCTGCTTTTCGACCTCTGCAGTCCTCTCAGGAACTTGCGTGTCTCAGTCACTCTGGGGGAATTATTAGCTGGAGGTGGACAGGAAAAGGGCATGTAGGCTCCTCTGCTTCCTGCTGCCGCTGCTCATCAACATTAGAGAAATTACATACGTATTAAGACTGGAAGAAATTACACGGGAAATGCATCTCTGTTATTACAGTGTTGTGATCATTTGACAGATGAGGTAAAATATCTTAAGTGTGTTATGTAAATTGAGCATTCTCTCTATTTCCACAGCCCAGTTTCACTACACAATAAAAAAGTTATATTACAGCATAAACACATCGTACACACCAGTTCCTCTGTAATCGTTTCTATTAGACACGAGTTACTTTCTCATTTCATTTGGGAAGCTTTGCTTATTTTGAGTATGTGTTTAATGGTGAATATCTGCAATAAATGAGAAAGAAAGATAAAGATGAGTTTAAAGTTAAATTAGTCAATTAGAGCAGTTGAATTTCAACCGAAAGAAAAAAGAAAACTGGCATGTCACGTAAGCAGCACTATATATTGTATTTGTCATTAAGTTCTACATTTGGACAGCAAGTAAATGTGGAATTTACGGGTAAATGATAAGAAAATCATATGTTTATAAAACTGAGGGAATTGTGAGGAAATGTTGAGTGGCTGAATCATTGAACTGGAGTTTTGTAAGTTAAAGAAGTAAGTTAGATAGTAAGTTAAAGAAGTATTTGGGCAGTAACAGATGGATTTGACATAAAACAGACAGGATGTGATCAAAGTGTACTCTTTCAGCTTTAATTTAAGAGGTTGCACAAAAATATGCCACTTACCCATTTTAAGGCAAAGTATCTCCATTTCTAGGGGCTCGAAGGTATTTGGACAGCTGACTGAAAAGTTAAGAGTACCTCGGGCTATGACGTTGCAGACACGTGTCCCTCTCCTCCCCTAACTCCTAACCCTCTAACCCTAACCCCTAACCCTAACCCCAGTAAAGCTGACAGCATCACCACTTCGTCTTGTTGATCTGTTCCTTCCTGAATCGACGGGAACAGCCAGGGATGTCATGTGAGGTTCAGCACATCGATGTTCTTCCCCGTTTTATCCTTACCCTCGTGCGCCATCCGAGTCAGTGGAAGTTCGCACAGCAGCTTCAAAACTGGGAGTCACGCAAAAGCCCCAAATGCAGCGGATAACGACCGGTTTGGACTGGTGCTGCCACCTAGTGGACACCGTTTTCATTGTACTCAGCTTTTCCTCTATTGACCAGGTCCTGCTCATTCCTTTGTTACTTTAAGGTAAATGGAGCAGATACAAAGTCTGGAGTTGATAATGGGTATTGAGTTGACATTTCACAGTTGTTTGTGCAAGTGAAGGAGGCGATCTATGAGAGAATGAATGAAATGAATGAATGAAAAATACTTTATTTATCCCATAAAGGGAAATTCAACACTGTAGCAAGGGCTCTCTCTTTTTTTTTCTTTTTAAAACAACAGACAAACGACAACAATAATAATAATATTACAGCAATAATAATAATATTAACTGATAATAAGAATAGTAATAATAGTAGGTTTTATGTCTTGTTGTGGAGGCTGATGGCTGCTGGCAGGAATGATCTTCTGTATCTTTCCGTCTTGCAACGGACCTGAAGAAGCCTCTCACTGAACACACTGTTGTTTGATCACTGTGTCGTGGAGAGGGTGTGAAGAGTCCTCCATCATCTTCATCAGCTTGTGCAGCATTCTTTTTTATACAATCAGCTCCAGCGGCTCCAAAGTTACACCCAGCACAGATCCAGCTTTCCTGATCAGTTTGTTGATTCTCTTCAGGTCTCTGGTTCTGATGCTGCTGCCCCAGCAGATGGCTGCAAAGCTGATTGCACTTTCAACAACAGACCTATAGAAGATGTGCAACATCTTGGTGCAGACATTAAAAGATCTCAGCTTTCTTAAGATGTAGAGTCTGCTCTGACCTTTCTTGTAGATGTATTCTGTGTTGCATTTCCACTCTAGTCTGTTGTCAAGCTGAATTCCAAGATACTTGTATTCCTCCACCACCTCCACCTCCTTTCCCAGGATGGAAACACTGCTGTGTTGATTCTTGCTCCTCCTGAAGTCGACAATCATCTCCTTAGTTTTGCTGGTATTCAATACGAGATAATTGTTACTGCACCATTTCACAAACTGACAGATCAGTTCTCTGTACTCTGCTTCTTGTCCGTTGCTGATACACCCAACAACTGCAGAGTCATCAGAGTATTTCTGCAAATGACAGGACTCAGAGTTGGACTGGAAGTCACAGGTGTAGAGCGTGAAGAGAAATGGTGAGAGAACAGTTCCTTGTGGTGCTCCAATGCTGCTGACCTCCATCTCAGACACACAACCTTTCAGTCTCACAAACTGAGGTCTGTTTGTGAGGTAGTCATAAATCCAGGTGGTTGTGGAGGAATCCACCTGGAACTTATGGAGCTTCTCACATAACAACGCAGGCTGAATTCTATTAAAAGCACTTGAGAAATCAAAGAACATGACCCTCAAAGTGCTGCCTGATTGGTCCAGATGAGAGTGGGCTCTGTGGTGTCTTCATCCCCAAGCCCATTACGATATGCAAACTGTAATGGGTCCTGAAAGGTGCTGACCCGCTTGTTGAGGTGGACCAGTAAGAGTCTCTCCAGGACTTTCATGATGTGAGATGTCAGGGCAACTGGTCTGTAGTCGTTAGGTTCAGCTGGTTGTGGTTTTTTAGGCACTGGAACAAGGCAGGATGTATTCCACAGCACAGGAACTGTTTTCTGTCTCAAACTGGTGTTGAAGAGGTTCTGGAGAATCGGACATAGTTGCAATGAGCAGGATTTGAGAACTCTGGGACAGACACCGTCTGGACCCGCAGCCTTGTTCTGGTTCAGTTTCTCAAGTTGTTTTTTGCCCTGATTGCAGGAGACAGACAGAGTGGAGGGGGAGGCAGAGGAGGTCAAAGAGATGGCCAAAACAGCCATTTGGTGGTTTCTTTTTAAAGATTTTGTGGTTCTAGTGGCCTTTATTTACAGTGAGAGAGACAAGAAAGTCGGGCTGGCATGCAGCAAAGGGTCGCAGGCTGGGAGTTGAACCCGCAACCGCTGCAGGAGGTCTGTAGTCCCTGTACAAGGGCCACCTTAACCACTGAGCTACCCTGCTGCAGCCCAGTTTGGTACATTCTCAAAAAGAAAGCAAACACTGGTGAACTCAACATCAAAACACCCTGGAAGACCTCAGAGTTCAATTCAGTTCAGTCCACTGTGCGTGCATGGTGCTAATTCACAACAATTTCCCCTCGAGGCACTTTACACAGAAGCACACAACCTTTAAAAAAGTACAGTCCAATAAATACAATCCAGCTCAGTCCAGTTCATTTTAATCCATTCATCAACCAATTTATAATCCAGTTATTTCCATGGAGACAATTTAAATGAGTGATCTTTTCCTAGGGGAAGAAAAACCCCTTCGCGGTGTCAACAGAAGTCAAGAATACTCTGGAGAAGGTAGTTGTATAAGTTGCTTTTAAGTTACCGAAGACAAAACTGAGAGTAGAAACAACCAGCCCCATGAAGATGACAAAGCATCTTCGGGGAGGAAACTCAGAATTCAGTGATATCCATGTGCTCCAGACTTCAGGCAGTCATTGATTTCAGAGGATTTCAGCTATAAAAAATCTGTGGTTATGTTTATAATCATGCAACGTTGTGCTCATCCTTCTGGGCCCCAGAAAATGAAGGTACTTTCCTGGAAATGGCTTTAATTCCTAAAAGCTACAGGGCGCTTAGGGCTCTGCTGTTTTATATCATATTTCAAAAGTCTCTCATCACTATTAATTGATATGCCTGTATATCACTTCTGCATACTCCTGAAGTTATAATCTTCTGTCTCCAGTCACATCCAGTCCTGAGAATCAGAAGGTGGCAGAAGGTTTTAAACTCGACCTGCCGGGGGATGCCAACATTAAAAGCTTGTGGGTGGGGAAGCGGGTAGAGTGAGAGGGGCTTATTAGTGCTAAAGCAGAGTAATGGGCTGTTGTTGTCATCTGAGACGGCGCATATGTCTCTCCTGTGTAAAGTATATTCCTGAGCCCTGTTGTTCGTAATGATAATAATAACCGCGAGTCATTTGCATTGTTTCTCTGCAGCTCTCACTGTCTCAGCTGGCAGCTACTTCACGCTACCCGACCATCAGCCACTCCAGCTCAGCGTTGCCGTGGCAACATTCATTTCCTTCTCTGCTCCATCCATCCCCGTTGGCATCGGCCCACCAGCTGTCACATGTCGTAAGATTTCCACCCCCGTTCGCTCACACACAAAAACACTCACTCGTAGCCTCGCACCCGTACTCCGCATGCATGTCGAGGAAAACACGCAGGCTTTGAGCAAAAGGAAGTCAGACGTGCGTTTACAAAGTTGACGTGAAAACAAAGCGGCAAGAAAAGAGAAAAACATACAGCATGACATGTAAGATTTTAAACATCCCCAAGGGCATGCAGACAGTCATTCAGTACATTCAGTAGTTCAAAGATACACTCATTACACTCAGCTCATGCCCAGAGGTACACACACACACACACACATACACACACACACTTTAATTCAAACTCCACATCTGCACACTCTTTGTCTCTGGAGCCGTTGGAGTTGCTGGAGGTGTCGACGGTGGTCCTTTTCATCTTTATAATCAAAAGAAAAATCATTCTTTCTCTTGGCATTTCAGATTTTTTATACAAAGACTACTGTAGTCTTCTTAACCCGTTGGTGCACGCTGGCCTCAACACTGGACAGCTGTTCAAAAGCCGTCTTCTGTTATATGCATTGGTTTGGGTTGTTTAGCTGCACATTAGCCGCTTCAGTGGACGTCAGTGAGTCGTTCCACATCCATTCAGTTTTAAATTCTGTACTTTCAGTCAGTGTTGAATATTTGCATCCTTGATGAACATTAATCTGTCAAAATGAAGAATAGATAGGCTTGATGGGTAAAATATAGTTTGAACTTGACATCAGTAACTGGCTGAAAAATATGGATCAGAAGAAAATAAAAAATTAACATAACTCTACATGCACGTAGAAGTCAATAATTGGATGTGAAAAATTATTCCACTGTCTTTTTCTTTTTTTTTTTCTTAGTAATTTACGCATCAGAGTGTTAAAGTATTCATTATGCTTTAGATTGTGTCTACTCTACTGCTACTTTATAATAATTGAGCACCCGTTTTAAGATAACATTTTTTGGCTCTTATAAGCGTTGCAATAGAAGTCTTTGATTGCTGAGCCTGGTTGATTTTTTTATTGCTTTTAAGTATTTCAGAGGATTATTTATGAACTCTTTTGCTGTTTTGTCTGATTAAATTTACATGAATCCCAGTTAACTTGCAAAGAGATGATGGTGGATATAGGAGAGGGTGTGACCAGCTCCCATTTCCAACAGGCGTGACGCATGTGAGCGCGTCCTTTTATTGCATCCAGGGGATGAAGCCAAACTGAAGAGTCAGCTCTGCTGTGCTGATTTTATTACCTCTGGTGAATAATTTCCTGGAATAATTCAGGACTAACCTGCTCCCCACAGCTGTGGGTGTTTGCTGCTGAAAATTGGCTGGCAGTCAGTCCGCCTTTGAAAGCTGGATTGTCTTTGCTAAATTAGACCATGTTCACCCACAAAGATGCATATATATGGGAATCAGAGCACAACACATTATACACAGAGGTGAAATCTCACAGAAAGGAGAGGAAATAATAATGCTGTAATCCTTGGATTACCACGAGTCTTTTACTGCTTATAAAAACCAGTTTGTGCATTCTTATTTTATTACATTATATGCACTTTATGTCTTTGAAGTGCCAAAAAAGATTATATGTAGCTTGTGGTTGAGAAGTACAATGCAGAGGTTGCACAAGACCTTTTTTCATGTCATTTTCATGGATTGGACCTTAAGAATCACACGAGTGTTTATTATTACTTGTCTTTTTAATGTACATGTTTATTCTAAGTGGAATCGCATATTTTATAGCGTTTGATTGCCAGAAACCATTTCAGTACTATAAAAAAATAGAACAAATGTGGATGTTACTCATTAATAAATGTAGAGAACATGTGAATAGTTATGCTGACAGCATTCTGATCTTTTTAAAAATTTTCTTAAACTTTTTTCAATTTTTTGGGATTTTATTCACTTATTAATGACAGCAGTGGGTTATAAAAAAAACACAAAGGTTGCTTTGCCTAAACAAAGTAATATGAGCTGTGCAGTTTAACAGAACCACAGAAACATTAACGAATAATTTACAGGAAATTAAATGACACTAAATCAGCCAATCTGTGTGCATTTAAAGAAGGTTCTAGCTTGTGCATAGTCAAACGAATCGAGGGAAGCTGCTTTAAAGGTAACTGTCATTCAATGGAGCATCTTAGCTTTGGACAGGAAACTCGGTTGTTTTTATAATTTTTTTAATGAATTTTTTTCTGAAATTGCCAGTGCCATATAATTTTTTTTTTAAGTTGAAGAGTATCTTTTCAAAATAACAAGGGAGTACAACCTGAGAAAAAGAAGGAAAAAATTTTCTAATCTGCAGTGAGCCTGTTACAGATGATTTGAGAGAAGCTAAAAACTGAAAACTACAATAATGGTGGGATTACTTTGCATTGATTCCAACATGTTTCACCGGACCATATTGACAGCCCTCCTTTCAGCTTTGTCTAGCTTTGCACTGAATTTGTTTGACCAAGAGATGTGAACGACTTGGCATTATCTGTCAGATGCTTCCACCTTGGAGATCCATAAACTGTCCAGGCTCTAACGTTACAACAGAACCAGCACCGTGTTTTTGAAGATTCTGTGACACATTCAGTAAAAAGGCTCTGTGGTACTGGCAGGGTTAAACTGGATGTACCATGATCAAATAGCCTTTGAGGATTTTTACAACAAGTTCATTTTCATTTTCAGTCAATGATTTATTGATTTTTTTACTCTCTATCTTGCTGTTTTATTAGGCAGAATTTATGCATGGTGATAAGCTTAAGAAAATGGTTCAAAACTCTCATCTTCTTAGACCTCAAATTATTCATTTTGGTTTAACATGAATCACCGTAACTTTTCTTTCTATCTTTTCCTGTCTTCATTCGTTATCACTAGGCATGCCGTGATTTTTGAAGAAATCGATTTAATTACATGTTTTTAAATACGATTCGAATCGATTTAAGTAAGCCATGAATCATGATGTGGCCTCCAGGCCAGCAGAGGGCGCACTCGAGTTAAATCTATGTTCTTGTTCAAAGTCACTATATGCAAGGTGATTTGCCAGTCATTTGTGATGCAGGTATAAAGAGGATTAGAAAAAAACAAACAAACTATAGTTTAAAAAAAAAGAGCACTGATTCAATTTTTTTTTTTTTTTCATTTGCTGCTAGTTTTAATTTACTGTATTGAAAAGAGCGTAAGAGAAAAAACTACAGTTGTTAAAAAGGAAAAGGCTGGATTTTAGTTAATGATATTTGTTCGGGGGTCATGCTCTGGGTCTCTGTAAAGCGCCTAGAGACAATTGACGTTGTAACAGACGCTATACAAATAAAATTGAATTGAATTGAATTTGTGTATGAAAAATATATATGAAAATTCAACAAAATCTGTCATTTGCCTGTAAATTAATTTTGCGTTGTATATGATTCGAATCGTAATTCGAATTGTATCGTAAGATGAGTGAATCGTGGCATGCCTAGTTATCACAGTAGATTAATAGGTTTCTCTTGTGTTTCATGCATCTTAACTGATGACTAATGTTGCAGGAATGATTCAGGATAAGTCTAGAAATAACAAAATAATCCAAAACACAAGATGGCCAAGAAAAACAAAAAGGCACAGTTCGATTTGGGTAAGTTGTGCTGTGAAAACCGTCTTCAGGTCTTTTTTAAAATAATTTCTAGTAGTTAAAATCTGATACCATCTTGAATTTAAAGTTCGATCAAAACTGGGACTTTTCTGTTTATGAAGGCCATTTGGACCGGAGTTGTTTTTAATTTTATGCATTCAACCAACATTAACTGCTGTAAGTATCAGTTCTTTCTTTGTCTAGTACTCCCTAAATGTTGTAGAGGTCTTAAAATCGAGAATGAATTGTGCACACACCGTAGAAAAACAGAACAGACCCTAAACAAGCTGACTCAGTGGCACCAGTTACACAACATTAATTTAAAGTATTCTCTCTTTCGCCGCTATAAGTCTTACCAGGACAGGCACAGCTGCTGCTGCAAAACCTTTCAGTGTCTTGAAATGTTGGCTGGGAGGTTTTAGGAGTCATTTGCTAATAGATTAATGTAGTATTTCTTCAATTAGAAGAAGAACCCACTTTTGAGAGTGGCATCCTGAAAGTGAATGCAACAGTGTGCATGCATCCCGAGTTGGTCTTTTCGTGCTCTTCCAGTGTCGATGCTGTAGGATTCTCTCATTAAACGTAAAACCGTAGAAAATGTATGACACCCTGCCGCAGTTCGTTTTCAGTTGCGGCGCTGGAAGTTATTTATTGTGTCATTAAATCAGATTACAGAATTTACAGTTCAAATTTCCATTCGTCCTTGTAACCTTTAAAAGTTGAACACATCTGACGATAAAAAGCAGTCACCCATAATGCTTCATGCTACAGAAGCTTAATGGCCACAGATTCAGATGGAGCATAAGGACATTACTTTGACTTGTGTGATGTGTGCTTTTACATTATACCTTGACATCATCATAAGCTATTGTATTTTTGGCTTTTTGACCAGAGGATAAACATGCATGTGTATTTTCATACATGCTTGACTTTGGCAGCCTACTATGATGCTGGTTTGAAAATCCAATAATGTACATGCGTGAATGTAAAAGGCCAACTGAACCATTTAAATGTAAAAGGACAAAAAAAAAAAAAAAACTTTGAAAAAGAAAACACTTGACAAGAAAATGACACTATTAGCACTTTGTAGCTCAACCTCGAGGCTTTGTTTCTGTCGCTGACGCAGAAGGAGGGATTTTCTGCCATAACAAAATTAGAAATGTTGAATTAATCCACATTTAAACAGAGGAATGTCAGTAAATGAACTGCAGATTAAAATGCAAAATCACAGTTGTTGGCATTTAGCTTCTCATTTGCTGTTGTCAATTAGTCCTGTTTGCTTTCACCTGAAGTGGCTGTCAGTTACACTCTAGCTAAATGTTAGAAAATTTCTAACATGAAGGAAAGCCCCTGTTTCGCAACAAGTCATCATCTCCACCTGAGAGTGATGATGTCAGAATTATGTGGAAGTAGGAATAGAAAAGAAAAGTGAAAGTTCAGTAGTATTTGGACAATGATGGGGTTTTTTCTCTTTTTTTATGATTTTGCCTTTCATACACTTTCACAAAGATCTGATATTAAAAGAAATCAAGATGTGACTATTGTATTAGAGTGATCAGGGCAACTCTCTAATTTTAAACTGTCCTTGTTCCTGCCTGTTAAGGACCCCATTTTGAACTGACTGACATTCTTAAGGTTATTAAAGTGATATCAGCTGAAAAACTGTTGCCGTTTATACTTTAACTAGTAATATATTACTTTCTAGGACTATTTGGATTTTATTTTAAATGTTTACAGTTTTGTAACAAGTGTTTTGTGGGGAAAACAGTATTTATTTTAAAAAAAGACTGATGATATTTTTCTTGTCATCAAATTTAATAAAAAGATCAAGGCCCCGATCGTACATTTCCCTTTACCCATTAACACTAGCCGCCGAAAAATTGCCGGTATAGGATCCTCCGCTAACCGCTAATGCAATCCTTCCGCTTGCTTAAGCCGCTACCCAATATGCCGACTCCCTTACTCACTTGGTAGGTGTTGCAATGGGCGGGTCTTTTGCCCTTTCCGCAAACTTGGTATCTTCTGATCGTGGGTTTAGGGTTGCAGGTAGCGGCTGGTCTGACCATCCGCTACCTGCAACCCGCAACCTGCATGTCGCCGCGTACAAGAGTGCGTCCAAATGGCATCAATGTGCGTCCACCTGGTCACATGTGGACGTGCCCAAACGGATCTACCTTTTGAATTAACTCTTGTATAAAAAGCGTGGTTTGGCCTCAGTTGAATTCCTGAGAAAATGGCAAAAATCGTCTTAAACGGCTTGCTCGCCAGTTAAACCATAGCCGACCAGAGAGTGTTTACTGGGAGCGAACCGACTATCTGGGACTTTCAGGTAGCCGATAGGAATTGTCTGTGTAAAAATATTTTTATGTATATATCAGTGCAGAGGAGGAAGGAAGAGGAGGAAGCTGTATATCAGAGTCCCAGATGAGCTGCGCAGGAGAGCTGCTCCGATCTGGATGAAAGACGCTCCTATAGCGGTTTGCGGGTAGCGCAACCTGCTCTTAAAGGCAATGGCTACTGATGCACTGATTGGTTTAACAGGTGGAACGCCCTAAGCCACTCCCATGCATGTAGTGGTTAGCACAGGTGGGATAGCAGGTTTAGGAAGGTGGGCGATTGCATTCTTTGCGGGGGAACTCCCCTCCCGCTACCCGCTATCCCTAAATAGCGGCATTAGCAGATCTGGTGGGAAGATTCGGGCCCCAAATCTGACAAGAAACTGATCCATGAGCAAATATAATTTATGCATTCAAAGCTTGATGTAGCTTGTTTAAGTGCCACACAGATCAGTTTTTGTCCTTTAATGTCTGAAACTATCAAAGAGCCATTAATCAAACGCAACATTAAACCGAATCCCCTGATGTTTCTTCATTACAGTGATAAAGAGCAGTTTGAATCGATGCTATATGCCACCAGCAGCTCTTAATAATGTTCAGACAAATCTACTTTTTTATTCAAGGTTGCATATTTCCATGAGCTGTGTGACGTTAATGGCTTCATTAATCTGCCAGTTCAGTCAGCTGACACACGGGTCACCACACTGGGCAATGATCACGATTTAATCGAAAGACCCCCGTGAAAGTGACGGAGATATCTACAAACTAGATGCTGAAGCTGAGGCTAATAGTCTTGGATAAAAATATCAAGGAGATTTATTAAGGCAGCATCTTGAATTGCACCGAAAAGATAAACATAAGCCAAACTAACCCAACTCAACTGTGTGTACCTACCCGTGGAAACCTGCTGCAGCTCTTCAGACTTGTACCGCACAGACAGTTGCAGTAAAGTTGCAGTAGAGTTTGCATTCAGAGTGGAAACCAACATATTTTGTTAGAGGGAGAATGAATGCGAAGCAGTGCATGTCTGGATGGGGGCTTCGCTGGCAGCTGATGGGTTATGGGCAGAGAGTAAGAAACTGTAAAAGTACTGCTTTTCTTGGGATGTGTAAGCGCAAATATAGTTTGACCTCGTGCAGTCCATCAAAACACTTCATCTCATTTACGGTGATGAGCCTTTTCGTCAGAGCAACTGCTGCGTGTTAATATCTCATTTAAATGTCAGGGGAAACTGAGCAGCTCAGTGGAGTCGACTGTTTTCACTGGATCACATAAAGATGGAGACGTGCATACTTCACTTTCACCCTTTGCTACAACGTGAATACTACATAAACTGATCCATTTATACCAGATATTTTGTCCTTTGATAGCATGATTATGATTATGCTCATGGCACATGTCACCCCCATTTTTCATGGAGATGTGTTATTGATATACGCGGTTATTGATGGAGCATCTTTAATAGATAAATGTACCATATGAAAGAGGTGTTTGCAGAAAACATGACACAAACGGATCCAATCCAGCAGCTCTGGGGACAAATAGTGCACGGAGAGATGAGAATAAATCCAGGAGAACTGGACTGAAAACTGAAAAGAGAAATCAAAGCAACACACTGCAGGTAATGACTTTATAATTGGCCAGACAGCTTGTAGGAAGCAGCGAATATGATAAAATGACTTCTTCTGCCTCTCATGCTGTGGTTTTCCTTGCGTCACTTGTGCAGAAATAGAATAGAAAAACGTTGTGTGTGACGTTTGAACATTTAAACTTACAGTTGTTAATTTCAAACAAATTCTCATCTAGCAAAGTTTTTGCAACGTGTAGCTCTGACTCATTTCCTGATTCTTCTTTGATGATCACTGAGTGTATTGGTGACTAAGCATAAATTTGTACGTTGATGGACAAGGCTATTTAAAGCTCTGTAACATATGCTGCAGATTAGCCTTTAGAGTTAAGGCACAAATTGACGCAGACACAGACGTGAACCAAGACAAGTGTAAGCTCCTTATGTCCTCTGTGGCATAAGGCTGCTGTGTATTACAGATATGTATTTTTACTGTAAACATGGGGTTGGTACAGTCAGTGCTTTTAAATGATTTTTGACCAATTTTTTTTTCTCATCAGAGGCTTCGCTACACACTGTTACTTTAGATGAAATTTGCGTGCCTCCACTTGTCTATTATGTTTATTGAAGTAAGCTCTACTTTTGATTTCCTCTCATGTTACTGTACTGTAATGAATAATTTCTTGTTGATGTAGGTGCTTTTGCCCAGAATTCTGTATCATCAACTTGTAATTGGATGAAGGAAGTTATATGCTATAAACCATTCTGATTGGCTCTGAATACGTCTTCAGGGTTATTATTGGCTTATCGTGAAGGAAAAAGAAGAGAGCATGTTCTAATTTATCGTAATATGTTTATTTTGCATTTGTTCCAGGCCTGCTCGGCTGTCAGCAACATCGCCCACCTGGAGATGGACCTCCAGCGGGACGTTGACGAGCTAACGTCAATGCAGGACGAAGGAGACCAGCTTCAGGAGCTGCCCTTCACCCCTGTCCATGCACCTGTCATTACTCTGGGGATGAATGCGCCCGGGTGAGCCACTCACATTACCTGCTTGAGGAATGAGCTGTCCCAGAAAGTAAAGGATTTAATCCTGTTCAAATCCGCCGTGACAGATTTAGCTAAAGATGCCATCAGCAAATGTCGCCTGGTAAAGAAGGAGAAGAAGAAGCTATTTGAAAACCCCCAAATATCTGCTACAACGTTCTACGATGGTTTAGTGGAATTACACGCACAATATGAAAACTGGGGTATCTTTTTCCATGCTCTCCGGATTGCCTTTGAATCCTCATCACTCATGTTAATATTAGTGGTTAGCTCTGGTTTTAAATGCTGTGTTGGCCTCTGCGACCTATCTGTGATCATCTATGAGGCGGGTATGGCTGTTGTCGCTGGCCTCAGCTGTGTTGCATGGATTGCAATAAAGAGGCCAGCTGCTTTTTGTGGATTTGTAAGCGGTGATGAATGCTCACGCTGTGTCATTTTGAAAATCATTATTCTGAATACCACCTTGAACGGAATTGAACTGGTGGTCAAGACCTAAATGTTAAAAGGTCATCTTCGTATAATACAGACAATTTAAACAAATACATTTGCCAACCTGACACATACATAAAATGTCACCTGGTACATTTTTATCAGTTTCTCCTGATTTCCATTTGTGGCACGCTTTCTGGTGTAAGTCACATTTATGTGTTAAAGGGGACATCTTATCCCATTTTTTTGCAGAAGATGACATAATTTCATGATGTCTTAAAGCCACTTGATGTAGCAATACCATTTCTGGTCACATGGGGGCCTATAGACCCGCTGTGTCAACTAGAGCTTATGAACAACACCGTGCTAATGAGTGGCAACGGCCCAGCCCGTCCTGCAGTACCACTTTGTCCCACTGAAAGTGCACTTTGTTGTGTCTTAGTCCAGGGGCTGTTACATGGGTGGATATGTTCCATATTGAGTACTTTTGTGAGTACACTCAAACACGGTGTACCGTGTGCACAGTTTTGTGAAAGGTTTTAAGTTCCATTGTGTTCTTACTGGAGATGACGATGACAAGCTCTCTTCTTTGGGTGTTGTGTCTCTGTCACTGCATGCCTCCGCCAAAGCTTGAAGTTCTGTTGATCGTAAATTCGAAACAAAACGAGACAGAATTTTTGATCTGAATGCACTCGTGCAATAAAAATATTATGTCTAAGTGCACAAGTACTCAGTTTGGAGCATAGCCATGAACTTTCTTATGATGGGCTGCCCCCATGTGGACAGAAGTAGTATTACCACATAGCGTGGCTTTAATATGGCACAGTTTGGTCAAAATATCACGGAGATACAGCTGGTTTTCAGGGATGAAAACCACCCCCTGTTCCATGCGCTGTAGCTCCTTTGAGATCAGTTTTACCCCCCTCACAGCTTTGTGCTACCCACTTCCAGTGTTAAAGCAAATGCAGCCTGATGTGATATTGGGTGGAGATGGAGACGGGGAAGCAGGATAAATCTACTCTGAACTGGGGGAGTGATGCAAATCAGTACAGCTCACTTAACGGCTGATTTTCAGACCTGAACAGCCCCTAACAAAGAGTGAAGGGTTGTGTTTTTGTCGGAGGTTTTGGACTGTCACTTCAGACTCCCAAACATAGGCTTTCAAGGAAAATGTATCATTCTTTATGCTTGATTGGAGACATTTATTGTACACACACTATGTATTTTCATTATGTTTCTGCATTTTCTTTTTTTTTTTTTTGTTACTTGTCTAGTCATTTGTGTAAACATTAGTAGAGTTGTTCATTACCACAACAGATCCCTGTCTTGTTGTCTACTGAGAGATATCGACTGGCTTCACTAATTGGCAACATGTGTTCACCGTGCAGTATAACACTATTGACAGTGAGTATGAGAAATCAGCTCAGAGCCAGTTTAAAGAAATTGTTTTGTCAACCTTTACGTTCCACTTTAGGTAATGGTCTCAGGATTATTTGTCAGTGTATAAAGTTCATTGTTAAACGAAGCTGTAAGGGAGAGCTTTTGCCTTTGATTTAGTGAAGCCGAATGCAATAAAGTGAGCTCACAATTTACAGAGATAATGTCAGTGGAAATACAGCCAAGCCTGTCGAGTTGGGGTGCTTAATGAGAAAGTATACTCTACAAATAATGAGCACAGTAGCTGGGAAACGAGGCCTTGTTTTAGTCGAAACTCTGCAAATAAGCAGCTGGCACCGTATCCCAATCCTGGGGTTTGGATCCAAGTATGATGCTCTTCAGCTCACTGAGCCGAAACATCTCTGCCTCTTCACTCGGAGCCAAAACATCTTTTTGACTGTTTTCAGTGCGAAATGACCCACTTCTTTGAGAAGAACAATGAAGTCTAAAGAAGTTTAATTGAAGTTGTTGTGCATATCTGATTGAGCGCTTTACGAAATCAAATTGATGGCTCGACTATTAATCCAGAGGGGCTAAATTAAGATGCAACTTTGAACAGTGGGGAAGAGATGGAAAGCATGAAATTGACACAGCTGCAGAGGAAAACAAAATTGACTGCCTTCTCCACCGCTGTCACCTTAATTAGCTTGATCGAGGCGCCATTCTTTGACAAACGTGTCATTGTTGGTTCAACTGTTTGCCGAGTGGACACAGGCAGTATTATCATTTATTTTCCTGAGCTTGCACTTTCGTCGGCCATCTGTGCGCCGTGTTTATCATACCCAGAGTGTCTGGTTTCAGCGCTGAAAGTATAAGTTATGAATGTTACCATAGTTGCACGAAAACAGGTGGCCACTATGATTACAGATAACTGGCAATTATCTTTGACAATCCTGAGGGACTGCTTTGGCACTCGCTCCCTCTCCCCCGTAACTGTTATTGTGGTGTTGCTGCTTGATGGGTATTGCTACATCCTCTTGCTCTCTAATCATCGTTTCACCACATTTTGGTCAATGGCAGTCAGATGTTGAAATTTAGGTTCAGTTTAACAGGT
Organism: Hirundichthys speculiger; assembly: GCA_018398805.1. NCBI lineage: Eukaryota > Metazoa > Chordata > Actinopteri > Beloniformes > Exocoetidae > Hirundichthys > Hirundichthys speculiger. The sequence continues at coordinate 2,076,869 of JAGFBZ010000229.1, forward strand.
TTAAAACGATGAAGCAGGATTGTATTCCACTCAGATGTAGTCATTTTTTTCCTGCCTCGTTTAAAACAAATTACCCATATGAGGACGGTGCAGCAGAGACTACACGTCGCCTCCTGTTGTTTGTTAAGCATTATGAGTTCATTTGCTGAAATCTTCTCAGTTTGGTGAATCATGGGTTTGCTTCTGTTACTGACAGTTTCCATGATTTTAACCCTTCTCCAGTTCCTGCTCAGTCAGCTCCAGGAGCTTACTGGCTCACCTTTTCTCTGCTGGCTTCCCTGAAATCGTGGACGGCGACGGGGAGGTGGCGGAAGTCCTGGACCCCACAGAACCTCTGCCCTTTGATCCTCAGCGGGAAGAGAGTGACCTTTTGCAGGGAAACCTGCTGGTGTTCCAGTTTCTGGCGTTTACCAGGTGAGGCCTGCAGCGCTGTCACACATGCGCCCACAGTTTTAACATTCATTCATTGTAGCTGCTCTGAAGAATCTGCTTGCTTAATCACTGTAGATATGGCCTGTACACTGTGATACTGTCTTTTTTCTCCCCCTCTGTCTAAACAGTACCAGAGTATTGCTATAAAGATAACCATTCGTGCCTCCAGAAATGAAATGTCAGAACTGCTGTTATAAGATCTGACAGCAGCTTGCACATTTTTTTCTGCGTGCTGAGATTCTGGCCACATATCTAAAGTATATCTTTGAATAAATACATCCTTTAGGCATGTTGTTGAAGGCTAAGGACAACACCCCTTTTTTTCTTGAGTTATTTTTTCTTTTTTTTTTTTTTCATCCTGAATAGCTGCCAAGATACCAAGTCACTTAAACCAACTCCTGCCAGTCATCCTCTGCACACATGTCAAGTGCATGCCCGTCACAGCCTGCATGCTCACAATTCCAGAAATACAGATTTCCTGTCAGCACTGGCTGAATGGTACTTCTGTCAGAGTCCCATCACAGAGACCCGTGGAGCAGCCACCCCCAGTGACAGGATCTGACAGTGGTGGGGGGAGGGCTTCTGAGGGACGGTTACAAGACCCTCCAGACTTCACGTCCTTCTGTCTTGTCATGAGCAGAGTCTTTCAGTTTTTACATGTGTCTCGTTCTTCATGGACTCGGCGGCGTGGTGCCGTGACCTTTAATGTGCTCGCCTCGATGCTCTGCGCTTTCTTGCTGATCAGAGATGTGTGAGGTGTATGAAGCTCCGCTCAGTGCTGTCACTGCATAGGTCAGTCACAATTAAGAGTTGCAGGTTAAGAAAGACTAGTTTTGCATTTCATGAGAACATGTAGATCGCTGCCAGATGGGATGGTAATAGAGTTAATGATAACTCAAGTTATACTTTTACAATTCAAACTCTTAAACTTATAAACAAAGTTGTCAACACTTGTAAATGTTGTTTTGATCTTAAAAATGTTTGGTGGGAGTGGAGTAGCAGTCCTTAGGTTGATGCATTGTCAGCTCTGTCATGACAATCATAAAACATACCGCTGTTTGATGACATCAGTGGAGTGTGAATGATAGAGATGGAGGAAGGACAACATGTTATTGGCAAAAAGACATACAGATTTACATGGGCCGTAACCACCACCCTCCTTCCCCTTGCTCTCACCTATTTTAAAAATGAGCATTTGGAGGCTGAAACATCTCAACATAAGGTTTGCATTTTTTTCCTCATATCAACTGCATCTCCACAAGCTTTTAATTTATTTATTTTTCTTCCATCTAATGGATAAAAGAGCTGTTGAAAGTGTACTTACAGTAAGATTAAAGCCACACCATGTAGCGATACCACTCCAGACCAATTGAGGGTGGCGTATCAGAAAATTCAATTCAATTTATTAATAATTTATAAATCCTCAAAGGGAAATTAATTGTTGCAGTAACTGTCATTAATAAGGTCTCAAGTCTCTCTGACTCAAGAAAGTTCATGTATCAGTTACTGATGTAAGACACTATGAGGTGTGGTTTAAACAACAGCAGCTGTAGAAATACCAAACAGTGACACCATCAGGCAATGACTAGAAATGCAACTTTAGTATATATAGTAGACAACAGCATATGTCAGCAACAACAGCTTTGCCTACTTACTAATCGATAAGTAATCGATAGGTCAGATCTGCATTACATTTCATTCCTGTTTTTGCTGAGAGTTTTCTTCATTAAGAGAAAGTAATGTTCAACCTTGTTTTGTCTTTTTTATTTCTAACTTTTTTTATTGCTCTTTCTCTTCGGCTCCAGACATTTTTTTTTTATTTAAATGAGAAATTTTACTCAGTGTATGAATCTCATCCACACTGAACCATGACTGATGTCACACACTGCATGCCAACTGATCTCCAACATATTCTGTCAACAAAACATACGTCTGAAACAGGTCCACAGAACACGAGTAGTTTTATTCAAAAATGGAGCACTGGAGGAAACAGCAGCAAAAGTTGTTCGGGCTACGATTTGTTCAGAACAAAGATGAAAGAGAAAAGACAACGGAAGTTGCTCGTAGTTTAAAAACTGCAACCAAAAGTCGTCACCATCCTGAATGGAGGTATGATGTGTTGTTGAACGTTTCTTATGGTGATATCAGCTTATTCCCTACTGGTTGGAGCTTGATTCGAAATGTCTCATGATGGAACCAGTTATTGGACATGCTTGATATCCTCTGGCAGTCCGAGATGGCTCAGTGACACGTCGGAGAGCGTCTCTGAGCCTTTCACACTTAGTGACTGAGTGCTGATGGAGGACTGGCAACTTGTCACTGATTTGCTCCCCCTGACAGTCTGTGAGGTTGAGCTAAATAGTCGATCCCAACAGTACTCGCACCATGATTGACAAGTGAGATGTGTTCCCCCCTCAGCCAGCCTAACTTCCACTTCTGCATTTCAGTGCATGAAAGGCTGCAGTGATTTCTATCACCTCTAGTGAGATAAAGCGACATTACAAGGCTCGTCGGACTGTCCCCGCTCATTATGACAGTATACTCAGTGCCCAGTGCTGCATCATCATCAACACAGCTGATCTGCGTGTTTGATCTGGTGTGAAAATGATCGTGATTCTAAAATATGTTAGAAGTGGAATTTTCACAGCTCGCGGGTTTGAAGTAAAACGCATTAATGAGGAAGGTATACAAAATAAAGTGAAGTTATGATCCAGGTGATTTGTTGGAAACTTTAATCAAAGTTAAAGGAGCCGTTTGTAAGACTATGGCCAAAACTGGTACTGCAGTCACTTTCAAATTACTGTTGAGCGGCGTGTACCCTCCCCCTCCTCCCCGACCAGAGGTTGCCAGGTTGGCTGCAGAATGCAGCAGGAACGTAGGCTGCCATGGCAAGCGACGAGTCCTACACAGTAAGTTTATTTTCTGTTAATTATATTTAATGCTTTATGAAAGATATTTTCTTTCTTTGATCTTTCGTTAACTAGTGGAAATATTTTCCCGTTGAGGCGTTTCGTAACCTGAAAGTTTCGTATGTAGAAGCGTTCGTAAGTAGAGGTACCACTGTATACCACTGTTACCTTGTCCAAGCAAATTAGCTTTAGCCAAACATTTAGCTATGAATCTTACCTGTCCAGGAGAAAATCAGCAACGTTGGCGTCTGTCTTCAAATTCTTCTCCGCTTTCAGCCGTCTCCATCTATCAAAAGCATCTCCTATACAAATCCTTGTTTTATTTCGGACCTTGTCACGACGTAACTCGGATTCATAACGAGGTCTTTTAGGTTTTGGAAAGCTAGACATTTTTTCATCCAACACGTTCGTAGCGGCTGCTGCGATAATTAGTGCCGAGCTGGCAACCCGGATGCCGAAACACTACTGACTTCGTGATTGGGAGATAGGTGGAGGGTGGCGCTTCAGGCCAAAACAAAGAATGACAACATCAACATCAGTTGAGGGCTGCAACTCCTCTTTTTAAACGGGAATATCCTGGCTTGAGTGCTGTTGTCAGTGACATAAGTATTTGAAATGAACATGATTTTTAAATGTCTGTTGACATATCGGGGTCATTTTATGATTCGTTTTATTAGATCTCTTACATACGGCTCCTTTAAGATGCTGACCATGAGCTTGTTGTTGTTGGTGTTTTCATCACACATTCTATAAAAGTTAAAAAAATCAAATCACGTCTCTCTGCGGATGTGTTGGAGGGAAATTTGGTTGTAAAAATCTTGCAAGATTACAACTGCAAATGTTGCACATTCTGCAGGTTCTTTATAGTAAATGTATGAAACACTATTTTATCGTTCTGACTCTCTTTTTAAGGAAATCTGTGAGAGTTACCGGAAGCCAACACTTGAACACCAGTTAATTGCTTATCTGTGTGGCTCCCTCTCTGTCTGGGTGAGGGGTTACCTCTTAATTATGAAAAACGGGTACGGCAGGCAGGAGCAGCAGCAGCACTCAGGAAAGTTCGAAGCCTGCGGATAGACAGCACAATTTCTATCTCACTGGGGTGCCATAATTATCAATCTTTTCTGTTTACAGAATATTAATACCGGATCCTATGTGCCAATGCGGCACAGCAACCTCTTTAACAGTGCAACACCGAAGCGCGTGATTGACTGGGAGGTCACACGCTGCTCTCATTAGACTCCACTTTGAAATATCCGACTCTGACAGTCTGCCTGCAGTCACGGGGGAGCGATCTGCACTTCCTGCTTGTTTTCAAGCTCTTTCTCCTTTTTAAAAGTTATTATTGAATACTTCATAACGGCACATTTTTTTTTATTCATTAGAAACAGAAGCAGAAACTCATTGCAAACTTTGCCTATTTTCTAATAAACAGTGCTAAAATGGGGAGGTTTGCAAGCTCACTGGGGATCACTGGGAGTCTTTTGGGCCAACCATGTTCAAGTGCCCTGGGATTACTTTAGTTGTGAAAGAGGTACCGCACAACAGAACTGAATTATTAGAAATGTGTCTGTTTCTGTGAAAAATACTTGAAGGGTGGCGTTTGTTTCAAAGGCAATCCTCAGCATTAGGGGATTTATAGCAACAAAGACCTTTTTTTGTAAATAGGACTCCTGGAAAAAAACAAAAAAAACGTATTCCATTTTTTGTTTCCAGCTAACCTAGAATGCAAGCATGTCTCCACACAGACTTTTAAGACGAGATTTGCCCTCCTGCACAAGTTTCAGAACAAGCTCTCATGTTGGCTCTCATTTTTAATTCTCATTGTACTGCAATGAGCTGAGTTTTTACCTACTCAATCAACACTGGAATTCATAGCCACGTTTGAATTTTGATTTAACTTCTTAATTAACCTCCTTTTGTGGGTTTTCACTTTTTAAGCATCGGTTAAGATAAATTACTAACTCTGGGATGTGCAAAGCATGCATATTTATCTTTCTCGTCCCTGGAACTGTGTGAGGCAAATCATTATCTGAAATTGGATTTAATCTCCCCGGTGTTTACCGTCACACATGCCAGTCCACACCTCACGTTGGCTTTGAAACACAAATGTTACCTCGCAGCCTGAAGGCTCAAACCCTGGCCGTTGTCTCTCTTTGTGAATTTTGCATGTTCGGATACTCTTGCTTCCTCCCACAGTCCCAAAACATGCATTTAAGGTAGACTGGTGATTTTTTTTTAACTGTCTGTTGGAATAGATGTGGAGGTGCATGTTTGTCTTGTCTGTCTGTCTCTCTCAGCCCCTCCGACCATGAACAGCATTGACGGGATATAGAAAATAAAATCATCTGTCAGATGCGCATCTAAAAATGTACATGATGCAGATATTGAAATCATAGCATTTCAACAGTGATCACAATGTTTTTAGATGCATAAACACACTCTAACATTTTCTTATTGCAGACTTCCCGCTGTGGGTGTTGGTCCCGACTGGCCTCGCAGCATTTACTTCACCTTCCAGTTCTATCGCTTCGCCCCAGTCACGTCCCAGCAGCTCCAGCTGCTGACCAGTGACAAGGGTTCAGGCCAGAGCGAGTGAAACACTTCCCTGTGTCCTGGCCACCATCAACAATGACGGAACTGTTAATGCTGGTAAGGACTCACAACGGCAACACACACACAAAAAAAAAAAAAAAATTTACTCTGCTTAACTCCTAACTGAAATGGACTGTTGTGAAGTTGTGTGTGCGTGTGTGTGTTTAGCAATGACAGGCGAAATGTCTCTGCACATTTCGCTTTCAGGAATGATAGACTGCTAGTCGTAATACATGGAGGGCTGAAGATATATCTCATGGAGATGAGTGATTTCTGATGACATAGGAGACCATGAGGAAGCTCCAGCCCAGTCAATCTCCTGCCACATAATTGAGACTCACAAACACACATACTAATCCACACACTCTCTTTCTGTCTTCATCTCCATGTAAGGCTGGAGGATGCATTCATCAGTGCGCACCCTTCAGAGTCCCCCGCCATTGATTACAAACCTTGTTAGCACCACATATCGGTTTGAAGATTGTAGATACAAGCCATTCTGTGATTTATTGTTCTTCTCTCCAGGTTAGCATTAACTGGTAATTGCACAGTTCCTCCCTACATGCAGTCGGCTCGTGTCATGATGCTCCATGACGTTGCGTGATGCTGAGGCGCTTACCTCTCAGTCACCCGAGCGAGGGCTGACTGATGTCAAATCTATTCATGTTGCAGCTAATGAAATGGAAGAGATATTATAGCTTCTGACAGGGCATGATATTGAACACACAAATACACCCCCCCACCCACCCATTCAAATGCCTACTCATGTGTATCCATTCCACAGACACACGCCGATCCATTTGTATCAATATTCCTTCGTCTGCCTCAGCATCCGAGTCATACCATCTATTTATTTAACTGCTGGACTACTAAAGCCTTTTGAAAGAATCAGATGTTTCCTCAAGTATTAAAAAAAATCTGACCCATGCGTCTTCCATGTCTTCACTTGAAAGACCGCAGAAATGTTCAATACGCCTCTACAAATGACCTTTACTTAATAGCATTGGATCATTGGACAGAAATTATTCCTGACGTGACTGTGACATTTATGCAATATTTTACTGATACTGATTAGGGCAGTCAGTTTAAATCCCCCTTTTTTCAATAACCTTATTGTAGTTATCTTACGCCGTACAAATGAATGCTAATGTCAAACATTGAGTATGTCCTTTAGTTGTAGCAGTTTAAGTGATCTATAAAGCTATGAATGTTCAAAAAAGATCCATATTTTGTATGAGGTCAATTATCTGAGTGTGTGTGTGTGTGTGAGTGAAACAGAGAGAGAGAGAGAGAGAGAGAGAGGAACGGAGGCTGAAAGAGGATGTTGAATCTGAAAACACTTCATCTGTGTGTATCTCAAATGTAAACATTCTCAAAAAAGTCTGTTTTTAACCCAGATCACAATTAGATTAAATCCAGTTTCAAAATGATTTCCAGAATTTGATTTGTGTTAGTGGGAGTCTTTCTACTCAGGAGAAGTAGTTAGCAGCAGTTTTTATCTCCATGTGCCGACTCAGTGAATGAGTTAACAGTCACCACTTTAAACTCTCCTCTGAGTTTGTATCGGTACCTCTCTACTTCAAAACAGGTTTTATGCCGTTCTGCTTGTCTGCCTCATCTCCCTGAGAGAGCGGATGAGAAGTTCAGTCATCTGAGATGGACTCGATAGAGATGCTAAAAGATGCGACCGACTGCTGTTGACGTGTCAGGGGTCAAAACTTGCGTTCTTCGGGGGCTTTGTAGACACGTATGTTTCTTCGCTATGGTTTCCTCCAGTTATTCAGGCAGAATAGCCAGGATCACTGATGTATCACAGTCAGTGTTGATCTGTTCTTTGCCAAATTGACGGGAACTTTGATGGATGAATGGATGGAAACATTTACACCAGTGACAGCAAACATATGCTACCTCCTGTCCTGTCATACTTGGACTGAGTACAACTACAAAAGCATGTTAGTTGTAGCCACTCCCCTTCATATTTTCAGTCTTAAACTGACAAGAGTCAAGAGCATGTCATGTACAATGTTAATGAGTGTTTACTGGAACTGCAGAACTGGACTCTCCAATCTGTGCTGTGGAGCTTTTCAGTTCTTTTAAGGTTAAATTTCCCCCCATTATCACCTCCCTGATTGATGCCCTCCTTGTCTCATCTGTGGAATTTGGTGCTCCTCTTTCTTGGTAGCTTTGTTGTCGTATTTTTATTTATCTATTTTCTAAAAATGGATGTATCATGCTCTTTGGCATACTTATTTTTTTTAAATATTTTTTCTTTTTAAAAAACCAAATCAGAAATCAGAGGCTATAGGGCTTTTCACTACATGCATATATATCCAGAGATGATGTAGTGTTTAGCTTGCACTTTGGTGTACTGAAGGGAAATAATTATGTGCCTTCCAAAGATAATTGACTGTGTTAGGGTATAATTTATTTCTTCAAGGCGATGAAGACATTCATTTAACTTCGCCAATTTGAGCTGCTCTGTATAGGACAATTACATAAAATTTTCAAAATATTTAAATTACATGCTGCGACGCGAGAAAAATGAGGGCAAATTCAAAAAGGGCGACTCTTTGTGCGAGCCTCCATTGACTTTTTTCTAAATCTTTCAAAAACACTCTGCACTCCCCCCCCGTTTTTTGCCTGCAGCCTTCACAGTGCTGTAGGAATTGCGGATTCACTGCAGGATTTTCAGCCCAGCCAGCCTGCTGGGTTCACACTGGGCAGCCGATCCAGGTTAGGACAAAGTCCTCTGGGTGCTCCTCCCTGTCTGCAGACCTGGTTGCACATATGAAGCCCCCGTTCAACCCTCGGGGCGGATCTGTCAACCCTTCTCTGCTTGTGAGCACAAACACACTCTGCCCATTCTGTCTCACTTGCCCTGCGCTCCCTCCGCAGTCTCATTGCCATCCGGCCACAGCACACAAGCCCAGAGCCTGCTGGGAGAATTAATGGCCCAAGTGGAGTTGGAAGTTGGTGAACGGTTGAGAGGAGGGGAGGAGGGAGGGGCAGCGGGAAAGTCTCTGTGTAGGTGACGCCGAAGGGGAGAGATGCATCTCAAAATTTTTGACCTTATTACAAGAAAACGTTCCAGTGTGGATTTTAGTTGGCTTTGCTTTCTCTGATGCGTTCACTGTAAAATACATCCACTTGTTTAAGGGAATAGTAACATACCTGAAAGCGTTAGTGTCTCAGAAAATTCCAAATGCTGCTTCAGAGGCTTTATCTTTTTCATAATGCAGGAGAATGCTATTGCAGTACGTAATACCTAAGCTCAGTATGCAAAATTAAATTTATAATACAGCTGCACAGCACTGGGAAAGAAAAACTGACAATGATATATTTTGTTTTTGTTTTATAAATGTTGCTGTGTAATACAATTTCAGGAACTTTCACCAACTTTATTTGACCAGAATAAATCATTACAGACTGAACAACGTGGTTTTATTGTGGTGTGCATCTTTGCAGTTTGCAGCCTCCCTGTTCTGCCAACAGAGGAAACCGTTTTATTGCTCCCTTCATTAGAAGTGGAGGAAGTCTAAGGCTCACTGCTCAACCTTAACTCTTTCTGTGTCTCGTCGAAAAAGGGAGATAGAAGACTATAAAAATACAAGAGCGCCGCTACAGAGAGGGCTCTGGGGACCTCAAAGTGAAAACTTGAGTCCGCTTTCATATTAGATGGGTGAACTGGCTTTTCACTTCAGTCTGTTTCTTTTTCCAACCAAAGCTTACTGTTCCTATTTCATTTCAACATGTGCTTACAGAGGCTGGATGTCACTCACCCGCAACAACTTGTCCACTATAATTAATTTATATTGTAGACTTTTCTTGTAGATTAGTTTAGGAAACAGAACCTTTTGAGTTGGCTCTGCATGCCCTGTTATGTGAGAATTGCACATGCACATCAAGCATTATACATACTGTAATTATATATCGCATATCACTAGTTTAAGGCCTTGAAGTGCCATGCACAAGTTTATTTTGTGTACTACAAACACCAGACCAGCAGCATTTACAGTAAACTTTGTTTGCAAGACGTCCAGTGAAACCTGAGCTCTATTTGTGGATGGTGACATATGCATGAGATGATAAAAAAAAAATAAACGGACAAATTCAGTTATTTAAGATCATTTGACTGAAAGCTCCAAAGGAATTTACTAAATTGACATGATGTTCCTGATTAATTGGTTGATTAAACTGATTATCTAGACCTTTAAAGGCACAGTATGTAGCGGTACAACTCCAAACCAGATGTGGGCAGAATATCATGCAGAAGTACATGAGTCAGCCCTGGCAAAAGACACAACAAAGTGCAGTTTAGTGTAAATATTATAGCGCATTTACATCAATATTTTAGTCTGCTTGTCTGTCTGGGGAAAGTGTTGCCAGTTCTGCATTGTTTTTTATTCCCTTATATCTCCATCAGATTGGTTGTCTTGTTGACGGCATCTCCTCTTTGCTCTGCGGGATCCACTTCCTCGCGGCGACAGCCCATTGCTGTAGTTTGAATGGAGGTTCCCCTGACAGCTCAACATATATGGCACACGAAGATATCTATTAGTACTTGGACACAGCTTGTTGGAGAGTGTTCACACATAATGATCACGTGCTGACAGGTGACTGCCGACTGCTCATCGATTTGCCCCCGGCCACTCCGTGAGCCCGTCATAAATGCTGTATTCAGTTGGTGATTTCAAGATGATTGAGTTGTGAGTGGAATACCCCCTCAGCCAGCGTTACTTTCTCTTCTTCGCATGAATGTACGAAGATAGACTGAAAACTGCAGTGGTTTATCTGACCTTTAGTGGAACAAAGTGGTATTATAAGGCTTGCTAGACCATCTCCACAGTATTTTTGGTGGCAGTTGTGTTTTAACGTGGCACCAAAATCGGTGCTTTTTCTTGTTTTATTTGCATCCATTTGTCTGTTTTTTTTATATTTTAATGTAAAATCTTGCAGCTTGTGATATTAATAGTTAAATGCATGCAGGTGTACATTGTTGATGTAATCTGTGAGGAATGTACTGAGCACAGATTCATCCAAATAAGCCCCATCCAGAACTAAATGCATTCGTCTGTAATGACCTTTACTCTTTGAACTCTCAGAAATAAAATCTTCAGGCTTCTTCAAGGACATCGTCTGTCTGCATGAAATACTAAGGTGCACTAAAATGTATGTATGTGTGTGATTGTTATGAGGAAAGAAAATGCTTTCCTTCATTTTATATGTGCACAGTGATGAGCTGTGGTCTCTTTATCAGACCACTTCATATCTCTCCAGCTGGCTGCTCCTCTGTTTTTTTCAGCTCAACGGAATAGAGAGAGTGCGGGAGGTGGGGTTATCTAGAAACCAGATGACGGTACCCAGGAAAATACGGTTTTTGGTACCCTAAGGGTTGGATGCTTCCAAATATTTCTGTATGGCAATTTAGCCTTTTTCATTTCAGATTATACGTAACTGCTTTTTGAAAAACCCGTCAGCAGCAGCACTTTACATGTAAAGTTAGTTTTATGCTGGAGACAACCCCAGTCTGGACATTCACACGGCGTAGCAGGTTGGTTTTGGGTTTACAGCTCATTGCACACACTAGATCGCTGATGGGGGCGGCGTCATTCATTCATGAGTCATATTTCAAGCCGGCGCAACATTAAACTGTAATCAGAGAATCTCAGGGTATTCACTTATGTTCTCAGACTGCCCGTGGGCTTTTAATCTTGCCATCACAAAATAATTCATGCCAGAAATGTTCTTCTTGGCCATTTGTGCCCCACGCAGCAGCTTCAGTCCTCCAACTTTGAGTTCAGCTTTTTCTTCCGGGTGACGGAAATCTTCCGCTCCTTAAAGGCTTAGATGGTCGATGTGTTGATTAAGCTATAACTTTTTTCTGCTGTTTAGGAAATCACTTGTGAGGTTTTTTTTTTTTTTTTTGGCAGTATGCTAGACGCCTTTATCATCTTGAATGATGGAACCCTTGGGCGTGTCTGATTTTGTGAAACAGCCTCGTGCTCCTTCGTTATTGTCCTCTTATGCTGCCTCGTCATAAGGCCTAATGCCTCTCAGCAGAGTCCACAGGGTTCACAGCTGAGAAGAGATATTATGGCTCTTTCCTCAGTTTTAAACCCATCTGGATATAAGGGGAATAGTAACATAAAAATAATTTTGTCACTATTTCCTCCCTTATATTGTGCATTGTTGCTTATACCTTTTGTTTGTGAGGTTGGTTTCCAAGCTCAGGCATCTCTGTCAAAACCATAACTTGAAAGTCCTAAAAAAAACCAGCTCATTCATTTATTTACTGTAATAAAACCCAGTCACTGGGTTAAGAAGCACTTTTTATGAGCCTGTCACCGTTGATTTGTATATTTTACGCTATATGCACACGATGTCACTGGCAAAGTAGTTGCACCGATTTATTCATTCACCACTGAATGACAGTTCATTGCAGGACTACAAGAAACAGATATATAATAAGCAACTTCTTTTGGCTTTTACTTTTTCAGGGGTCACCATAGCGGATTATTGTGCTCTGCATGTTGATTTGGCAAAGGATACCTATCCTTTTATTTAAGCTGGTGGTGGAGATTATAACTGGCTTGTAATCCTTTAGAGCACAGGTGTCAAACTGATCCGTGAAAGGGCCGTGTGGCTGCAGGTTTATGTTTCAGCCATGCAGCAGCGCTGCTGACTTGTTTTAGTCAATCAACTAGTTGTCCTCACTGAAGGCCTAAACAAGTTCAGTTGATTGAATGAAACAAGTCCTTTCACGGATAAGTTTGACACCCCTGCTTTAGAGGCTAGGGGCAATGAGGGCAGTGTGGAGGGCAACTGAGCCCATCCACTACAGGGTTTCCTGCAGGAAAAAAGTTTGGCCGGGGGGGGGGGGGGGGTTCAAGCCGAGAACGGTAGCCGAGAACCAAAAAAAAGGATAAATTACTTAATTAATTAGATTTTTCAATTATTATTTTTGCCCTCAAAATATGAAAGAAGTTGCTTAACAACAAACCCACAAACATGATGATGGAAAACACTATAAAGTGTAGGCTACCTCAGTTTCTTAACTAAAAGACTATGTCTCATTTACTCTACTACTGATCAATTGCATACCAGTAAATTACATAGTAGGCGTTACCTTTTTGACTGGGCGGACTGGTCATCAATCACCTCAGAGTGACAGCTGTCAAGTGAAGCTACGTGAGCTTGGAGTCCAGATGACAGGCAGTGCGCCCATTGGTCTTTATTTATTTAGTTAGTTAGTTTAAATACCTAATGTTCTTTTTTTTCTTTTATAGACAAAGTTAAACATAATGTTGATTAGTGTGTGCGTGTGTCACTTTAATGAATTGTCGAACCAAAAAAAAAAAAAAAAACGGCAGTGAGAAGTCGCACTGTCTGGTCAAAACAAAAGCACCTGGTCTATTACGAATAAAGTTTACCAGAATCTCTACTGACTATAAATAATTACGGACCGACATAAAAGCGAGCGGAGGAAAACTTGTATTGAAGTGAGACGAGACGTGAGCTGTCAAACGTGAGTAATCGACAGAGAGGTTATCACTGTGTGTGTGTGTGTGTGTGTGTGTGTGTGTGTGTGAAAAAGAGAGAGAGAGAGAGGTGGCGCAGAATGCACTGCAGGCAAACAGCGCAGCACTAGAGAATCAACATTAATTCATTATAACACAAACCTATGTGCGCTGATCAGTTCTCAAGCGCTGCCGTGTCGCTTGCATGCATTGCATTTTTTTTTTTGCCCGACATTTTTTTTTTTCCCGACATTGTAGCCCGGGCACTCGAGATTTCAGGCCGGGCGGGGCGCCTGGCCAAATAAGGTCTGCAGGAAACCCTGCACTATGTCACATGTGTCAAACATAAGGCCAGCGGGCCAAATGTGGCCCGCCACATCATTTTGTGTGGCCCTCGAGAGCTTGTGCATTATTGACTTACATATTAAACCAATATTTTAAGACTTAATATAAGCTTACAGTGATCCCTTATTTTTCGCGGTTAATGGGGACCGCCGGCCCCCCGGGCCTCAATAATGTGTTTAAAATATGTTTAAGGCAAGGCACTGCAGTGAAACAAGACAAAGGCTCAACTGTGGTCTTTCTGTTACCTTCACAGCCTCTAGTCTCTGAACCGTAGTAAAGAAACCGCTGGTATTGTGCTATTTTTGGCTCGTAATTAACGGCTAACACGCTAACAACAACAAAAGAAACAGTCTGGTTTTCTCTGCATGGAACGGGTACTTTATTCTGGCACTGCAGGAACTTGTAACATCACACAGATTGTATTGTTCGGCTCCTGTCAGTTAACAAAGAATGTAAATTTATACACGCTGGGCTGCTGTTTATGCTCACTGCACTTTTCATCTAACCTCGTTTTCTTCTGCCATCCCACGACACACACACTCCATTACCCATAAGGCCACATCATTACCCATAAGGCTACCTTCTTAAAGGGGCCAGGCTGGCTCACAGCATTTCTACACTGTGAAAGAACGCGCTTAAAATCCTGTGATGTTTCCACGATTTAATTTTTTTTAAATTATATAATATATTTCTAAAAAAATCCTCAAATAACTAAAACCGCAGAACTTAAACCGTGAAGTGGCAAGGGATCACTCTACACTGCTTTAAAGCGCATATTGACAATAAACTACATCTCCCACAATGCATTTCGTTACAGACAACAATAATGGTATCTCACCATTAACGAGACATCAAGACGATTTTCAGAACTGATGGACTTAAGAAAAACCTCTACAAACTAACACCAACATGTCCAAGAAAAGAAAAGTTGATGCACAAGGAAGGTAGTTTCATGAATGAGGTGAAAAAAACAGTATGTCTTTTGTGTTATGAGGCAGTGTCAGTCGGCATTTTGACAGCAAACAAGTATGCTAAATTTAGCCCACAAGAAAAACAAAGAATCGCTTCCGCTTCTGAAACCAAGGTAATGGGATACTCAGTCCGTTACCATGGCAACGGGCCCTTTAAACATCACCTGTGCGAGAGCAGGTTTACAACCACAAACCCTGTTTAATATAATAATGAGTTAAATATTTGAAACTTGAATACATAATAAATGCAGAAACTGTTATTTAAGTATAGTTTAATTTATTTTGATTTATATTGCATTTTGTTACATTCATGTTGTCAATCTGGCCCTTCAAGGGCAACCATGATGCTGATGTGGCCCCCAGTGAAAATGAGTCTGACACCCCTGCTCTATCTAATGGCTGCTCCAGATACATAAATATAAGAAAAAATAGAATGCATTTAAATGTGGCCTTCATTTTAAATGGTGAATATCTGAAGTCTCCTCCCTCCTTGTCAAGGTTCTCCCGGCCTGCAGGTCCAGTTCAGAGTAGACGACAGTTTCCTGAAGCCGGGAGAGAAGCGCTGGTTCCTTCGGTACCTGGCTCTCCACACCATGCACGTGGACATCTGGGACAGTGAGTCACTGCACCTCATCGGCTCCACTGCCATCGAGCTCAAGGTAAAAGGACTGTGAAGGGAGCGCCGCTGACTTGTAGAACTGGCTCTGCCATGTATTACAATGAAATCAGAATTTTTGTTGTCACAGTAATATTACAACTTCATTTCTGAATCCAGCCCACCTGACATTTGCAGTATTGAAATAAAACCTGTTCTGTTTGCATGTGAGTTAACATGTCATGACAGTTTGATTGCTCCGTGGTTCATCCGTCATGGATCAATGCAACTCCTGTCGGCTGTTTTGACAGATTTTTCTGGACCAAAAACTGATAATAATGTTGGAAAGTGAAATATAAAGAAGACTTATCTGCTCTCCAACTTGGCATGCTCAGAAACAGCACAGGCATTTGGGGATAATTATCAGTTTGTCAACATTTAGAAAACTGTTAACTTGACATCTACAAAATCACTCACGTTTAAAAAAAACAATCTGCGATTGTTGTAAACACAAAAGGACACTTGAGTTTAACATCTGATATCTGTGATTCAGTCTGTTTCAAACAAATTCAGCTCCCTGTTTGTGTTCAAGGATTTAATTAAAACATTTATCAGAACTTTAACCTCGAATGAAAAAATGACTTTTTTATTGATTAGACAAATGCCTCCTTGTGTGCCTCAATTTGTTTTTAATTTGTTGAGATTTTTGTGATGTATGAAACATTTCATCAGGCAAAATTAGTGGAGATGAGGCTGTTTGAACTCTAAATCATCTGTCTGGCAATAAACAGACTCCCCACAGTACACCCATTTATTTATTTTACACTCATTTCTCTCATGTTGTAACTCCTCTGCAATGTATTGCATTCTGTGTTTACTTTCTTAACAGACTTTGCAAGTAAATGCATCTTGTGTCACATTTTCCATCACCAGTACATGTTGCGTCAGAGTAAACCTGCTGTTCAGGCCCTCCATGAGCTGGAGGTGCTGACAACTGATTATGTGGGAGAGGACTCGTTTCTGACGTGCACAGATGTGGGTCAACGCTCAGCCTCCAGCCCTGTGACGGTTCGCACCATTGTCAGAGGCCGGATCCACATACGGACGGGTAACATCGGCAAGTACCGACAGAGATTTGCTGAAGTTCTAGATTTTTTGGGGGTTTTTTTTGCGCTGTGTTGAGATAATCCCGACTGACATCTCCCTAAAATATTCATTCAGCCATTAGGCAGACCTTTTTTAATCATGTGGGGGTTTGGAGGAAGCTGACACTGGCTAATCAGTCCATAAATCACAAGTTCTGCCTAAAATTCAGATGCCATCAAATGAAAATGCAGATATTTATCTAATGTTGCCATAAACATCAGGAGTAGAGTCCTCCAGATAAAGTCTTTATGTTTCCAGCCATGTGCAAAAAAATATTGGCTTAATAAAAATAAAAAGGCTATAACGGCTGGGAAGCACGGAAGTTGTGACATTTCCTGACTATCCGACCAAAGCAGGAAATTACGCAGATGACATCCATGGATATAAAAATGATTTCTTCTTAAATTCTTTGTGTAAGTTTCTATTTGTCTCTGTATCTCTGTTTTCTCAAGATCCTCGAGATCTTCTAAATCGTCGATAATTTGTATTCCATCGCTGTTCAAACCGTACGAGTCATTAACGGTAATTTCTGTAGGTGACTTTGATATCATGAATAACTTGGCTGTTATGACCAAGCAGGAAACAAAACGAGGTCACCTTGCACATCCATAATTGTTTTCAATACTCAAGTCACATTCTATTTAGGTCTTTAGATTATGATTTAACGTTGTCTGTTTACTTTTAGTTACGTGACGCGAGTTTGAAAATGGTCCCAGAGTCCCAGAGATTTCAGGAGAGCAGAGGTGCATGGGGTTTGTAAAGAGAACGGTGCCAAAGCAAAAATATCTCCCTGTGATCGTTCTGTTCCATGTGGCAGCTCAGGACTTTGCCTCGTCCCTTGCGCTTACCCAATTTGGGTCCGGTGTGCCCCTGCAGCGTGACGGCGGATGACGATAGCTTCCTTGCCATTAATCAACAGTTGAAACAGTACTTCCTCTCATAAACAATGCATCCTGGATCTTCAGGCCAAAGAAAGTGTTAGCCGTGCCGTCGTTGGAGCTAAATATGACAGCAGTTTTTTCTTTGTGCTTATCACTCAGAGCAGGTTGAGAGCACGGCAGGTTATTGGGTGGGACGGGTGGGGGGGGGGTGGGATGTGTCTGGCATGTAAATTCCGATCATGGCTCTGATATCCATCAGGTGCCGAGGCTGATAGAATCAATTTGTCAAAGGAGCACTTGAAAGCACTTTTGTTTGTTTTTGGTTCCATCTCTCTCTTCCTTTTTCCACATTCTCACATTTCTCTTCACCCTTCATCAATGTCTTTCTGTTTTCTCCTCTTCATCCAGCTACCATTTACTATTCTTTGGCACACACTCTCTTGCGCCCTTTTGTCTGGACGATTGCTTTGCCCTCCCACCTGTCCTGCAACCACGATGTTTCTCTTTCTCTCAGTCTGTCATCAAGCCGTATTTAATCGGCGATCCTACTTAGTCGACGGTAAAAGATGTGAGGCTGAGATTCGATGGGAATGACACTCTGAGAGACTCACAGACACGCATGCTTATCAAATCACTCAGACTTGCCAAGAAGCGATGCACTCATGCATACTCGCAGACATACAGATAGACAGGTGTTACAGAGTGTGCACAGGTTGTGTGATGAGGCTGGATGGCAGAAATGAGGAGTATAGTACAGTATTTCACTGAAACAACTACTTTCTGTGAGTTACAAGCTCAATAGAAAAGTAATTTGTGGAAGGGACATGTCTTTCAAACTTCCAGTCTCCTCAGGATGCCCTCAAAACGTCACACTGGTCAAGCTCAGAATCAGGCCTTATGTCTTTGTTAAAGCTGTGCAGATATAGCTCCTGGATTTCATCTTTAGATGTGAGAGAATGTGGCTTCTGATGCAGTGGTTTATGATGCAGATTGCACAAAAAGAAGAGGCGTCTTCCAGCAAGGAGATGAGCTAAATCAGTTAATTCCCTGCATTATGGCGCTGGGATGTCTCATGTGAAGGTCCCCTCTTAAGCAGCCAGGAGGCACTGAAGCTATTTCCATCCTGAGAACTTCTCCAACAGCCCACCTGCCAGAGATCTGCTGGATAATTATGCCTTGCTAAACTCACGAGACCTCCAGTCCTTGGAGCTGCCCAACACTGTTGGCCATGAAAGAGAAATCCAGAGTGCTGCAAAAGGAAATATAGATGCTTAAGCAAAAAAACAACCCCTCGCCGGCTGATATCAGCTACACTTTCCTCCACTGGTCACTTGCCGAGTGTTTGCAAAGACTGCGCCAACGGCAGATGGAAAAAAAAAACCATGTAAAAGAAAAACACCATCTTCACTGCAGCGTTTTCTTCTTTTCAGGTTGCAGTGACATCATGTGGAGGAGCAATAACTCTCTCCCATCTTCTGGTAGATAGTGAACGCAAGAATATCGGACAGCTGTCTGGATAGCATGGGAACACGGGTGTTTATTTTTCCTGTTATATCATGTTAAACTAGGTAAAGAAGCACTCAGAACCTTGAATGAGTATTTTTACCTTGTAACTGCAGTGTATGAATAACAACCATCAAATTAATAATTCAGGGTTTTTAAGGCTCAACAGATGTAAGGATCAACTCCCATAGCAATGCAGGATTGATTTAATGTTTGAGTCTCGGTGAATAAATATAACTTATATTTAATCAACAGGCTAAAGGTTCATATCATTTCTGTGATTTAATTATTTTTTTAAGCTTGGTCTTAGTTTATCTTTCTGTTTTGCTGTTCTCTGTCTTCCCTCTGCTGCTGTGTGCATCTTTCTCTCTCTGCCGTGTTGGACAAAACCACAACCGGAAACCACGCTCAGTGCTCATGTGTTGTAATCAAAGTCCTTTGATAATAGGAAAAAAAAAAAAGATTAATAAAAAAAAACAAAAAAAAAAACTTTGGACTATTCACTTAAGAGATTGTGATGTATTTGTTACGGCTGTCAAAGTTAACGCGTTAATAACGCGTTAACGCAAATTCTGTTTAATGCCACTATTTTTTCAACGCGAGATTAACGCACACACGGTTCTGTAAATTTGACCCTCGGCCAATAAGTGTATTTACAGTCAACGTGTGGGACGGACATGGCGACAGAAAAGGGTCTTATGAACAGTAAGTTTAGCTTTAAGGTGCTGGCAGATGGGTCTGTTGACAAGAAAAAGGTTGTTTGTATTTATCGTCACTGTGAATTGAGTTACCACCGCAGGAGGCGGTAAAGTTAGTTTCACATCCAACATTCATTTGTTTGTTTTTTCTTTTTAAACTTTAATAGCGTCATGAAAACAGCACCGATTTCATCCAGGTTGGTATCATTTTGTAGATCTAAGTATGCCAGACATTTCAGAAGTGTCATCAACCCTCCAAGCTCAGTGAGTGTAGCTAAAATTCTCAGGAACAGCGCTGAATGTCCTTCTGAGTACCTCGCTGCTGCCGTGGAGTTTAGGGACCGTCAGCAAATTACTGCGGTCAAGCAGCAGCCCCGACAAAATACACTGAGAAGCTGATGAATTAAGCCCCCAAAAAGTATCGCAGCATTGGTAGACTTCCGGTTTTCAAACTAAAGGCTTTGGAAAAAAAATAAAGCAGATCCCTGTGACCCTGTATAGGACAAAATGGGTATAGATGATGGATGGATGGATAAACAGAACATTAAAAAATGTGATTAATAGCGAGTTAACTTTGAAAATCCTTTAATTAATCGCGATTAAAAAATTTAATTGACTGACTAGGATTTTTATTTCCCTTTTTACTCAAAAAATGTAAATAAAATAAGAGCTGGCAATGGTCTGATGCCAAACTCCAGACTAGAAAACTGTGATATCACTGATAGAACATCTGGTGATGTCACAATGACTATGTCCACCTCTTTCATACAATATATGGTTACATTTAGTCAGCAACTGTTGTAGTCTGGTTTTTAGTTACATGTTGAGGTTTATGAGAATATTCTAGAGTCACAGAAAACCAAACCAGAAGAACTGAATTGCCTTGAATAAGATGATTTAAATAAAATGTATTTTTATTAAAGAAAAGAGAGTCTGCAGCAGATTGCTGGTAATTAACTGCTCCTTTATTGTACTAATGAATGAATGCTGTGAAAACATGTTTTCTGCATTTACAAGCTTTGATGTGAGCCACAATGTCCATTTTTTTTTTCAAATGTTCCATAATCATACCTTTTTAATTATATAATCAGGTTCATCTGAGACCATGCCAATATAATTAAAAAGCAACACAGTCCTGACTACTTTCTAACTTTCTAACTTCATGTATTCCACCACGCATGTTATTAACCATGCCTTTACTTCACCCATTTGGGAATTCATCAGAATTAAGCTTTATTGAAAGAAATGAGTGGCAGATTGTCATTTTCCATAAGAAAAAGAGTGGATACACCAAATTATATCCTTTTTAATTATCACAAGTTGGGATTGACAAGTAATTAATTAAATGGTAATGATATACACTGTCAAACCCATTCAATCTTCCTAGAAAGTAGGCTTTATGGGCATTGTGAAGGACAAAAGCTTAGTTGCTTAGCTGAATATTAGAGAGAGTTTGAAAAGTCTTTTTATTAAAGCATAGACAGTCTATAGGAAAAAAAACTAGAGAAGGAAACTGCAGCACTGCTTTTACCAGTTTCATTCTCTAAGCCCACTACAAACTCTGAGGGGAAAAGAGAGTTGAAGGCAAAAGAAATAATATATTAAATTGAGATTTTTAACCAGAACTCAGTCTACTCAATAAAAAAAGAATCATTCCTAATGTGTTCCCATCTTAATCCCAAAGATACAACTTAGTGAATATTGAAAAATCTTTAAATACTGCCCAGAACTTTGACACTGACGGACACTTTGGATACAGGGATGACTTATTTGCTGTGATTCATATAAAAGCAGCTATGTTGTAGGTATGAACCCTATTCCATAGGCTACAGCCTACCCTGATGAGCACATCTCCTCGTGTCACGTCTATGTGGACTGGAGGAGATGTAATTGGTCTGCTTAGTAAATTTGTTCTACTTCGTCTTTGTATTTCCCACCTCTTCTTTGTCATTTTCGCATTGGGTAGAACCATAGCTTTCTGGAAGGGAGAAAATACAATCTTGTCTTACATTCGAGTCAATATGGTATTACAGTAAACCCTCACACTTGGCGGTTAATGGGGGCTGTGACCCCCCCACGAATGGTGAAAAACCATGATGTGGAGTACCCCCTCAACTTATCGAGAAGTTCTACTTTTTCGAGAAAAAATGTTGGATTCTATTGCTCCATTCCTCTGTAATCAGCAGTAAAATCCGCTGCGCCATCTTTTCTCTCTCTCGCAATTTCTCCGGGGAGGGAGACGAAACGGCAGCATTATAGAGAGTGGCGATGCTGCCATCTGGAGGATCACAACACTAACTGCGATGTTCAAAACTCTGATATTTATTTTGACGCTTTGCCTAGCAACCCCAGTGACACATATTAGACCCAATTGACGTCTATACACCTCAATGGCAGTGAATGAGTTAACTTTAAAACGGCACTAAATCACTGAAATAAGAAAGCGATATTACGAGACTGACGAACAGGAACACCAAGTGTATCAGCGTTATACTCTGCTTTGTCTCACGAGAGTAAGAGATGGGAGATGCGGGGACGTGTGTCAGCCAATCAGTGTAGAGACAACCGACGGCACAGTAATGCCTGTCGTAGCAGCCAATCACAGGCCTTGATTTTCATTCATGGGGCATTCTTTGCGCGCTTAGTCTGAATTTCTTTTTTTCAAAATTTTTTTTTTTTTTGATTAATATTTTTTAAACCACTGATGTACTGAGACCGTGAACTGTGAGGGTTCACTGTACTGACTCTTTATTTAAAAGTAGGGTAAGGGAGTGGATGAAGTCATGTTTCTTGATAGATGAAACAAAACACCAACAAAACATAGAGCGCTCGTCGTCTCCTCTGCAACCTCTGGTGCTCCCTGTGGAAACAGGCCC
Source organism: Hirundichthys speculiger (assembly GCA_018398805.1). NCBI lineage: Eukaryota > Metazoa > Chordata > Actinopteri > Beloniformes > Exocoetidae > Hirundichthys > Hirundichthys speculiger. Next base: position 2,099,337 of record JAGFBZ010000229.1, read on the forward strand.
CCATCATGAACGGTCCCCAACCTCTTTTATCGTGGATTAGACAGTGTTTAGAATTCCTTACCCTGCCTTTAACTCGTTATCCAGCTGTGTCTATAATTGTTTGCTGTTTGCTATGCGGGTAGCCTGCAGATTACTATTGTTTTTTTTTTTTTTTGGTGAAAAAAAAAAACAGTTGCCTGCATTTGCTGGAAACAAGGCTGATGAGAGTAGAAGATTCCAGACTAATAGCCAAAGTGGTGAACCAGAATAGGTTGGACAGCTCCTGCAGCTGAATAGAACTGCCTTGTCCTTGGATTTATCACTATGAGAAGCTGCATCACACTGTTAAGGCTTGTTGGAAAAACTGGTTTTATACAAAAAAAAAAAAAAAAATTGAATTGGGACTTTAATGTAACAAATTGATTATTGTTTTAGCTGAAAAACAACTTTAAGCTCCAAAACTTGCATGTTAGTATGTTTCAGTCAGGCCATTTATAAAATAGTTATGATGGTAAACTAATGAAAAGTAAATATTCATAAAAAAAGCAATACTAAATACTGACTGCACTGCATAGGGAATAAATAAACAAACTCTGGGCCAATTTGAAAACAGTGTTCTGAAGGGTTGTGTGTAATGCTTGGCAACAATATGAAATTGAGATGAAATTGTTTTGCAGACTTAGTTATGGCTACATCCTTTCTCTCCAACTCTCACCGTCTCTGTGCCGTCCACCATTTCTATGCCTGCTTACACACCCGACATACACAAACCGAAAGCATGTATCTGCTTCAGCACAGTAGAGACGGCTGATTAGAACCTTCTCCAGACCTGACGGTGCTTTTCGTCTGCAGAACCCTGATAAGCGCTGGAGAGACTGACTGTTGGAGCAGGAGAGAGTTGAGAGAATCCCCCCTAAAGCTGTCAGAACTGCGACGAAATATCAGTGAAATTTACCTGACAGTAACTTAACTTAAGGGGTGCACATACTGTATGTCTCACTCATTAACAGATCTTGCTATTGGCATATTAATGCCCGACTACATCAGCCTTGCTTTTTACCCTTGAGGTGAGGACAGAATCTGCTTATTCTGGAAGGTCAGCGGCCTGGAACGGGGAGGCAGAAGAAATCGAATATTGCATACTACTTTGAAACCCCCTTGGCGTTTGCTCCTATTTGTTCTGCAGGCCAGTGGTTTGTTGTGGCCTTAACCTCAAGAAGTGCCAACCGAGCAAAGAGGGCGGGCAGGTGGGGGTAGTGCAGAGAGGGATTATTGTCATGCAATAGTGAGAGGCAGTCAATAAATTTGATAGAGTGCAGCCCCATGGCACTTTGTTCACCATTACTCTTCTCGACATAGACAATGAGGAGCTGTAAATGCTATGCAGGGCTTTCCGTCTGCGGCACAAACTTGGAATATTTTCTTTCATTTCTGTGATGAGGATTATCAGCTGTGATTCAGCATTTAGGGAGAGATAATATGACCAAGAGCAAGACACCCATGTCAACCTTGATGAGCACTTAAGCATGCATTATCTCCAGAGCCTAATGATGGTTCTAGTGATTGCAGATTAATTATGGTAATAATGGGTTTTCTCCTCATTACATTTGTATTATCGACATGTAATTCATGCATTCATTTTGTCACATCCTTCTTGGTTTATGGCATAATTCTATCCTAATTCAAAGTATTTCTGGAAACAAAACATTGTCCATTATGATGTGTTGATTAGACATGCTTATTCAACAGCAGAAATAATGTTTTCACACTCATATTTGGGAAATATAAATCAAACAAATACATTCAGCTCAGTGATGCTGTCAGAGAAGAGTGATGGATTATGAGGAGAATGCACTGGGACACCAGACACCTCTCCCATTAATCTGCACAACTCTGCTGTCTGTCTGTTTGCATGGCGACATCAGCTCTCATTACTCATTTTGCTGTTACCCATTATCAGTTTGTTAATGTAGGAATTTGCCTCTAAAAAATTTTGCAGGTTGCATTTCACCTCTCCTTCTGAACCTCCCACAAGCTAACTGTTGTGTTAGTTCTGGGCAGTAAAGGCACTTAATTGCTGTATTCAGTCTTTTTTTTTTTTTTTTTTAAAGCATCCTTGTTGGGTTAGGACACGCCCTCTCTGAAAATGCTATGTTTCTCTTAAGCACCAAATTTGGCCATGATGTAATTAAAAACCTGAAACAACCAGCAGGAACAGTGGCATGTAGCAATACCATGTCTGACCACATGGGGGCAGCACATGACAAGAAAATTCACTTGTCGGCCCATATCGTAAGACACAGACCTCTACTGGGACAAAGTGGTATTATAAGACATGCTGGGCATCCCCATTCATTAGCACAGTATTGTCAGTGGCTCTTTTGTCAACACAACAGAGCTGTAAGCCTCCATGTGGTCAAAAGTGGAATTGCTACATAGATTGACTTTAACTTGTACCTCTACTGCCTCTGACTTTCAGCTGTAGTTAATTAAATGTGACTGATTCTAATTGCACAAGACAAATCTTTTGAAAATGATAGCCCTTAACAATTATCTGTCAGTGAATTTCATTACTGAGAGTTTTGTGTACTGTTCTAAAGAGTTTTGTTGGTCAAGATAGTTTAATGTTAGATCAAACTAATACCAGCCATCATCCGCTGTCACAGTACAAACATAGCTTCAAGCGTTTTTATTAAAAGGGTGAAAGAAGATGATACTGCCTCAGAGAAATATAAATAGGAGGAACGTTTGGTTGAATTCTGAAGGGTATCTGGTCAGGACACAGGCTTTCAAGCAATAACTCATAAACATGATAAATCGCAGGACTTATACTAATGGACATGAAAAAAAAAAAGATTCATCCTTTAAAAGGCGAACATCTGAATATTCAGTAAGCCTTAACCTTTTAGAATACAGGTAGCTAGTTGCAGGTGGTATTTAACACCTTTATGTTCAAGAGTCTGTACTGCATCTTGACATGTCACGCCCAGCTATAAAAGACAGACCAAAACTATTCATCAATCAGCATGACTCTACATGGCCAGAGCTCGCTTGCAATTTCAGGCATCTAATTACCGTTGTAGGCTTGTCTCCATGTATTGATCCTGCCTCGAGGGCTCTTGGCCAGGGCTTGACTTGGAATGTGTTCAGTTTGGCACCGTCTGCATTGATAATGCCTTGTTTCCCATGTTATTTGAAAAAGGATGTAAGTTTATATGTTTTTTTGCGTGTGTGTTTGTGTGTATGTATTATTCACATTAATCTTAAAAGAATACTGAATTTTCAGTGTTTTAATTTATTTTTTCAATAATTGTGTTGTGTCACTCTGTGACGGTTCTAATACAGAGATAAGTACGTGACTTGCAATCAAACAGCAGCAGACCAATACGTTTTATTGAAAAAGAGAGCTAGCACCCTGACTTTGCGTGTTAATCTTTAGCCGGGGGACTTGTAACATTTTGAAGAAGTGCACGCACACTTGTCAAACTGAAACTCCTTACATAACACCCAGATAAAATCCAGTTGTGGACCCTCTGTGGGTCTCCTTGCGCTAGTGTGGAATATTCCCCCAATGTTCTCAGTGATTATGCATATGACTGTGTTCTCTTTCACAGCAGGGTTTCTTTTATATTATGAAAACAGCCTTTTAGTATTCTGAGGGACATAAACCACCTTTATGCAGATCTTGCCTTCTTTCTCTGTAACTAGGTGCCTTTTCACTGCTACTATATTTGCTGCTCCTCCACATTGGAAAAAGCCTGTTGAGGTGGTTTGGGCGCATGGTCAAGAGGCCTTCTGGGTGCTTCCCAGTGGAGGTGTCCCACTGCAGGCTTAAGACCTCCCACCAGTGATGATGGGGAGATTGTCAGATGGTTTTGGAACAGCTCTGCATCCCCCAGAAAACTGGAGGAACTAACAGGGGGTGAGGGAGCTCTTAGATCTGAGCTTTCTGCCCATACTGTTGCCCATGAGACCCGAGATAAACAGCAGTAAATGGATTGATCTGTAGCATCACACAGCAGCTGTCTTTAGGTATCTCCAAATAGGAAGTGATGCTGGAATATGAGGGGTTGTATCATCCAGTCCTCTTCCTGAATCCATTTTCTTCACTGATGTCACAAGATGACAATATCAGGATTTATCAGGCTCAAATTTTGAAAGACTGGCTTAGGGAACATGAAACATCAGGTTGACGAGGATTGGCCCCCCACAGAATCCAGATGTTTACCCTGTTGAGAAGACGTTGCAGGGCAGCCTGACCAAGTTGATATGCTGTTGTTGATATCTGCGTGTCATATCACAAGTACACTAAATATGTTGTCTTTCTCCTACAGGATGTTGTGTGGACCCCAGCAAGAAGACAGCTGTAGGGATGCCATCTCATTCTCACATCATCACACCTCGCGAAGTCACCAGCGGCTTCAGAGGTGGAAGCCTGTCACCCAGAAATACCCTCCAACTCAACCGTGAGCACTTTAATCCACCACCCAACATATAAAATAACTAGGGCTGGGCAACGATAAAATTTTTTAATCGCGATTGAATTCAAAAGTAGTGTAAAGTGCACTTTTATTTAAATGTTCTGCTGCCATATGAACTAAAGTGCCATTACATTTGTTGTTCAAACACGTTTAACATCAGCACTTGTCAGTAACACATATTTACTATAAATCTCATCTTAAAAAATGTAAAATAAAATAAAGCTTATTGCCACTGCCAGGACATTAATGTCATCCTGTTTTTATAAAAAATAAAAAAAAAAGTCTACAAACAGAATCCAGCAAAATGATTGTGGCTCAGCACGATCAGAACAATAAAACAGGTAATTTCTAAGGTAACAGCAGAAACTTTTAACAGGGAGTTCAACTTGGCAGTTGTTACAAATAACCTTGTTTCTGTTGAATCCTCCATCTGGGAGAACTTTAAAATAAAAAATGTCCATGTTAAAGTTCAGTAACTTTATCAACCCGTGTATCATTCATTCTTTCCATTTTCAATTGTCAATCAAAAATTAAAGAATTAAAAAGAGAATTTTTTTAAATTGACGATTTTTTGTTTTTTAATCTAACACAAAAAAACCCCGTAAAAAATTCCTGTTTCTTTTATATTTTCAATTTTAGACTTGGATCAAAAATACAAAATTCAAAAACGGACCACAGAACTGAATTTGTTTTATAATCGAGGACTGGACTTTCTGTTGTCATTACACATCTGTGCCACTAGATGGAGCCGCACTGAAGTAACCAGCGAGAGAACAGCAGGACAGTGAACACATGGAGCAGATCGGATGTAACATGGAGGAATGACGCGAAAGTTTTGTTGCAGTCCAGAATTTTTTTTTTTTGGACAGAATTGTTAATATTGCTACCTGAGTTGCTACCCGAACTGTAAAGTACACAGATTTTTACCGCTCTACATGTCTGTTTTTAGCTTTACCGATTTGCCAATTGTCTTCTGGTTCCGCAGCAGCCGGTACCAGACTTTTCAAAACAAAAGCATGTGAGCAACATGCGTTAAAGCGCTATAAAATAAATGTCGGCGTTAATAAATTAATGCGTTAACGCGATAATAACGCATTAACTTGCCCAGCCCTAAAAATAACTTAACATTGATCAACGGTGCAGTTTCTCCTCTCACCTTTCAGTGCATGTCTAAGCCAGTTTTTGTGTGTGTTCTGCGTCACAGAGGAATTTGTGTCTTTCATCGGGTCGTTGGCCCTGCTGCTGCCTTGATCAGCTCAAGCAGATACATTTCACATTCTTTCTGTTGGCTGCACCACCCAACCACTCAATTTTCAGGCTAATTGAGCTTGCAGAGGCATCTCTGGTGGTTAGCCACAGCCCTGTTTGTGTTTCTGAGTCTGTGTGTGCGTGCCTGTGCACACACAAGTGCTGTCCGAACACTGGCACACATACACAAAACTCCAGGGGAAACCAATTTTTTTCCTCAATTAGAAGAGCTATTGCCAGTCAACTTCTATGCTATTGCTATTTTTTTCCCCCTAATTATGACTATGACTGAGTTACACTCACACACACACAGATAAGAAATTGACAACAAGCAGATAATTGTTTTGAATAATACAAAATATGTCTAAAGAGTGTAAAATTGCAAACCAACCCTTAGAAATGATGCGTGGTTTTGCAGACATTTGGGTTATTCACATTATGTGCTTAAGCACTGATAAAGAGTAGCATATTTGCCAGCACAATGGTGCAAACATTTTGTGCATAAAACTTTTACAAATTAATTCATGGATAGGTTCACCCTGACAGTACTCGTATACTGTTGCTATCAGTTATTCACAGCTCTTGTTGCCATGCAAACACTGTCTGTTGAAGGTTTTTTCTATTCTTCAGGCACCTCCCCACTTCTCGCCTCTGAACTCCCCCCTCTCCCCACTCCACCTTCTGTGCCATTTGAACATACAATGCACCTAATTGCTTTTCCTGGAGTCCAGTCACAACAGTAAGATACGCTGAACAGAGCACCTACTCTGGGCTGTGTGCTCGGGTGTTGGTTTATGCATGAGTAGGTGTGTATTTGTGTGTGTGCGTCTGTCTGTGCATCACACCCAGACCCCACTTCTGCCTGCCTATGGCTGTGAATGATGTAGTGTAGCCAGATGCTATGAGGTGAGCTCACCAGGGATAAAGAGTGATACCAGGAGTGGAAGTAGATATCAAAGAGTTCATGTAAAAGGAAAAATATGACTAATAAATTATTCAGGATAATAATGATGCAGTTTTTTTTTTTAATGTGATCCTGTGGGCATCCTCTTACTTTATGTAGCAATGCCACTTCTGATTACATTGGGGCAGCATATCACAAGAAAGTTTATGTGTCAGCCCCTGGCATAAGACACAACAAAGTACACCACTAGCAGTAAGAAGTGATATTAAAGGACATGGCCAGACCAACCACACTCATTCGCACAGTATTGTCAGTGTCTCTTTGTGATACACCAGATTGATATGCCCCCATGTGGTCAGAAGTAGAATTTCTACATTAAGGGGTTTAAAGCTGCTCTATGTAAGGTGAATACTTTAAATTGCAAGAACAACTGTTGTTTTGATGTTACATAAATGAGTACATAGATCCACTGTGTCTGCCGTCTAGTCAACAGAACCCTGTGGAGAAACTGTGTTCATTTATACAAACGGACCATCTGTGTGTAATACCACTTTCTACCACTGAGTGTGCTATAACTCATAGTAGCATTCGGGCTACATACAAGAGAAGAAGTTATGGTGGCTGAATGCTACTATTGACCTTGGTTAATGAACATGAGTGCAAGTTCACTGTCTACACCACCTCCTGACCTCCACGACCAGTTCCTGACTAAAACTGTGGCCTGGAGCACAAAAAAATGGAGCGATTAAAAAGGAGAGAAAGGAAACCGATGGCCATCATTGGTGTTGTTGCTCTGTTAGCATGTAAAGGAGTGAAATATGATGCAGAACTGACAACATCTCTTATAGATCGGTAAGTAAGCTAAACGTGTTGCTAACTTATGCTAATATTTTCTCTCAAGTTATAACAGTTGTTTCCATTACAACTGTAATATATTTCTACGTTCTCTTTTTAGATGCAGTTGTAGTTCAGATATATCTAGGTCAGCTGCAGCAAATCTATGTATCTTATTATTTTAGTTTGGCTGACAGCCAGCTCTGGTTTGCTGCTGTGTTTTATTATTGATGCTACCTCGGTTAAAAAGTTCAACATAAAGCCTCTTTGAACTGTGAATAATATTGAAATTGATCCTAAAATGAAATGGCAATGTGTTCGTTTGTGAGAGATGCTTTTTCAAAAATAAAAACAACAAAATATAGTTTAATAATAATATTGAACCCTCGTAGTAAACTGTAACAGAGTTTCAATACATCTTTTTTTTTTTTCACTGTCAACATTTCAGTCATCTCTAATCTGCAGGTTGTTAACTTTTCTCGGCTCTGTGGTCGTGTCTTCCTCCATGTTGGATGATCAGCAGATGTCTACAGCAGACTGTCGACAACATCTCAATAAACATTTAACACGCAAAACACATATGTGGCATCTCAATGTTCACCTTTGAACTAAATGATATGTTTCTGGACACTAACAGAATATGTACATATCGGCAATGTTTCAAATAAAATGGTATTGAGTTGATAAAATATATATTTAATCATAAATGTTTATAAAGAATATACTTGGTTTACTTGGGTATGACAACTGTTATGGAAAAACACAGCAAAAGGAAAACAGCAAAAACACAAGCCACAAATTCACAGCCCAGCCAAACAGTCAAAAACAGAGCAAAAAAAAAAAAACAGTCTTACCCAGGAATCAGCACGGTCCAGACAACGGTAGCACCCACCCGACAGCGAAGCGGCAAACCCAGGCCACGCCCCTTTAAGCCTACACAAGAAAAGGCCGGAAGACAAGCCTCCAGGAAATTCCAGCCACACAACGAGAAAAAAGCACAAACGATGGGACCCTAGGGATGCCACAATGTTGTGGAAAAAAACAGCATGTGTCCTTATATTAGTTTTTAACCACTTGGTGACTAAAACATCTGAGTAAGACTGAGGTAAACTTAAATAACAAGACTTGACTATGACTGGAATTCATAGCATCCGTTTACATGCGAAGGGGTTCACACCTTAAACCTCAGCAGATCGATGCAGAATGGCAAAGAGTTTCAATAATACCAAAGGTTTAAACAAAAGACCAAATAGATGACATAACATCTCGCGTGTGTCTAGGAGGGTGAATAACAGGAGAAGCCCAGACATAATGAAAGGATCATGGTGAGAACATATTATCAGAAACAATCTTATAGACGATGATGTTTACATTCCATTACAACAACAATAAAATGACTTGCAGGCACTATTTAGCATCGGTGTAAACCACTTTTATTGAATACTAAAGATACTGATGAACAATAAGCTGTTAGGTGGGTAATGAATAACAAAATGATGTTACATGCAGAATAATACAACTAATGATTCACAACAAATAACAAACTGCTTACTACTGGAGTAATTTACTATTTAATAAGAGAATAATATTAATAATAATAATAATACAAAAAAAGTACAAATTAAATGCTTTGTGCACAGCAGACAACCCTGCTGGTGGTGGAGCACCATCCTGTTCTGGTAAAATACTCGGACGTGAAACATCTGGATGAAGGCCTGGAGGAGTCTTCGTCCACCTGAATGACTGTTCAATGCATCACAGAAGGACAGATACGACTCCACAGCATCACATAATGAGATTTTTATACAATTAAACAGAATTAGGTACATTCATTAGGTCACATTTAGTACAACATACCTCCAGGAAGTATCTTAATAATTTAAAACTTGTCAATAAGAATTCTCTCTTCTTTATTAGTCGGACAGCAGTTGTATTATTTTATAATCATGATTAGTGTGAAGCCAGTGAAACAGTGCCTGACTGACCCCGAAGTGTAAAAGCATTTCCAAAGTATGTTTTGGAAACAGTATTTCATAATCATGAGAAATGTTGGGAATCATAAACCCCTATTACTACAGCTCTACCTGCAAACACACCTGTTACTGCTGACTTCACCTGGACTTTAGCCCGTTAACTTGAAAATAGTTGATATAATTCATTTCGTTTCTTTCATTTCATTCATTTCTTACAAACAAAAAAGCATTTCATAAGTATGTCCCTAATAATAATTCCGTTTCGGTGCAGAAACTACGTAGTAGTTATCCAAAAAACACATTACAACATGCAAAGCATGCAGGTCAGGGATCACAGGTGAAGATGGAACAACTTCCAACTCTGTTCATTTAAAGTTGCATAAAGAGAGGGAGGTGGTTATCTCATCCTATCCTGTCATTTACCATGTAAATGCACAGTTGTTAAAAGGGCTAGAAAGGAGTTGAAATTTGAAATTTCTGACTTGGGACTTGACTTGAGATTTTCCTGTCTCGACCATGTTGACTTGAGACTTGACTCAGGACTTGAGGACAATGAGTTGAAACTTACTTGAGACTTGACTCAGGACTTGAGGACAATGAGTTGATTCTTACTTGAGACATACGGTACTTGAGACTTGACTCGTTACTTGGGGACAATGAGTGGAGACTTCTGATACTTGAGACTTGACTCGGGACTTGAGGACAATGAGTTGAGACTTACTTGAGACTTACGCTACTTGAGACTTGACTCGGGACTTGAGGACAAGGAGTTGAGACTTACCTGAGACTTCCGGTACTTGAGACTTGACTCAGGACTTGAGGACAATGAGTTGAGACTTCTGGTAGTTGAGACTTGACTCAGGACTTGAGGACAATGAGTTGAGACTTCTGGTAGTTGAGACTTGACTCGGGACTTGAGGACAAGGAGTTGAGACTTACCTGAGACTTACGGTACTTGAGACTTGACTCGGGACTTGAGGACAAGGAGTTGAGACTTACCTGAGACTTCCGGTACTTGAGACTTGACTCAGGACTTGAGGACAATGAGTTGAGACTTACTTGAGACTTCGGTACTTGAGACTTGACTCAGGACTTGAGGACAATGAGTTGAGACTTCTGGTAGTTGAGACTTGACTCAGGACTTGAGGACAATGAGTTGATTCTTACTTGAGACTTCCGGTACTTGAGACTTGACTCAGGACTTGAGGACAATGAGTTGAGACTTCTGGTACTTGAGACTTGACTCAGGACTTGAGGGCAATGAGTTGAGACTTCTGGTACTTGAGACTTGACTCAGGACTTGAGGACAATAAGTTGAGACTTACTTGAGACTTACGCTACTTGAGACTTGACTCAGGACTTGGGGACAATAAGTTGAGACTTACTTGAGACTTATGGTACTTGAGACTTGACTCAGGACTTGAGGACTATGAGTTGATGTGGTTCCACCTCTACTAGATTCTCACCCTCGTGTCCCACAGTCCAGCTGGACCTTGACAGCCATTGTGAGTTGCAGCCATACAAGTCAATGAGCCTGGTCCCTCCAGAAGCACTGCAGAACAGTTTAGAAGCATCAAAGTCACGACCATCAGCTGCAGCTGAGCCACTTAAATTACACGTAAAAGAAGTCAGACAGAAGAATGGTATAAAGAATTTGACTTGTGTTTCTGCAGCTTACATGCAATCTAGGCCACGAAGGTGCTGCTTCAATGATTGGAGACCTAAATCCAGCTTCAGTTTAGATCCAGTAAAAACTTTACTTTCATGATTGGACAGAAACTTGGTTGACAATAGCTAACATGAAAGAAGGTAGTTAGAATAATTTACATACTTGGAAAATGGAAACCATTTTCCATTATTCTTGTCAAAATGTCTGCTTTGGTTTGTTTTGTCTCTTTAGGCAGTTGTTGCAAATTACCAAACCATCCACTTTCTGACAACGCTATGCAGCTTAGTTACTTTGTTTCCAAACCAATTCATTAAAACATGCCCAAATTGCTTTTTTTGTGTTGAGACATTTTAAAGGTTTGTTTGAAATTCTCACAACAATAGATGTGAAACACAACTAGTGAGAGGTGAATAAATCTCAGTGAAAGTCAAAAAGAGCACAACCAAACAACACCACTTTATCTAATTTATTTATGACTTTACAACAAGTAAATTAAAAGATATACAGGACAAATGCACGTTGTGTATGTGGTATCCATGCAGAAGCTTTGCAGATAGTACAAGATGTACAGAACAAAGCAGAATTGGTTTAATAATATGTGTGGTTTCCAGGGAACTGCAAAAAACTGATGAGTGCATCAGGAATTAGTAAAGGTCAAATGTCTGGTATATAGGAAATACACTCGGTAATGTGACTGAAGAGCTTAAATGAAAGGCCACTTTAAATAAGCCTTATCTCTCTCTCTCTCTCTGTCTCTCTCTGCCCTACTCTTTTATACACACACACACATATATATATCACCTTTTCCAGTCTGTCTCCTCTTCCATTTACTGATGCACCACCGTTTTTCTTTTTCTCCCCCCCTCCACCAAGCTGCTCATTTCTGTTTTAGATTTATGGCCAACTCCAGTGAGTTCAGCTTTATTCCTCCTATTGCTGGAACATATAGGCTACCTCATCACAGGGCGACAGTTTATAGCCCTGTGATGTAGCAGAGTGATACAGAGTTTGTTAAGGTCTGAATTTGTCAGCACTTCACTCAGTATCGGGCATTTGGAGAGCTTTGAGAACATATGTGAAAATGGCAGAGAGATAAAATTCCTTCTCCCTGTTTTTACTTCACAGCTAGGAATGCTACACACGCACGCAGGCTGGACACGGAAAGGGATCCGACATCGTTTTTAAGAAGCAGGAATAGAGCCGAAACCATCACGCCCAAAGACCGCGACCCAAATGAGTTTGACAGTGGGCGCAGAAAGCTGGACTGCATGGCTGCTGTGCATCAACGGGAGGCGAGGGAGGATGCTAAAGCAGCAGAACGTATGGTGAGGCCGAACTTTTCATGTAATATCTCACCCCTCCCAAAAAAAATATGAAGCTAAGTCTTCCACAGTGAAAACAGAGAGCAGAGCCAGACCAACTGCTCACACTCTTGCTCCCAAATGTTTTGTCTTAGAGAAAAGCCGTCCAGTGTGACAATTTCCAAGACGATGTGCTTGTTCAGCCTTCTGTGTCATTGCAAGGATATTAATTGTTTTTCTACCTCTAAGCCACGCTTTTCAGTTTCACCTTTGGGCGCGTGTGCTGAATGTCATTTTGACAGTGGTGCATGGGCGTCTTAGATTTCACACCTCACATTTCTTCTTGGAAAGATCTGTGTTTTAGTTGTTTCACATCCCTGTCCCTGGGACAGGGATGTTATGCACATCCCTGTGCGTAACAGAGCCGCTTGTACAGAAAGTAAACTATTTAAATTGATTTTGAGAATCAATTTGGGTTTCACTTGTCCGCATTCGGTAACGATTACCTTATTTGGACCTGGTGTCTGCTCAAGTTTTTTTTTTGCAGCAGATCAGACCTCAATATTTTATTTTCTCACACTCTTAGCTTCACTCCCCTGATTCAGGAATTAATTTTATTTATAGCTGAAGCATCCTTATTGGCCAGAATCCCTGGCTTCATGTAGTTTTTTTTTTTTTGGATCGTTTATGATATTAAAGTACTTCAAGTCCAACAGATAAAATTACACTATATTGGGTACTTTAAATTTATATTGATTTATTTGTCAGAGACAAAAATGCACTTATGAAATAAAAACCTATTTACACTATCCTTCTGCTCTGGAAAGTCGGTTTCACGAAACTCACTCTGATATTTTGTGAAAATGTTTACGATATTGAATCATTTCACATATATTTGTTCTCAGTGTTGCAAAGTTGAATGGAAAGGTTAGATGTATGAAATCTGCTGGAAAAACGACAGTCTAAAAGGTTTTTATAAAGTAATTTCTTGACCTGCAGACCTCAACTGAGCTGGGAACTGTACATAAACATTACCTTCAGTCAACTTTGACCAGGCTCCATCCCGAGTGTGTAATCAGAGGAGAGGTATTCCAGTGTTAATAGATGGCTTGAAATAGTCGCTGAAAGGTCTTAGAGAAAATGATGGTTTCGAAAACTGTGTTTCATTGTCTCTGTTTTGACTGTTGTTTCTGTCAGTTTTGCTGACATTTCACAGACATCAGCTGAAGATTCTGCATTCAAAGTGAGTCGGGAAATTTCAGTTATGAACTATATAAATGCACAAGAAGATGATTCCTACAAATGTTACCATGTGCAGTGGATCAAAACTGTGATAGATGTTTACAAGGAAACATTTTGAATAATGGTCAAGAAAGTGGTTTACATAATGCAGGGCTTAAAGTATTCCGGCACCGTGCCGCATCTCTGGCGTTTGACTCTGATTCAGGAGAAAAAAACCACACACACAAACAGAAACACATTATCTCTGAGTGGTCTTGAACACAGGCGAAGCGAGCTGGCGGTTTTATCTCCCGCAATCAGAAGATTGGAAGCAAAATTCAAGTGGCGCTGGGCATGGACAGAGGAAAAGGGCGGGGACGGAGAGCCATTAAGTGGTGCCAGAAGCTAAGGGAGCCTGGTACCTGTTTTTGTGTCTTGCTGGGGTTAAAGTATTCCGGCACCGTGCCTGATCTCTGGCGCTTGACTATGATTCAGGAAAAAACAAACACAAGCACGTTATCTTTGAGTGGTCTTGAACGCAGCATCCAAGGTGAGCTGGTGGTTGTTTGAATGGAGGCAACAAGCGTCTCTCTACATGGATAGAGGACAAAGGTGGAGACGGTTAGCCGTTTGGGTGCCAGAAGCTAAGGGAGCCTGGTACCTGTTTTTGTGTGTTGTGCTCCAAGAAGCTAGTCAATGCAACTAGCGGCAAAAAAGCTCTTCACCCTCACGAAGGAGGCGCCGGGCATAAAGCAGCAGTCCGCGCGCTACAACACACAAGCCATTAACCGGGACGTAGCGTACGTAGCGGTACAATGACTCATCTATTTGTGACTTGAAAATACGTTTGTGCTCCTTTATTGCGGAACATTTTTTATCATTTTCAATCAGCATGCCAGTTATATGAACACACATGACATAGCACCAGAGTTCAAGAAATGTCCGTGTTTTATGTAAAGCACCTTGAATTTTCTTGTACATGAAATGAGCTCTACAAATAAACTTGCCTTATCTGTCTGATCAGCTCAAAGGATGTAGGTTTTCTGAATGTTGATGAGGCAACCACCCAAAACATGGAAAATACTGGAAAATTGGTTTCCAGTGAAACTCAGTTTTACATGTTTTCACTTATAGCTTTATAACCTTTACTTTCTAAAATTCACATTTAAATTGTAGGTCATCTTGTATATTACCAATTACAATGCCTAAAAGTTACCAATAATGTGTATGCGTTGGATCCACTGCACCCTCGTAAAAAAGTTCAGGCTCAGGATTTTTTCTTACTTTAAGAAAAGGCCCTGCATAATGTAATCCTGAAAGATTTATCAATCCTTTGCTGTTCTGTTTTGGTATTAGGTTCCCACCAAGCCCCCCAGTTCACAAGAGAACTTCCTCCTGTAAAACCCGAGGAGGAGGAGCGCAGCAAGGCAGAGAGAATCGCCAACATGTTGAGCCAGGCCATCACCACCCAACACCTCCTCTATGCCAGCTTGGGCTCTGCTGAATACATGGAGTTTGTCCTGAAAAATCCCTTCAACGTACCTCAGACCGTCACCATTCACAGTGAAGACCCGGAGCTCAGGTGAGATTCTCTGATACATTTTCATCGAAATGATGAAATGTTTTAGTGTCAATTTGTATTAAACTAAAAGATTAAAATTGAACCAAGGCATCGTTTGAGAGTTTGTGTATGTTTGATTATCATGTGTTTTATACGTTAAAACTGAATAGATGTTACAAATTTATGGCCAAGTGGCTTGGTGTGATCAACGGTTTATGTGCTGTGTTTTTCCTTTAATTGTACCGTAACAAGTCATGGTCCATCATGAAACTATTCACACATTCGGGATGTGTTACTATGACTTTAAAGTTTACACCCGAAATAGTAGCTTGAATTCCAACTACTGTCCCATAGTTTTGTCACTTCATTGGTGTTTCTTCATTGGTGTTACTGGCCAGCGGCTGAGTGCAGTGATGCTAAATCAGGCTTTAATACTTCAAATTGAGACCCTTATGCTTCCGTCAACATGTAAACTCTATTCAACATCTTTTTGGGGGGAGGGGGGTTTCAGGTTGCTTTTGAAACTCCAAACTCGCCCCAAAGCTTTGAACTGTGGGTAATTCCCTGAGGCAAAATCTGCAGAAATGCTGACTCACGCGAAGTGTCCATCTGTGGCTGATGCCTGCGAGAAAGTCCTTGTGCACTTGACAATCTGACAGTGGGCTTTCACACATTGTGACAGTGGGAATGTCCCTCTGAGTCCATTAGTGTGGCCTTGGGAATCATAATTACAACTATATGAGGTGATTTCATGTTTTTTTTTTTTTTGTTAAACAATCGTGCTTCAAGAGGGACATTGTCCCGTTGACTATTGACACTGTGGGAGATCATAATGTGAGAGTTCGGGATAAGTGTTTACAAATGTTGCTGGTTTGATCAAACTTTAAACAATCAGAAAACATCCCTTTTTTAATGTACGGGACAAAGTATGATAACATGCCAACTGTGTTAATGTTTTGACTCTTGAGATGTAACTCAAAGACATGAACAATATCAAAACCTAAATCTTATGCAAATTGTTTTCATTGGAAAGACTTCAGTGGAGGAATCATAAAGCTATGCTTTCATGTATGGATTGAATATACTCAGACTTAGGCATGTAAAAATGGCTTTGTATAATCCTAGCAGTGTAAACAAAAACTTTGTTTTTCTATAAATCTTGACAGAGCTGTCGTTTTTCTCTAAAATCTTGACTTTTGGAAGTTAGAAAACTGGAAATTAGCAGTCACCCAAGTCTTTATCTAATTAAAGCGTGTTTGTAGTCCAGCTTGTGGTCTCATCTGGCTTCATGGGTACATATTGCCAAGTGTCATTTGCTTTACATTGAGGGTTCATGCCATCCTGCCTAATAATAGTACCAACTGGAAGCACACAGAGTGAAACGTAATGGCCCAAGTACAGAACCCTGTGGAACACTGTGAACAATTTCAGTGTGTGATGAGGGCATCCTCATCCTCAGGAACAAACTGAAGTCTATCTGATAAATATGACTGAAACCAAGCTAATGCCATTCCTTTAATCCAATGACATGTTTAGGCCTTTGAACTGGAATGTTGTGATCAGCTGTGTTGTTATAATTTGTTTTCATGTCAAATAGTTTTACCCTGTCACGTTTTTGTTTTGTGGGTTGAATTATTTGCTTACGGACTTGTTCATTTAGAAACAGTATTTTTACAATGCCTTTTGCATTTTATTTTATTTACAGCTGTGCAATCATTATTATATTAATTACGTGTTTGTTAAAACATTTCACGTTTGTGTATTTGCATCAATGAAGAGTTAAATTCAAAATGTTTACCAGTATTGCCTCCTAGAATTAGGTTTCACCATCTCACTCTGTTATTAATACACATATCACAGACCCACAAATAAAGACAATTCTTTCTCCATCAGCAGCGCAAACACTTGTCCTTGACACAGATGCAAATATAATGTTTGTGAGATGCTGAATATCCCCTTTAATCCCCACGTAGCAGCCATTATGGCAGATATATTTCCTGGATCACCTTTTCCTGGTATCCTTGCCTGATTCTTTCAGTTAGCATCATTGTTAATCCCCCTCCTTGAGTCTTTTGTTTTGGATTCTGCTCATGCCTGAGCTTTGGATTAACATATATCACGTTGATCAACAAAGGTTGCAGTGCACCGTGGATGAATCATTATGGCATTAGCCCAGCCACTGGGCTTTCTCTAATTGAGACTCATCAATCCCTGTATCCATCCTCTTGCAGGCTTACCGTCCTCTTCGTCTATTTGTTTTTTGATGGGGCCGTGTGACTCTACACCAGACTTTCTATCACCTCCACCAAGTGCCTGAAATGTGCAAATGAGCAAGAAAACTCCAGCATTTGATGTGCTTCTGCTGTAGTCGGTTTCAGGAATTCACGAAGTACAGCACTGCCAAGAACAGATTTATATTTTACGGCACTATGATATTTATAATAGATTAGGAGTACTGCTTTGTAAGTTGTGCTTTAATTTCTTTAAATGTGTGTTATAACTGTCTCCTTAGAAGATATGAAGCAGCATGAAAGCAGTAGTGCTTAGATAAGTATTTCCTGGGTTTATTAAACTTTTCACTCTGAAGTTTTAAATATCACCTAATTTAGTTGAAATGCTGCTCTTATTGCATAGAAGCCTGTCTGGTGAATTAATTAGTTCAACTGCCTGCATAGTTTTCTTTAAAAGAATTTGTAATGTGATTTTTTTTTCTAAAGCCACTCTATGAACCAATGCCACTTCTGTCCACATGGGGGCAGCATATCGCAAGAAAGTCAGCATACCAGCCCCAGCCTGAGGCAAAAGTAGGTGCACCTCTACTGGGATAAAGTAATATAAACCGTGCCAGATCATCCTCACTCATTAGCACAGTATTGTCAGTTGCTCTTCTGTCAACATTACAAATCTATGTGCCCCCATGTGGTCAGAAGTGGTGTTCCTACGTAGAGTGGCTTTAAAAAGATTATTTCACCCAAAAGTTGCTGTGCAAGCTGCCAAGTTAGTCAGCGTTCAAACAGTTGTCAGAACATCAGCGGTGAGCTAATGATGAAGGCTGTTGACATGATTTAAATTGGATGATACCTTATCATCCCCAAGGGGAAATTAGTGTTCCGCAGTATATGATATTGACTAAATAAAAATACAAAACAAGAACATATTTTCATTGTGGAAAGCCACTGTCATTGCCAAAAGTACCAGTAGAAATCACTAACACAGCAACACCATCCAAACCAGCATGGGAAAAAGGAATTTAAGGGAAAGGAATTCAGAAACAAATCTCAATAAGGTTTAAAGAAAAGGAGATACTGAGATACTACAACAACCTTCCACTGGTGAGGAGCAATTCAGTTAGTTATTTTTAATGAATCTGTGTATAGAAGATACAACAGTCTATGTAAGGCCAACACATAGATGCATACAGATTCATGTCCCCAAAAAGATCTGCGCAGAAATGAGCCTTCTTGAACCAAGAAAGAGTTTTCTTACAATCTGCACACACTTGACTTCTGACTAGTTAGAATAATCCATCAGCATATTCTTCATGACATTTTGACTTGTGGGAGTTCAAATAAAGACAGACAGTTCATTTTGTCACTACTCACAATGTCATATCTTAATGTCACTTATTTTCTTCTTTTCTGGGAAATGTCAATCATTGGTGTGCAGTAAGTAGTCTAACTAGAGCTTGGCAGTGGAGGCTAGTGTCAAGGATGGAAGTTTCACTTGTTAATTCATCATGTAAAATGATGCATAATCTGAATAAATGCAGTAAATAAGGAGATGTACTAGAAAACCTGCAGTGTACCCTAAATTAATGTGATTTAGGTTGACATATCTAAAATTAATGTTAAATTACAGGTTAAAATGGGTTATTGAGACAAAAATCTAAACATCTCTGATTTAACTTTCCTTCAACTGAACCACGGCCACAAGGGCTTCTTTGTTTACTGGCATTTATTTGCACATATCATGTCTGTCACACCGTGACAAAATTTATTTATTTGGAGTAAAGGGTCCTTATAAATAAACAACAAAACAAATGTTTCAGCAGCACAAAGTATATCTTGGATGACCCAGTTTCCATGGCTATAATCTGCTGAAATTATAACGATACATGACGTTCCATGAAATGTAGATGAGTATAGATCAACAAGCACACTGACAATTAGCAGGACTGTTTAGATCCTCAGAAGCTCATCTGGAGCGACGAGTTTACATTTGATTCAAATCTTCATGAACATTACGGAAGCTTGATATCTTTTATAAGGTCTGACAAGTGCTCTGACGAGATCTTTTTTTTTTTTGTTTAAACACCTATTAAATGACAAATACAACAGTCTTTTGACAAACAAATGTTCCTGAACTCACAGTGATTAAATTAACTTAAAACTGACATCCTTTAAAGAAAAGATTGTGAAGAATGCTCCTCTGGGCTGCGTTACAGACGAGCTTTACTCACTCCGGCTCACGGATGGACCAGGCAGGGGTGTGGATGACGCAGCAGGCACCACCTTAAACAGGGTTTCAACCCACCTGGACGGTCCCAACTCTTTTGTGCCACTTGTTTTTATTGATCTTTCATCTGCTTTTCTTTCTATCAGGCCTCACACTTTAGCTGATAGACTAAAGTCCTCTTTTACTATCGGCTCTGGCCTGATATGCTGGCTGATGGAACTTTTCAGCTGGTAGGTCACAGCGGGTGTGAGTTAATGGTGTGAGTTTATCTGATGGTCTTATTTCCTCTATCGGTTCCCCCTTCAAGGCTGCGTCCTCTCTCTTCTTTTATTTCTTCTTTACACTAATAAGTGCCAGATCCAACGTCACAGACGTCGCATTATAAAGTTTGCTAATGACTTTGTCATTGTGTCCTTACTCACAGACTGCTTTAAGACTTCATGCTTGGACATAAAACTAAGAAGATGGTGGTGGGTTTTTAAAAGGAATCCTCCTGCTGTATCTGCTGTTGATATCAGCTATCAGTCTGTTGAAGTTGTCAGCATATCTTGCTCTTATTTATTGAATTATTTCTTCCTTTTTCTTTTTTTTTTTCTGGCAAGTTTGGGTCACTCACCCTCAATAACAAGAACCGGCTGATGGTTAACGTGAATGTGAGAGGAAAGGTTGCAGGTGTGAATGTAAACGATCTAAACAAGGACTAAACGGGACTTTAAAGAAGGCTCGTTCCACCTTGATTGTTTCCATCTGGTTGCAGATACAGTCTGCCAAAATACAGAACAGAGACTTAAAAAGTTATTAATCCCTGTCTTTCTGATGTGTAGTTTTTAATTTATTTAACTAGCATGTTGCTTTTTATGTAGTTTGTATGTGTTTCTGCTGGCTGTCTAACAAATTGCCCCTCTTGGATAATTAAAATACCTTAAAAAACCTTAACCTAAGATGCATAACTGCCTCTGACAGCAGATACCACAGGAAGGTTTTCTGAGAGGAGGTAACTAGAAGGAAAGTTTAGAATAATCTGCATCCATATTCCTGGTATTCAACCCTTATAACTCCAGTCCTGGAGGGACATCTTAGATACATCTTAGATATTTTCCAGCTTCGGCAGACCTGACCTAAATGAATGGATCACCATCAGCTTGTCATCCAGGTCTGCACAGGTCTGCTAATGAAGGGAAACATCTAAGATATGCAGGACAGCGGCCCTCAAGGACTGGAGTTTGACACCCCTGCCTTATACTGACACCTTGTACTGTGCGCATCTCTGTGAATTTGTTGCTGAGATAAGTGCAGTTTGTCAGCTGCACTTTTTCAACGCAGTGATTTAAATATGATTTCCATCCGTCTCTGAGAAACAGCTAAAGCTGGCCACAGTAATTGTCCTGGATGACACAAACTCGCTGCTTGGTCAGTGCAAGAGATTAATTTGTTTTTGCTTCCTTTGCCAATGTTTTATCCAATGTTTGACAAAGAGGGTTGAGGGATACAAAGACAGCCTCGGGGTCAGTTCTTTGTTCTAAAAAAACAAACAACAAAGAAGTGTGACCCTCACCCAGAATACCAGCATCAGACTGAACACAGAGTACTTAGTAAAAGGCTAGGCTAGCTGTAGCTTTGAAGTCTGCGGTGGTTTCAATCCCAGAGGCTCCTCTTGACACGGAGGACACATTTGCTACCTGTTGCCATGCATATTTTATGGGTACCTTTTACACTTGGCCTGTCAGAGCCCAGCGTGAATCATGTCTGATGGTAGAGCGATAGGAGGCTGGAGATCTCTCACACCATGATGCCGCTTTCTCTCATCATTCTTTCTCGCTGTTATCTCTCTTCTCTCTTTTAAATCTGCTATTTTTTCCATATTACTGTTCTTTTAGGCATCTGTATCTCATCCCATTTCTGTTTCGCTTTATTTCTTACCATTCGATCGTCCTTCCCATCTCCTAACCTGCCACACTTCTTCATTTAAAAATAAATCAACTGGCAACTTTTAACGGAGGCTCGCAGGTTAAACAAACACGCTGAAACGCTCTTCGTTGTTGGAGCCAAAGGTGAAATGTTTTAATCCAACTGCACAGATGGGAATCTGAAAATAAATAAAAATAATGTTTCATGCAAAAATAGATATTTCAAAGTAATGATTTAGTAGTTTATGAAAAAAAGCCAATTAACTTTCTTTGTTGAGACAATGGTGATTTGATGACAAGATGATTTTCAAACTAACTCCCTAACACAGTTTCACATGTCAAGTAACATGGAATTTGCAGAGCTGAATTAAAAAAAAAAAACGGCTTAATTGCTTCACTGGACGACAAACTAAATATAATATGATGTCAGGAGTGTGTTTCCTCTGGAAACTTTTCCTACATGCTTAGAACAGATTTTTCTTCTTTGCTGACAACACAACTGCTGAGGAAAATGGATGCAGTAATCCATCCATTATCTATGCCCACTTAATCCTATGCAGGGTCACGGGGATCTGCTGGAGCCTATCCCAGCTCTCCCAGGCAGGGGTCCACCCTGGACAGGTCACCAGTCCATCACAGGGCCACATGCACACTCACAATCACTCCTACAGGCAATTTACTACCACCAGATAACCTAACATGCATGTCTGTGGACTGTGGGAGGAAGCCGGAGTACCAGGAGGAAACCCACGATGCACGGGGAGAACATGCAAACTCCACACTGAAAGGCCCCTACTGAGATTCAAACCAGGAACCTTTTTGCTTTAAAGCAACAGTGTTGACCATGCTGCCCAGATGCATTAATACTCACAGAAAATACAGTTTTTCAGAGATCATATGCTCAATATAAATTACAAAGACCAAGTCTTTTAAGTGGAACTTCTGGAATGTCCAGAGGGATTTAATTATGTTCTGACTTACACATGTCATTATCCAGGAAAATCACAGTGCATTTTGTGAAAATGTCTTGTTCTACATTCTGCTCTTCTCTTTAGGGGTCTCCACAGCGGATCATCTGTTTCTATCTTCCTCTGTCACAGGAACCAGTTGCTTATCCTTTTTCACCACATGCAGAAATCTCCTCTTTGGTCTTCTCCTTTTTTCTCCTGCCAGAAAGCTCCATCTCCAGCTTCAGCTCCTTCTCCAGATGTGTTCACTATCCCTCCTCTTTGTGTGTTCAAACCATCTCAATTTAGCCGCTCTCATTTTGTTTCCAAGACATCCAACCCTGGCTGTTCCTCTGATGTGCTTTAAAGAAAATCTTGACATCTTCTCCCGTGCCACCTCCAGCTCTGCTTCTAGTCTCTTGGTCAAAATATTTTACTGTTAAATACAAAAACAAAATAAAAGGATTTCAGTTTGACAGCGAGCTCGCTGACTGTTTGAGTCCATGGTGGAGAAGGATCTACTAAAATAACGTCATCACTGCAGCTCTCTGAAGGCCAGATATCAAAACTGACAAAATTACATCCAAGACATAATTTTCAGCTTCTCTGGGTAAAAATAGAACTTTGGCAAAAGATAAAACAAGAATATCCAGGCAAGTGTTATTGATGTGTTTATTATCTGCTCTCTCTCACGCTGAGCTGCTCATTTCAACTAATTCATATGAAATATGAGCTACTGCTGCTGGTTCGTAAAGCTGTTCATGCCTATACAAATGATTCATAATAAATGTACAAATCATAACATTTTAATTAATCAGTCACTCTTAGAAGGTTTCATGCTTCTGTGTCTAACACTGTCAGGTCGAGTGGGAAGCTGCTTTCTCTCTAAATTTCCACTGATTTGTTGAGTCAGAGTTGGTTGTTCTTGGTATACTTTATCTTTAATACATTTTTAATGTTATGTGTATATGTGTAGCTTTTTTGCAAAGGTGATGAATGATGCCTTTCTGTTCTCTTGAGCCTGTCGTGACTACACACAGCCAAATCTCCTTTATTATTATTTGTGGCATGGGAATATCCAATTAGCAGATAAATCACTGCACTAATTCACTTAGCTGACTGACCACATGCACCCCAATAACCTTGTAAGTTAAATTATTTCATTGTTCTCCATCTGTCAGCAGCGGTATAACTTGTGTCTGAACAGATCAACAACATGCAGACTGATAAAGTAATCCCTCTCGATCCTGTGTTGTGACCCAGTAGTATTGTGTGGTGGTTTCTTTCTGTGCAGAGACCCTGCTCTTTGCTTGTGTTTTGTTGCGCTCAGGATGCGTTTGGATGGTAATTTCTATGAAACTGGCTTGTGAACGTTGGCAAGCAACAGTGCCATGTCTATGCTACTGATGTATGTAGCTCCACTGCCAGAATGGGGGACTTTCATGTAAAAATGATTGATGCAGGGGGAAAATATTTAACCGGCATTCAGGTGCTTGTTAAATGACTCAATAGTAGTAGTGGTGGGCATTAACTGACTCCTCATCAGATTAGCATTTTATGGGAACACCACTGTCACTGAGGATGCTGTGCTCAGGGCTGCAAGAAACAAATGCTTGATATTCCTTTACAGAAACAAATGCTTACAGGCCATAACGTCTCACGTGGAAGCACCTGCAATATACAGAGTAATGCCATCCCAGGGTTTATTTCTTATGGAACAAGTCCAATTCCGATCCTTCATGTGGTTTAATCTTCTCATCCAGTGTCATCACGAACACAGAGGAGTGGCGTTACTTCAAAGCACTAACCAAGACTCCCACTCCACTGGAGGAGAACATGTTCAACGTGGAGGAAGATGCCCCGGGTCCCAGGGTTTACCTTCGGCCCAAAGAGAGTGTCTACATTCCCCTGAAGTACCAGAGCTTCCTCTGCGAGCACACCATGACCCCCCAGGTACCTTATAGCCTGAAATGTGACCCAGAGACTGAAAGTGTGAGTGATTTTTTTAATTCTGTGAAAACTGTGTGGAGATGGTGATTTCCATCTGGATGCAGTGCTTTTGGTAAAATCCAACTGTATTCTGTCAACCGGATTTTATGAATGAAATCTTGAAACGGTTGAATTTGTTTTTCAGAGAGGTGTAAGAGTGAAGTTAAAATGCATCAATATAAATGTCACTTTTGTTCAAAGATCATTAATCACAGTTGATGTTTTCCAAAGCGACTCAGGCTATTTTATTCGATACCACAAGTAAATTTTAAAGTAAATGTTTCTTACTTTAAGCTGTCTGTGGTTTTCTCCTCAGTGGCTGGTTGGGGGAGGAAACCATTTATATTCTGCTTGTTGGTATCATTTACAGTTTTCTTGCAGGGTGTGCAGATTTCTTTTTTTCCTTCACAGTTATTATCAGCTTTTTTCTTGGTAGATGCTCAGTTTTTGATAACAGTTCTATTTCTTATCACATCCTGACAGGGACCAAGCTTCCTGCCTTCAGGCCAAAGTTCTCGGGTGGCCAAGAAGAATCTGTCCAATATTATTACTGCCAAAACTATCAAGGTACAAAATGTCCTTTTATGTCTTCTGGATTGTTCTCTGCATATTGAACTATATTTATCTCTGTCTGCAATCATTTACCTTTCCATCTAAGGTTTGTTGGTAGACTAGAACTATTGTAAGTTATAATTTAGTGTATGTTTTTCTGTCGCTGACAGAGCTTTAATGTACAAGACCCCATGAAAAAAATACACCTTGTCTTTGATAAAACAGCTGGATTATCAGGCAGAGGGAGATGAAGACATCATAACTCAGTGTAAAGAATGGATCTTTTGATTTGGAGCTTCAGCTGGGTTGACCTTCTGATGCATCCTAATATCTAAAAGTCTAATGTCTTATGTACACACACTTCCAGATAGGTCTCTGAGGAGTTGTAGTATGCCCTCTCCCCCTTCTTTTTTTTCTTTCACAGATACATAGAAACACTTTGAAGTACCGACTATTAACAGACTTACAATAGCCAGACAAGATTGTCAAGTAAAATCACTTTTATCTCCCTGAACATTGTCTCTCTCCTCTAACTGTCAAACATCAGACTTTAGATTTAGTGTCTCGAATTGGAGAGCTTGACACATCTGGCTAATGGACTTTAAATTTTCCATCAATGTGAAATATTATAGTGGAGAAATTTAATAGTTTTAAGCACTTATTTAACTAGAAATGATATGCAAGATGTTTAAAGGAATGAGAAGCCTTATAAAAAGTGTTTATTGAGGTGTATAAGATGAATATACTCCATAACTTTCTATAATGTGCTCTGCAGCCAGATGAGTGCTACAGTGTCCCATATCATGATCCTCTTGAATTCATCCAAACTTAAACTTTCAAGGCAAATTAAAAAATTACTGCCAACCTTACTGTATTCAGCTAAATACAAGATTTTGCTCACCACTTGCTACCCTGCGAGACCTAATGCCGTGCCTCCAGTACGTGTACAGCAACCTGAGCTTTTCACGTCGCGCACAATGATGAAATATTTGCCCTTCTGTCCAGCATGTGTTTGTCCGCCTCTAGTTTGTACGTATTGTGTGCCAGTGTCAGCTCTGCTGCTCTGAATAAAAATCCTGTCAACAGGTCAAAGAGGTCGGGTCTGGATCAAATCTGTATCCCACTAAAACTGACAAGTCCCAATAGCAGAGCTGTCAGGATGCCAGCTTTGGCACCTCTGTCAGTCAGCATGCATCACCAGAGCCAGATACGGGCTGCTCCTGCAGTCGACATGAGCCTGCAAATCTGACACGTCGACAATTTGGACAGCTGTTGTGCTCTCTCAAACTGTGTGAAGTAATCTTGTGAATGAATATTTTAGTTTGTTGTGCAATTCTTATTCATTTGAAGGCTTCTGTTGCAGTGTGGCACCCATATAGATTTAAGTGCTTTATCTCAGAATTTACCCATAATCCACTATTCCTCAGAATTTCTGTTAGTGCTAACAGTGTGTGTGTGTGTTTACATAAACTTTATAATGAAGAGAGATTTTTTTTTTTCTCATTGTAAACTTTCCTGTTTTAGGTCAGCTGGGATTACTAAAATTATTTCTATTTGCTAAAATGAGACAAATAATATTTTTAGAGAACTTTTCAATACTTGAATCAAAGCCAGACGTTTACATACATCTCACCTGTATTTGGTAGCATTACCTTTAAACTGTATGACATGGATTAAATGTTTTCAATTCAATTCAAAAATATTTTGTTAATCTCCAAGAAGAAGTTAATTGTTACAGTAGTCCTCGCTTAAGTCTCTTTAAAGATTTATTATAGATGGTTATTACTGTGGGCAGGAAGGATCTCCTGTAGCGTCTGTGCTGCAGCAGATCTGAAGAAGCCTCTGACTGAAGACACTCTGTTGTTGCATCACTGTGTTGTGTAGAGGATGTTCTGGGTTGTCAGTGATGTTCTTCATTTTATGAAGTATTCCCCTTTGCACCTGCAGCTCCAGAACAGTTCCCAGAACAGAGCCAGCCTTCTTGATCAGTTTGTTCAGTCTCTTTAAGTCACTGACTCTGATGCTGCTCCCTCAGCAGATGACTGCAGATAAGATTGAACTCACTACAACAGACTTATAGAAGATATGCAACATCAGTGCTGCAAACACTGAAGGAGTTTCTCAAGCTTTCTCAATTGTAAAGTCTGCTCTGCCCCTTCTTATCAACAGCATTAGTGTTGTGTCTCCAGTCCCGTCTGTTATCCAGGTGAACACTGAGGTCTTTATACTCCTTCACCACCTCCTCTTCTTCTCCCATGTTCGAAATACTGTTTAACTTAATCCTGGTCCTCCTAAAATCCACAACCATCTCCTTTGTCTTGTTCACATGTAAAATTAAATGATTGTTCCCACACCACTCCACAAAACGGTCCACCAGTTCTCTGTACTCAGTCTCTTGTCCATCACCGATGCACACTACAACTGCTGAATCATCTGAGTATTTCTGCAGATGACAGGACTCCAACTGGTGCTGGAAGTCTGAGGTGTCCAGAGTGAAGAGGAATGGTGGGAGTACAGTTCCCTGTGGTGCTCCTGTGCTGCTGACCACCTGGTCAGACACACATCCATTCAGTCTCACAACCTGTGATCTGTTTATCAGGTAGTCAGTGATCCAGGTGATTGTGGAGGCCTCCGCCTGTGTCTTCTGGAGCTTTTTATTTTTACATAGTAAAGCAGACTGGATCGTGTTGAATCCACTGGAGAAATCGAAGAACATGATCCTCACAGTGCTGCCTGTTTTGTCCAGATGACTGTGGGTTCATCGAAGTAGGTGTATGATGGCGCTGTCAACTCCAACACCATGATGATAAGCAAAACTGCAGTGGGTCCTGAGAGATGTTTGGTTGATTATTCAGTTTGGCCAATAAAAGCCTGATCACTATTGGTACCACTGCTGCCTTCACACCCCACATTTTTTCCAGCTCTTTCTTCAGCTCTTGGTATTTCTCAGCTTCTTGTGTTCCTTCTTTCTGATGTTGTTTGGAACAGCCACATCCGCCACTATTTATCGACCACCACTGTGTCAGGCTGAATAGCCATCATCACTTTGTCAATTTGGATATGGCAGTCCCACAGGATCTTGACTTGCTAATCCTGTGGGACCCCCTGCATCTGGGGTGGTACCATGAACAGTGCCTCTGCGCTGTCTTTCAGTCCAGCTTTCCACTGCCATTGATATTTGTTTCCGACGTAAGCTACCTCTTCACATGCCGTGCATGATCACCCCTCAGGTTTCTCCTCCAAGCTGGGTTTCAGTTGCCTGAAGCATTCACTTAGCAGGTCATCAGTTAGGAGCTCACTAGTCCTTGGCCTCCCTCCCTTCGCATAGGGTGAAACCCTGCATGCATTTCCTTGTCCTTGAGTTTCCTTGTCATCTCTCTAGTAGCTTGGGCTTTCAAAGCATCCATTCTTTCCCACATTCTCTACATGAACCCCCTCTCTCTAGGAGTTGATGTGGGCATGTAGTGCAAAGGACCTTGCCCATGGATCCACCTTGATATCATCATTGCCCAGCCACCTCAGGTATCCAGCCACCTGTTGAGAGAAAAAAAGAAAAAAAATCTCATGTGTAAATTTCTGGGCTGACACAACACACATGACACCTGGCTGCTGGGAAAGGAAGCTATTGTAGGTCTGGTCTGCAAAAATGTTTAGGTAGGTGTCAAGTGCCAATATAACACTCATGTTAATGCAGGATACTGGTTTTCCCAGCACAGCAGTGAATTGTACGTGTATTGTAAGTATATTGTTCAGCCTACTCACTACCAGTCGGAGATGTTTCCCTCAACTCACCACAGTGTTGTCCGTCTGTATTCTTTGAGTTGTCATAATGCTTAAAGCTTAACTAGTGCTTTGCTGAAAGGTTGTACACCACCATTACTGAGACTGGTGAGATTGGCCAAATCGATTAAAAGTCCTGGTGGTTCAGGCTTCTTCAGTAACTAAAGACACTTGAGCTTCAGGGAACTTTGAAGTCTTTACACAGTTGCAAAACTACCAAACACTAATTTCAGAATTGTAAGAATTGTAGAATATGTGATACCTGAACAGGTAACAAATTAACATGTGGCAAACATCAGTGTGTTTGTATCTAGCCCTTTTTTCAGGTAATTTTCTTCTTTTCCTTTTGGTTTTTTCCCTTCAGGGGTCAACAGCGAATCATCCACCTCCATCTAACTCTATCCTCTCTTCATCCTCTTCTCTCACACCAACTAACTTCATCTCCTCTTTCACTACATCCATATATCTTTTCTTTGGTCTTCCTCTAGGTCTCGTCACTCCCAAAGAGAACCTCAATATTTTAACTTCTGGCACCTCCAACTCTGCCTCCTGTCTTTTCCTCAGTGCCACAATCTCTAAACCTAACAACATCACAGGTCTCACCACCGTCTTGTATTACTTTTCTTTCATTCATGCTGAAACTCTTTTATCACACATCACACCTGACACTTTCCTTCCATCCGTTCCAACCTGCTTGCACATGCTTCTTCACCTCTTTTCCACATTCTCCACTGCTCTGGACTGTTGATCCTAGGTACTTTAAACCCTCCACCTTTATCTCTGCTCCCTGTAGCCTCACTGCTCCACTTGGGTTCTCTCATTCACACGCGTGTTTTCTGTATTGCTTCGGGTGACCTTCATTCCTTCTTCCCTGGGCATGCATCCACCTCTCTAGTTTTTCTTCTTCCTGCTCTCACTTCAGCTCACAATGTCATCTGCAAACATCCTAGTTCATGTAAATTCCTGTATAACCTCATCTGTCAGTCTGTCCATCATCATAGCAAAGAAGAGGGGGCTTAGATCAGATCCTTGATGCAGTTTCACAGGTCTTGTGATTCGCATGGTTAGTTTCGCAGAGGTTTCATGTCGGATGCCCTTCCTGACACAACCCTCTGCATTAATCAGGGCTTGGGACTGGCTCAAAAAGACGCTGGCTTGTAACCCAATAGCACTGATGGTTTACTTGAACAATCTGTTACAGTGATGGCTTTCAATCACTTGGTCACATTCCTGTTTGTTTTCCTCATGGTTTTATTCAGACATGCATCTGAGAGAACCAAAGTTTACTCACAATATTTGCAAGTGGACTGTACATCAAGTGTGTCACTAAAGTTCTCAGTCACAGTGATATTTTCAGCTGCTTTCACCCATGTTGTGAAAAAACAGTGACTCTGGGAACTTTATTATACAGTTATAACCTCATGTACTTGCTGCATATGTATAAACACATTTGTTTTGATTGGAGCATCCTGGCAGTTATATTATGCAGCAGTCTTCAAAGCATATTCACCCTGTCTTATGGGATTTCAGTCGTGAGATAAAAACCAACTTTTATATTCTAGTTTACAGCATGCTCCACCAACGTCATTCTCACTGCTGATGCAAATGTTGTATTAAAAATTGTATATGCAAAATATTATTTAGAATTGGATGGCCTCAAGAAAAAATACATAGAAATGGCTGTTCTGCATGCCACTGAAACGAGTCCAAAAATTAGATGTAGCTATTTCATAAATATCTACTGCATGGAGTTGTTTGAAGGTCCTATACATGCAGAGAAAGTAGGAGAGAAACTGAAAAAAGTGGTGCTGATGTCACTTGTGTGTTAACTGTGTCACGCAGTGTTAAAATGGCTTCAAATGGATTTTAGTACTGAAACCTATACAAAAGAGAAAATTTATTAAAGTTTATTGTCTGATTCCTGTTTAATTTTTGACCAGTACTGTTCCAGTACAGTCTACCAGTCTAATGGTACTCGTCTACCAGTTTTCCTTGTTTACTTACATTCGGATTTATTGAAATATCAGATACTTTCTTTAAACCACTAAACATATGTAACATCATTTAAAGGTAGGCTAAGCAATTCCCCATGATTTCTAACCCCTGTTGCTTTCTGTCACATTTAGTGACCATCTCCTCACGATTCCACTAAATGTCTCAAGTAAACTGTTTAATAATAAAAAATTTAAAAAAGACCTTCAAACAGAGCGGGGCAGCCCCCCCCCCCCCCCCCCCCCCCCCCCCAACCATAACAAACATTGCTCAATCAGTGACTGGGGGAGGGTTTGTGTTCATGATGGGACATGTGGAGAAATAGCTCACTGTGTTTTATTAATTTTTTTTGTTTGGGTGTCAACAGATGTGACATCCAGAAATTGCCTTCCTTGCCTTTAAGTGCACCACCATGCCATAACTTGAGTCAGTATAGATACTTTTAAATATTCTGGTAGGACTCTCTCAGTGATCTTGTAATGTCATTACTTTGTTGAATATACAATATACCCTTGCCCATTCAGGTTTTTTTTTAATAATTATTTGAATTTGTGGTAGCCCTGGCAATTTTGTGAATTTCTACACTATTATTATTATTATTATTATTATTATTATTATTATTATTATTATTATTATTATTATTATTATAATAATAATAATAAATATTACACTACAAATTAAAATATTTTTAATTTATGATTACTATATTATTCTATTGATGAGTAATTTCTCAATAATGTCTTTGGGAAGCATATTTTAGTGTTTATAATATCATACATAGGCCTTTTAAAACTACATGAATAATTCACAGATTTTTGGGACTCATGAGGGGAGGAAGGAACGTAACCCCTGCAAACAATAACGGTATCCCGTAGTGTTAAGGAACAAAGCTATCAGTCTCAGACAAACTTTTAATTATCTCTCATTCTCCTTTACAGCGCTTCAAGCCCAGATATTATGACTGCTTTAGTCCATGATGTAAATGCAGTTTCACTCCAAGGAATGTCTGACATCAGGCTGGAGAATGGCATGCTGGTAGTGCTGCTGACTTTGTCACCTTTCATCTGCAGGTTACTTTCACAGCAGAAGATGGCAAGCCCATGGCCATCTGCCAAGTGAATGTGGAGCCAACACCCCATGTTGTGGACCAGACCTTTCGACTTTATCACCCTGAACTTTGTTTCCTAAAGAAAGCCATACGACTGCCACCATGGCACAACCCCAAAGGTTGGTCAAGTTTCCCCAGATAATCCCCACCATCCATTTCTCTCATGTGTGCTTCTTTGACTGCATTTGAATAGAATATTACTATATGAGATTCATATGATTTTGTTTGGACCTCAGGAAAAAAGGTGAATATCAGCGTAGAAAAATCTGAAAACAGAGCAGGAAATGAAAATCAGACTATGAATGGGATATAATGATTAAAGATAAACTTCACGTACATGTGAGTCCTTGCATAACAAATGCGCTGTGTCACACTTACATTTATTGTATTTATTGGCTTTTTTTGTTTGTTTCACATCTTTGGGGCTAAACCAACTGAAGACCCAGAAACAAGAACTCATATTTCCGTCCGGTGCAGTGACCGTAGCATCATCTGCCAGACGAGGATGCTGGTGAGACAATATTACTGTTTTGTACAATTCAGTTACAACTGCGAATAACCCACACCAGCATTAGCATGGTATTGATTCCTGAACTAGTAACTGTTCAGTGGGATTTTTTTATGTAACTCCGGTCATGAATTTCAACCTGTTTTCTACACTTGCATCATCCCAAACATGATACAAAAGTGGAGCTTCTGTGGAGCTTTTTTTTTTTTCAGCATCTTTCTCCCTCTTACTGTGTTTCTCTCCAGGTGCCAGGGGAACCTCAGGATGTGTACTTGAAAGTGCCTGGATGTCCCAGTCCACACATGAAAACATTCTTTGTCATGGTTTTCACGTATGTGCCATTTAATGTATATAGTAAACACAAACACAGTTGAGCGTGAAGAACCATTCAGTTTTTGCCAAATAAAAGTGCTTAAATGTAATAGGTGTACTAATCATCTGATTGTGTGATGGTCTGCTTAATTGCAGTTACAGCATCTGGCCACTAGTCTTCCAAATCTCATCATTACTCTCAGATGTGTCACAAGTGTTGAAGAGATTTTTGAAGTTTCCATACTTGCTTTCTGTATTTCCTAAAATGCTTTGATTGTTAGCTGCAGTGACCTCATAAAATATCAAACTATTTTTAAAAAGGGTTGCTGTTGCTTTCTGTGAGCACAATTACACAAAAGTCCTGATTTTTTTTGTTCTTTTTGGTAATTAAACGAAGTGGGCAATTTTATGACAGTCATAATTTTATAACAAAAAGCAGATGTTTTACGACACAAAAAAAATGTAATTTTGAGTTAAAAAGTCGCAATTTTGTCAAATTTGGCATTTTATGTACGAAAAGTCTTAGGTGTAGAATGAAAAGTCTCAATCTTGCAAAAGTGGCAGTTTTACAACAAAAAGTTTAAGGTTTATGAAAAAAATTTATTATTTGAAAATTGGGATTTCAAAAAAAAAAAATTGATTTTTGCTAAATTTGAGATTTTATGAGAAAAATATTATTTTTTAAAAAGTAAAAAGTCAAGATATTATGAAATTCACCATTTTAAAACAAAAATGTGTAATTTAAGGGGAAAAATTTGAAATTTTGATACCGTACCCTAGCATAGCATTGGCACTTTGGCACTTACAGAACATTTTTTGCATACATTTTTACATACATTTTTGAATCAGCACTTTATGAACGTATATGAGGAGGTTTAACCTGACCAGAAACAGGCTCTTAATGTAGAGCCAAGAAACTAGCGGGAAATCTGACGACACAGCTGGCTGAGAAAGCAGAAGAAGAATAACCGCCTCTTTGACCGTAACTGTGATGCAGCCCGAGATGAAATAGTTTGACACCCCTGTGTCAGAGAGTGAGTGAGGACGTGGTCTGCACAGATTTGATCACATCTGTGTGTGTGGTTTCTTGCACAAGAAGTAGATCGGAGACCTGCTGAATAGGCTATAAATATTACTGAATCTCTAACAGTGGTCAGGAACTCATGTGGACAGTTTTAATTGTATCCTGCAAGTGTGGCTCAGGTGGTAAAGCAGGTTTGTAGTCGGTGGTTCAGTTTTCCCTTCCATATACAGGAGTGTCCTTGGACAAGACACTGAACACCAAGTAGATTTTGGTGGAAGGCACGCACTTTACATGCAGCCCTTTCTTTTGCTGGCAAGTGTAAGAATAGATCATGGCTCTATCAGATAGGATGACAGAGACTGAGCATAAAGAATAGGAAAAACTTGGGCTGAACAGGTGTATTTAAAAAGCAGTAGAAAAGTGATTTTTATTATATTTTTTCAACTATCACAGTAAAGTGTTTTTGTGAAGTGATCAGCTGCCCGAACAGCTCCAAGTCATGCATGGTTTTGTTAAATCTCAGTGGTCCTCTCATCAGCAGGCTGTCAAACGTCTCCTGACTCAGCCTGAAGTACACTTGAAAACAGTGTACAGCTGCAGCTCCAGGATGAGCCTGAAGCTCCCAACTCCTGTCCCTCCTGGAGGACATCACCAACCCACACACCCTCATCTTCTATGCTACAGCTCGTCTCCTTCTCCTCGTCATTGCACCCGAAGCCAAAGCTTTTTCTTTTTTTTTTTCTTTTGCTGATTTGCATAGAAAGGTAGAGCATGGACCCATCCATGCTAACAACTTCCTGGAAAGCTATTTGATTCGCCTAGGAACCGGGGTCCTTCATATGTGCAGTTTGCGCCAGTGCACAGGTCTAAGATGCATTTAAAAGAGAGCCAAAAAACGTTAATGTGCTTTTTAAATTGCTGTGCTAAAAAGTCATTCTTGACCCTAAATGCTTCCTATCCAGCGTTGAAGCTCCATGTATAGCTGCACGGCAAACGGGCTCATTTCCAAGAACACAAGTAACTCAGTAAACACGTCATTTTTTCGTTTATGTAACCGTAGTGGTGCCAATCTTAAAACTATTTAATAATAAATTGGATTACCAACATCAAATATCATACTGCACACTTGTGGGATTTGGGCTCCCTGGGGGTCTGATTTCCAGAAAACATCCAATTAGGAGCAATCAAAATAAAACATTACTGGAAAAACCTGATGCAATTGAGTGTTAACATCAGTCCTGATCTCAAAATAGGCTTTATCAACGTTACTGATGTTGTGTGTGCCCTTTAAATCCCAAATCAGCTGAATTCCACTCCACATATCCCCAAATGCTTCCTGAGTGTTGTTGTCGTAGAGCAGAGCTGAGTAGGTGAATATATCACTTCCCACTCTCCGAGTCAGCTCGGGCCTCTGAGACGCTTTTTCCTTCATCTCAGCATGAGTGGATGATGATGATGATGATGATGATGTTTCTGCTTATTAAAATGCTTGCACAGCCGTAGATCAGCCCTCCTCATTTCCAAACTCATCCTGCATCTGCTGCGCATCCAGGGAGCCTTAGCTTAATTGTTCTTGATTACGTTTTTTTTTCATCTTCTTTTCTTTGCTCTGCAGTGATAAGTGGATGGCGGCTCCCTCCCAGATTTGGCATATTTACGTGCATTTCCTGGAGCGGGTGGACATCAGCTGTGTGACTGGCCAGAGAAGCTGCCAATCACTGGTTCTGAGGGGGAAGCAGGCTGTTCGGAAGATCAAATGTTTCGCATCACAGCCCAAGGAGATCGAGGTACATTTATCAATAGGTCCACTTTAACTTTAATGTTGTCATACAACTTTAACGTCATGTGCTCTCCAGTGTGGTTGAGTCTCCCTGCCAGGAACACACACAACAAAAATCACCTCACAGCTGTGTGAAGGCACTTTCTCACAGGTTTCTATTATCTAAGACTCAGCTGAAAAGATTTCAGTCTAAGAGTTTCTTTTATTATATGAGATCTAACGATTCTGCATCTTGATATGTCTAATTATCCAAGGGGGCCCAAACAGACCTCTGCGTGTGCCATTACCATCTGTGCTTTGTAGCCGACCTGGGAAACGTAAGATACAGTAAATAAAAGGAATTGCTGGTCCTCTGGAAAACATCTGCCCTGTAATGGATGGAACATGATTCTCCTGCCGGTGTTCACATAGTTGGGCCTCGACAGGCCTCGTTTCCCTCCAGTCTGATTAGGTTGAATTGATGGCTTCATTCAGGATGCAGCTTATTCGATATTTGATCTACACTTAATTTAAGGCATCTTTTTTTTTTTCTTTGGTTCAGAATTAGTGGAATGGCTAACATCAGAAAACTTGACTCAATTAGGCTCTGTAAAATGCTGCACTTGAGAATCAAAAAGATTGCTGACACAAGACACCAGTCACTGTAATAACACTGTAATAAAAAGTTTGACTGTGAAGGTTATGGCATCATGGTAGCAACTGGGAGATGCACATTGAGATCAGTATGGGGTAAAGAAATGAACTGAACTGCACAGACTGGACCTCGAATCCTAAATGTTAGTTTGAGTCATTACTCACCCACACATTTTTCAATTCTATTCAATTCAATTTTATTTATATAGCGTCTGTTACAATGTCAATTGTCTCTAGGCACTTTACAGAGACGCAGAGCATGACCCCCGAGCAAATATCATTAAGTAAAATTATAATATTAAATCCCAATCAAGGATAATAGGAAGTAAAAAACTCCCACATTGGGAGAAAAAAACCTTTAAGCCAAACTGACAAGGAAAAACTCCACTTTGAGGAAGAAACCTTGAGTAGGACCTGGATCATATGGGGGGACCTTCCTGCTGAAGTCTAGCTGGGTAAATAAAGAAAAAGAAAGGGGAGACAGGACAGAGAGAGGATGTAGGACAGAGAGAGGAGAGCACACAAATGACTGAATGTAATGACTACATAAACAGATGCAGGTAGCAGCACTGAGGTGAGATGGTCAGAGGACTAGATCACCGGTCACTACGCCAGCCGGCACCCCGAACACATCTACACACACAACGATTTAAGCAAACAGAAAAATGCTACATGGCTTATACTGTAAGATTTCCTTACCATAAGAAAATGGGTTCAGAAATAATGCTGCTTATGTTGGAGCAATAAGAAAAAAAATAAGTCAAAACATTGTAAAGTAGTCCAAACAGAATGCTTTTCATGTATGGATACTGCTGAATATAACATGACTGGTTGAGGAGGAAAAGTAAATAAAACGGTGTCGTGCTTCTGCTGCAGTCTCAACAAGGTACTCTCTGAGGATTTATCTTCAAATTCGAGTGCAAATTCCTGTCTGGTTGATAACATTTCCAATTTGTAATGCTTACAGAACACTGCTTCAATACTTAAAACGATAGTGGGTGAGGATCTTTAGTTGCAGCCTGTTCTTTGGGGAAATCCATGCTGTGACACAAGACACAACTCTCTTTGCCTGCACACTGTTGTCATCGGCACTTTCACTGAAGAGCTGCCTCTCTGATGTGGTCCATGACTCTGCTTAAATGTTGCTCTTTTGTCAGAGGAGCCACAACTACCAGAAAACAACTTTTAGCCAAAATTGATCTGGCACTGCACTTCCTCAGTCGCCCTGCGAGTTTGAGGAAGTCTGGATCGATGGTTGTGCAGGAAAGTGGAGCGAACACACCGACACACACACAGATGCCCTCATTTATTAGTTAGATGAAGACCTCTGGTGGTGAGTTCTGTTTAATTCTTCATGACTGTCAGGCACAGAGGAAACTCAGTTAGTACATCCAGAATTATAGTCGTGCAGTCATATACATAAATCTTGATTCGAGCTAATTCAAAAAAGATGAAGAGCGTGCAACAAGCAGTGGTAGTTCTTGAGCAGCAAATGTGTTCTCTCCAGCACCTGTACTCCTCCTCCGTTCTGTCCTTCTCTCTCTCTCTCTTTCCTACAGAAACATTCGGATGTCTCACACTGAACTAACATACAAACCTTTATGACTGCTTTGGACTTGGACACATTTTTGAATGTTTAAAAATAGCGTGGTCAAACTAAAATTAAGTTCTAAACTACAAGTACGCATTTTGACTCTAACGCATTATTCCCCTTTTCTTCACTGGACAAAAAAACAACTGAAAAAAAGAAAAGAACTGCACAGCAGATCAGAGCTAAAAACAAAAATGGACTAATGAGAAGTTGAAAGATTTGCTCTTATAAGGTTTCTTTCAGAATAAGCAAATTTTTTTTTAACTGCGCGTCCAAAATTATTTATTTTCTTTCATAATAGTTCTTGTTCTTGCATAAAATAGAAAGTCTCCTATTTAATGACATCAGGTAAAGAGTCGAGTCTTGATCTAAGATATAGAAAATGAAAGCATAATGCGTCTTTGCATGTTGTTTCCTTTTTATTTTATTCGGTTCCACTGGATGAGTAATTATTTCAGTGTCCATGACAGTGAAAATAGGATCCAGGCACTTAGACTGTGTCTTTTTTTCATAACTGAGGACATGCAGAGTTTGACGGTGCTCCTCACTCAGAGCTGCAGTAAAATGCTATTTCATAATACTCACCCTTTTTAAAAAAAAAAAAAAAATGGTGGGGGGGTGATGGACTGTCACAGTTTCCATGGGTGCACACTGTACGACCCAAACACGTTTCCCCTGTAGGAATAGGGTACCGCTGGAGAAAGTGACAGATGTATTTTTAAAAGATTTTGCCGTATGCATCAGTGGCAGCTTTGATCCCACTCCCAGCAGCGTTGGCTCACTGTGGACTGCATCGGAGGAGTCTTACAAAACAGGATAAAGCTCAGCGTCAGAGAATAGCTTTGCTTTTCTCAACAGATTGAAAAAGAGCTGCACAGTAAATCTCATTTTCACATCCTTGCATCTGTCACTTTTCAGCTCAGACTTTTTCTCCTTTTATTGTCTGCCCCCTCTCTTTGCCTTTTTCAACGAACCTCATTCAACCCCTTTCTCACCCACTCTCCTGTAATCTGAACGCGGTCTTTTTATAACTTTCCTCTGACTCTTTTAAACACCCTCTCATTAGCTCTGTCCCTTGTCACCTCTTCTTTTCCTTTTTCTTGCTGTCACTTGCTCGGTGGCTCTATTTCTCTTATATTGTGCCCTCCTCATTCTCACGGCCCACCCAATCAACAGCATCTCGTCACCTTGCTGCCAAATCCAATCAACCTTTGCCACCCTCTCTTTCTCTGTAGGTGGACCCAGCCGGCGTGTTTGTTTTGCCTCCTGCAGCTGTGCATGAGCTCCAGCTGAAGGTGCAACCGTGGCAGGCTGGCAACCGATTCCTATATGTGAATGCAGTAGATGTGGAACAGCAGCAGCTGGTCACTGCCTGGCTGCTCTGTCTCAACGTCCACCGTCCCGTCCTCTCCAAGGTACCGTTACCATTCAAAGATATGGCTCCCTTGTGTCAGTGTTACATTTAACATTACCTAGATGTGAGAACTACTTCCCCGTCTCCAGATGATCTAAACACTAATTTGATTGTTTGAGAGCGTTGAAATTGACAACATATAGTATAACTAAATCTAACTAAACAACAACTGCAGATTGAAAAGTATGTACAGTGATCCCTTGCCACTTCGCGGTTTAAGTTCCGCAGTTTTAGTTATTCGCTGATTTTTTTCAGAAATATATAATATAATTTTAAAAAATGTTAAAAATTGCGGAAACATCACAGGATTTTGTGCGCATTCTCTCAGTGAAAAAATGCTTTGAGCCAGCCTGGCCCCTTTAAAAAGGTAGCCTTATGGGTAATGATGTGGCCTTATGGGTAATGTAGTGTGTGTGTCGTGGGACGGCAGAAGTGTAGTGAGCATAAACAGCAGCCCAGCGTGTATAGATTTACATTCTCTGTTAACCGACAGGAGCCCAACAATACAACCTGTGTGATGTTACAAGTTCCTGCAGTGCCAGAATAAAGGGCTCGTTCTATGCAGAGAAAACCGGACTGTTTCTTTTATTGTTGTTTGCGTGTTAGCCGCTAATTACGAGCAAAAATAACACAATACCACCAGTGTCTTTACTACGGTTCAGAGACCAGAGGCTGTGAAGGTAACAGAAAGACCACAGTTGAGCCTTTGTCTTGTTTTGCTGCAGTGCCTCGCTACTTTTTTGGGGTTTTTAAACATATTTTAAACACATTATTTAGGCTTGGGGGGCTCCAGCTCCAGATCGCGGATTTTGATTGTCGGGGGGGGGGGGGGGGTCCCATTAACCGCGAAAAATAAGGGATCACTGTAAGTGTGACAAATGTAAAAGTCAGCTGAGAGGAAAGAAATAAATGCTTCAAAATAGTCTCACACCAAGCATTTGCCTCAGTCTCTTTGGTGAAAGTTCAATTCAATTCAATTTTAGTATAATTAGTATAATTTTTTGTATAGCGTCTGTTACAATGTCAATTGTCTCTAGGCGCTTTACAGAGACCCAGAGCATGACCCCTGAGCAAATATCATTAACTAAAATTATAATAGTAAATCCTAATCAAGGATAATGGCAGGTAAAAAAACTCCCACAGTGGGAGAAAAAAACCTTTAAGCGAAACAGTGACAAGGAAAAACTCCACTTTAAGAGGAAGAAACCTTGAGCAGGACCTGGCTCATATGGGGGACCTTCCTGCTGAAGGCCAGCTGGGTAAAGAAAGAAAAAAAGAGGGGAGACAGGACTGGGAGAGGAGACCACACCAATGACTGAAGGAATTGACTACATAAACAGATGCAGGTAGCAGCACTGCGGTGAGATGGTCAGAGGACTAGATCACCGGTCACCATGTCAGCCGGCACACTGAACACATCTACACACACAGGTGGAGGTAAACGCTGGGATGGACAGAGGAGGGAACTGCAAGTCAGCATGAAACTCAGGAAACTCTGGCCTGTAAGCATACAAAAGAAAAAAAAAAAAGAGGGGGCAAAACAGCACAACAAACTACAGGGAAGAAAATGGAGCACAGTTACAGTAACAGGGTGATCCTAATTAACTATGGATTCAGCTGGAAGAGGAGTTCTGTAAGATACCATCACAATCCCCTTCACAGTCCAAACTGTAGATTTCAACTCCTAAATCAGTGGCTCTATTGAAAGGCACGACACATCACACCAGTCCCACTCTGGGACAGGAGCCACACCATTGTTGCCTCTTTAGCTATGGTTGGGTCTGGCTAAAAAGTTGGTCAAAATGGCCAAATCTGTGGGAGAAGGAAAAATCCCACAAAATAACTGGACCTCACCGAGGGGAATCTTGAAAACGAATCAACGAAACGAAACGCTGCACAGATCAAAGAGCACAGATCAGTATGGTGGTGTGGATCGGTCACCCTGAAGTACCACCTCCTCACAGTGTTTTAAAGTTGCAAAAAGTAAACACCAGCTTTACACGGACTTTCTGTAAGATCTGTTAATTAAAAGGCAAGTTTTTTAGAAATCTGAGTCCTCACAATAATGGAGCTACTTTTCTGGCTCATTTAATATACCAGATGCAGCACTTTCAGTTATGTTCAGCTGTGTGTTAATTTCATGGAGCTATTGGTGGCTCTTATAAGTTGCCACATTGGTAATATTATTAATAAAGATGTACTTTCGTCTTGTAATGAATTATGTTGAGTGTAAATCGACTGTGACAAAAGCTTGGAGGCTGGTCTGGCAGGATCCATGGTGACATCCATGGTGTTAACAGGATCCT
Source organism: Hirundichthys speculiger (assembly GCA_018398805.1). Lineage (NCBI taxonomy): Eukaryota > Metazoa > Chordata > Actinopteri > Beloniformes > Exocoetidae > Hirundichthys > Hirundichthys speculiger. The sequence continues at coordinate 2,140,806 of JAGFBZ010000229.1, forward strand.
TCCAGTTTCGTTTCAAAATACAGAACAAGCCCAACCGACGTAAAACTTCTCGTTCTCTACTTACACACTGATTTATCAGGTTGTTTTCATCACTGTCAGCAACAGGTTAGCAGAGTAAATCTAGAGCCAGGGGTCCCCTTGAAGACTTACCAAATGATTTCTTTTGTGCCCCCAACCTACTCATAAAGGACAATCTCTTGATCATTTTATTTTGTTTCTACTAACAAAGTGTGACTGCAGAAACTCTAAGTGCTGGAAGTTTGAAGCTACTTTAAGGTTTCTAACTGTTGATGACCAACCATTGTGCAGCTTGGTTTTGCAAAATAGGATAGCTTCATTTCACCACCTTTATCAGTTTGGAACTCCCTTTTGACTTAAAAGAGTTTTACTCTTATTGCAGGTCTTAATGGGAAGCACCGGCACATTAGTGAAATAAGTTTTTTAAAGCCTTCTTCTGTCACACTTGTGGGAACTGCACAAAAATTGACCAATTTTGTCGAGTACTGATACTCCAGTCGGTGTAAGTTCAGGCTGTCTAAAAACACCAAAATGGAAAAAAAAAAAGGTAGGGCTCTTGAGTTCAAAAGAAGAGATAAGCAGAAATAATTGCATTCGCCACTACCACTCACACTGCCCAGTCTGTAAGCAAACCGGCAGTGGCTCAGATGCACGGTGGATATTAGAGGATATGCAAATAGCAATTCATGCAATAATAAGATTAGATCTTTTATGTATGTGGTAATTGCTATTATTACTGTAGCCTTTTCTTCTCTTATTTCATATGAACATTGCTATGAGGAGTAGCTGCCTTAAATGTTGAACTCAAAGCAATTGGGGGCCCAGTGTGCATTCAGTGCCTGAATCATATTATTAGCTCCCTGAGCCAGCTGGACATTCACTGTTCTTTAATGGCTTTTGTCAAGGAAAAGGCTAAGTGCAGAAGATCCCAGTATCAGCACTCAAAGCCAGTCCCCTTTATAAGTGCTGTTCGCCTTCCTAAATGACCACTGGTATCCCTGACTCAAGAGACTAAATTAATAGTTTTCCTCTTATGACTATGCTGGCCACCACAGAGATCTATATGCAATCAGAGTAATTCACTCTCCTCACTCTGCAGGGCATTAGAGTAAATACTTTTTACTGAAAACATATAAATCATAGCCTTGGCAAACTACCAAATTAAGTTTAAAACTGGAAATATAAGTGTTTGTGAGTGTACTGATACCAATCAAACCTTTTGAGACGATGCTTTTTAAAGCCACTCTGTAGAGCAATATCGTTTCTGACCACAAGGGGGCAGATGGATCTGTGATGTTGACAAAAGAGCTGCTGACGATCCTCTGCTAATGAGTAAAGACTGTCTGGCACATCTTGTAATACCGTTTTGTCGTACGAGAGGTGAACGTCATTGTGTATCACGCCAGGGGATGACACACGGACAAGGATCCAAATGACGTCCATTTGTGGGCGTACTTTCATGAGCAGCGTGAAAATGACTGCGGTCCCAGTGCCTTTGTGTTCTCACCGGAAAAAACGATGGCGAAGTTTCTTCAGCTGCTTTGCCAGAGTCACTGTCATGTTTCCACCAACAATTGACTTTTTGTCTTTAGGAAATTCCAAAGAAAATTAACCAATTTTCCTCGTTATATCTGTAATCTTGCCCTTTTTTTCTTTTTTTTTTGTATGAGAGCTTAAAGCCGGGCCATCTTTGGTGTCAAAGATAGGTCGCACTCCACCAAAAACGTAGCAAACAAATGTCTCACCACCTCCTCTACGTCAACAATATGGCAGCCATCGAGTGCATGAAATTTACAGCATCCCACATTTAATCTTCTAACCCTTTAGAGTTCACCATCCAGGTACTTCCATGGTACTTTCTGAAGACAGTTGTCAGTGTGAACGTACTCAAGATAGAAACTATGCAAGTATGCGATTTGGAAACATAGACACAGACTTTCTTATGATACGCTCCCCCTCCATCTGGTCAAAACTCTAATTGCTACATAGCATGACTTTAAAACTTTCTTTAAATCCATCAGGTATTTAGAGGAATTTATATCTAATCACTGAAAAAGGTCATACAAGAACCATTTTTGAGGCAAGCATTGGTTAACTTGCCATACAGTTACTGAAAATCTGCAGTTTCTCCTTAAAAATATTTCATATACGTAATGAGTATTTTAAGTTCCAAGCTTGTGTCAGAGGCTGAAATTTAACTTTTAATATAGCCTTAATTATTTACTGACCAACCAGTGTGTTACCAACTGTCTTCCCATGTGTGTGTCTGTGTGTGTGTTTTATGCAGGCGTTTGAACTGAGCGTCCCAGTTGGTGGTGGGCGTGGAAGCTCCTAGGAAGATCACGTACACCAACCCTTACACCAGCAGCCGCACATTGCTGCTCCGCTCCGACCACCCGGACCTGCTCCAGTTCAAAGAGGATAAATTCCTGGTGAGATGAGACGGGAGGCCGTACAGTTCTCTCCCCCTCTTTACGAGTAAAATCAATACTCTGATTAATGCCCTGACTAAAGCTTGTCAGGCAGTTTTCTTGTATTAAGCATAGTTATATTGTTAACGCGGTCTAAGTAACGGCACTGACATTAGCTGTAATGAAGAGTGCCGCTGACCATGCATGACATACGTGCACATAAAGTGAGGCATCAGTCACTGCAGTGGCTGTGCAGCAGCTGTATTAACTAAGCAGAAATAAGTCTTTGAGAAAAGCAACTGAAAAATGAGGTTGAAGCCCCCCGTGTTTAGACAAGGCTTTAATTCTTCTGGCAGTCTCTTTGGACTCATTAACTGCAACAAATATATAACGGAGCTGTAGTGTATTTCCTTACTGGGTTTTACAGCCTTCAGTGCTGCTGAGATTCATCAGCTTCACAATCAGTGTTACTGCCAGTCGAGATCATGAATTGGCTGCAGCATCACTGATTATTATGCATTACACCCATGCACCAGATGGACTGTGTCAAACCTTTAGGAAAATTTTAATCAACATGATTTAAAAAAAAAAAGTGCAGCCAGAAGTCGATGTGAAGAGTATCTTTGGCTTCGTTGCCATGCTGATGGGACAGAGAAAGCCCGTAATGATCTCGAGCATCTCATGTTGACTGTTTATTTGTCAGCTGTGACAAGTGAATGGTTTCTTTGTTTGCTTGGCAGAATGGGAGGAATATAACAAAGTCATTACTGCTGCTGTTTCATAGTCATGCGGTGAGCCTCCGTGTCTCCTGTTGATTCACTCGCTCACTAACATTAAACACTGCAGCTGCATTCATTGCCTTTCATTTGCTTTGGCGTGATGGAATACCAAAACAAATGGGACGCCATCAGTTTAAATGAACAAATCAATGTATGGGATGCAATAGGAGTCTGTTTGCACATAGACAAGTGAGGAGTCTCGTCGTTGTTGGCGTGAAGATGTTGCATCACCGGAAAGAAGTAGGAAGAGTGAAAACCAGCCCTCTGATCATTGCAGCTCATCGGGAAGTAATTTTTCCGCTCAAAAGTACAGGCAGGAAATATGAAGACTTTTTTTTCTTTTTTTATTTTACCATAATAAAGCCAGCTGTCATGACATAAAACAAAGGATAGATTAAAAAAAAGGTATGCTTTTAGAAAATATTACAACATGAATCCCCACAAATGACCCATATTTCATCTGTGGCTGTAAAAAATAAAATACAAGGCAGTGTCTGACTGAAACTATGCTCTGGGTCTCTGTAAAGCGCCTAGAGACAATTGTCATTGTAACAGACGCTATACAAATAAAATTGAATTGAATTGAATTGAATTGAAACTCTAAACAAATACAAACAACAAGACTAAATAAAGATTTTGCAACCTATGAGCCTTGACAAGAAAACCATTATGGCATTCAGTACTGTCTTCCTTTAACTAGAGGGGAGAATAATCAAAATTACAGGCTGCATGGAGAAACTGGTAACTGGTAATTTAGAGAAGAAAAGAAAAAAATATGAAAGAAATGACATGAAGTTAGAGTAAATGAGAGGGAAAACTATTTCGCCTTTTATTGTCTCGTTATTTTATTATTTCAGAAACAGTTAGGAAAATCAGGTGAGTATGCTCTAATTGCTTTTTTTTCACACTGTGCTAAACATTTTTCTTCATTTGGACATTTATGTCCCAAAAAAACAGGGTTGTATTTTTCTAGACAAATTACCTTAATTACTGTTCATCTAATAGCTCAGTCGAAGACACTGATACAAACACTGTTTATGAGTTCTGCAGGGAGCCAGGGCATGTCTGAGTGGACCAGTGGGCCATTTAGGGCTTCTTAACTTTAACTTTTTTAATTCTTGGGAACTAACTTTAAGTTTACGATAATCAGTCCCACAACTGAGATCAAAGTTCTTTATTTTATGGTCAAAACCGCAACTTTTATTTCCTCTCAAGGTGTAGAGACGAAGCTTGGTCGTATATCCTGACTGTGAATATTAGCAGGAAACGTGTTAATGTGCTTCCTTTGATGCACATCTTTCTGGGTGAATTTGAAAAAAAAAAAAACATCCATAATGACTTCTTTTTTTTAAAAAAAAAGACTTCATGTGTTCACTGTTTTAGATCGGTGGGGGAGAGAATTACACCATCGGATTACGGTTTGCTCCCAGCCAGAGTCCCGGTTCAGCAGAGATCCTGGTCTACGTCAACAACCTGGAGGAGAAAACCGAGGAGACGTTCTGCGTGAAAGTCAACTATTCGTGAGGAGAATCGCCTGCGTGGGAACTTTGGTCAATCTGTGTTTTAAATGTCTTTCCACAGTGTGAAAATAAGCTACAATTTTTCTGTGCAGTAGTAATGAAATTGTATTAGATCAATATTTTAAGAATAAACCTAATTTTATACCATATTTTCTTTGAGTATTTTTTTTAACTAATGATTTATAAATAGCGTGAATATACTTAGTTGACTGGCTTCATTTATTTATGGATGAATCATATGAAAAAATAAGTACAGGCTCTTTTAATGCTTAGGTCGTACATGGAGGGCAAATAAAAATAATCTGGTGCTTAACAGATCCTAAAGCCACTCTATGTCGCAAAACCCCTTCTGACCACATGGGGGGGGGCGACATAAGAAAGTTCATGTGTCAACCCCAAGCGTAAGACACAACAAAGTGCAACTCTAGTAGGACAACGTGGTATTATAGCAGTGGAGGACCATCCCTACTCATTAGGACAGTGTTGTCAGTGGCTCTTTCATCCACACAGCAGATCTGAATGCCACCACGTGTGCAGAAGTGGTATTGCTACATTGCATAGCTTTAAAATTGAGAAAATGCACCCTCGGATGAACACATCTGACATATTACACTGCCATCATTTAGACGACGCAGTGTTATATGTAATATGACAAAAACTACAGAAGTAATTTGTGAAAAACCAAATACAATCCTACTGTTCCATAGAAACATAGAGTTTATGCAGCAGCCCAGTGAAGCTAATCAAATGCATTTGATGAAGTGATCATTCGCAGGTGTGCAGACCTCCATAAAAGCGTTCTGTTGTGTGTCAACACAATCCCAGAGAAGAAAGACACCATCTAAGAAGAGTTATTAGGCCATTTCAAACAGCTTGGAGCTGATCATCCTACAATAAGAAAGATTAAATTGAAACGTCTTCAAAAACAAAGATGAGTCATCACCAGTGCAAAACACTAGAGAGATTGCAGTTATGGCTTGTTGTTCCTCTCTTTAAAGAACAAGACAACATGGCTTTCGGTCTGCAAAGCTGCTTGTGAACAAACACACACAGTTTCTGGAACAGCGTCTTTGGACAAACAAGACCACAGCTGGTGATGTTAGTCCATGTGTCACGTTTAGTGAAAACCAACCTCCTCATACAAACTGTCCAGCATGTTGGGGGACGAGTTGAGATTGAGTTGTTTGACTAAATGCTACAACAGGACATGGTACCTCACACTGAACTGACCCTGAACTAGAGGTCTTCACGGGTCCACTTTCATGGACCCGAACCTGAATGGATCTGTGAAAATTCGACCCGAAACCGACTCGACCCAAGTCTTTAGTTTCCGACCACAAACCGAACCGAGATAACCGAATAGAACCGAGACAATACAGCCCGTAGTTGCTCATTTAAAAGTTGTCTAGCGTTGAATAAAACTTGATTTTCTTACCTAAAGTTGTCTTCTTCTACACGGTTCAGTTGCTGCATAGGTTATGTGATAGTAAACAACAATAAATCCACGTCGTTATTTTCTTTGTGGATACAGATGCTATTTGTAGCAACTGCTTACGCTAATAGCTACACGGGTCAGGACGTGTCGTGAACATATTCTCTCATCCAACGTTGTCATGTTGGTGATCCGTTGTGCTTTACAGCTATCGGGCAAACCGCTAATAACACGCTACGGCAACACGATTGTTTCATTACAAACACGCCACGTTAATGAATAATTAATTAAACTGCCCCAAGTCCTGACATTGGCTAAACCAAACTACTGTTTGTTTACTTTTGCTTGACCTGTCACCTGACATTTCGCAGCCTATAGGATGGGGGGGGGGGGGGGGGGGGGGGTGGGCGAAACCGATTTCGGCCTGGCGAGTCGAGAACCGGGCTGGGTCGGAACCTCAGGTTTTCGGGTTGCCAGGTTGTTTCGAAGACCTTTACCATGAACTCCTCTGGATCCCGAAATATCTTTGGAGTCAAATGTCCAAAAGAGCAGTCCTCTGATCACTCAAAAAAAAATCTGGCAAACGTTTCACAGTCGAAGCCCAAGTCCATCCAAATACTGGCTGAGAGTGAGAACAAGAACATTTCATCCACTTTTATTACCCACAAACCCCACTTGATGCCATGTAATGGTTGAGTTGTAATCTAAGACAAGCCAGGGGTCCGCCCTCCACGTCCCTGCACTTTCTAAATCTCCATCAGCGGCGTTACTATGAGCGCCGCTGTAATGAGGTGTGATGTCTTTGGTGAGGCACACATCTCTTCACCCTGCCCTCATTAACACCAGCACCCTTTTAAAACCTCCACGCTCTCCTCTTCTTCCTCTGCGGCTCCCTGTCTGAGAGACGTCGGGGGAGAGAGAGGCCATGCATATTGTGTTATGTAACACGGTTACACAATCCCTCCACCCCCGCACTCTCCCTCGCTCCTCGCCTTTTCTCTCATTAGAATGCAGGCTGCAAAATAAGCTGCAGCTGCAAAGCCTAATAAAACAAAGACAGCGACTAATCCTGGTGCACTTCATCTGTAACATCTTCTCCAACATCTCGTATGAAGCAGAAGCCTCACCATGTCCTGCGCTTCACGTTTATCAGTCAACGGTTTACTGAGATGCACATTGAAGCCTTATTAACTCAACAACTGGCCTCCTTCAGCCTCCGACTTTCTGCTGCTGTGCTGAGAAAAACGCGCAGACCACCGTAGGACATTCAGCTGAGAGGATGGGTTCTGAAACTTTGATAAGATATGAGCTAATAACACTACATAAATTCCATATGAGTTATTGCCTTCTGTATTGGTTCCTTTTCTTCAGACCTGCTCTGATGGAAATCCTCGTGTGAGTCATGGGGAAGAATCAGGACAAATTTCAAAGACTTTGCTCTGTTAAAATGCAATCTAGAGCTCAGCTGGAGCTAATATGAGGTATTTAATTTATCTGTTACTTTCAGGTACTTTCATTCCTTTGGTTTGTCCTCTGTTGTGATACCTCAGATTATGAGATTTCAGCCGTTTCATATGTCTGATGTGAGTAGACTATGGTGGATGGAGCTAACGAGATTATCTATGTTTGTACGCTGTACAATGTGGAGCGGTTTGAATCGTAGGTTACCTCACGTGGTGGTCATGTCTCCTCTGTTTCCTTCTATTCTCCTTGAGTGGTAATGATAACGGCTAGAGGACACATCATGCAAACGAGGCTTACGCTGACATAAAAAGATCTTCCTTTGTGACTGAATCCCCAAACATTTCATTTTTCATGCTTTATCTCTAAGGGCTTCCATTTCTTCTTTTCAAAATGCTGCCAGTGTCGCAGTGTCAAAAAAAAAAAAAAGATTTTTATGCTGCATTCCTTTTTTTTTTTTGATTAGCAGATGTAGGTCTTAGCAGCAACGCCCCCCCGAGGGGGCCCAGTGTCTTCTTTGAACTGGTCCCAAGCCCGGTTAAATGCAGAGTTTATGGCGGGAAGGGCATCCAGCGTGAAACCTACAGCAAACTAAACATGCGAATCACAAGACTCGTGAACGCCACGCCGGATGGGTTGAGGATGGGGTTCAACAACGACCGCCACCGGTGCTGTTCACCTACAAATGGGCTGTTGGTGGACGGAGGAGAGGAAGGCGAGTCCTCAGGGCAGAGAGAAAAGAGGAAAAGCAAGAGACTTATGTCTTAGCAGCAGTCATGTAATTCCTTCTGAACTCTGGAAACCGTGAGGATTTTATCTCAGCGCCATTAAAACAGCTTTCATCAGCTTGGCTTGCCATGCATTTCTTTCTCTTTAAGAACCGTAATTAACCTCATTTAGTTGTTTCCAATCACAGTGCTTTCACCTAAAAGTCTAGCACTTCTATAACCAGGGGTGAAACTTCACACACTTCCTTAAAAAAAAAAAACAAAAGGTAGCGTGTGTGCTGCAGTTTCCCAGCATGCTCTGTGCTCCTGTGTAGAGACGGTTTCCACCATGAGTGAGAGAAAGTAAATGTACAATCTCAGAATTATTTAGGCCTAACTTTTAAATTTTGTATTTCAATTGCACATAATATATTTTTCATCCATTTGTGTGACATAGATTTATCATAAACAGGCTAATAAACTTAATGCATATTTCTTAGTCAAATGTAAATGAAACAATTATGAATGAACCATTAAATTCAGTCTATTTTAAATACACAATGACGGGTGTACTGTATGTATTTATCTTTAATAAATCCAATATGTTTCAAATACTTAAGAACCAGACTATGTATATATATATATATAAATTAAAAAATTAGGGCTAAACATTTCTGTGAGTGTGGAGGATTTTTGTCGTCATGTTGAGATGCAGGGATTGCAGGTACACCGGTGATCGTTAGTCAGTGTAGTCATTAGCCTACTTTTAAGATTTAATAAACATCTGCCAGCCCACAGAACTGTAAATCTGTCTGTCAAACGCTGTTCATTGACAGAGTCGAGCTCCTGCTTCACCAGTGATGAAGTATCACGTCATGGACTCATTCAGAGGGAATCTAGAATAACGTAGAAGCAGTTACAGAGACAGCGCGCCACTTAAGATGTCAGAGTTGGCAGATGTGTGTGGGGGGGGTTTTTGTCGAAGGTCCTCCTGGGACTGGCTTTGAGCACGCGTTTTAGCGAGTCAGTTGTTACTGGAACTGCTTTCAGTCAATTAATCTTCCACTGGAACATTCCAGCAATGATCCGGGCCGATCCAGCCTTCTGTCCCCCAAGGCCGTACGGAAAACTGATGCATGGTACATCTCATTTCATTCAGACGTTGGAGGTCCAAACTTGGAATGATGTCACATCTGAATTGACGCTTCTTTAAAAATAACCAAATATTCTTTCAAGAGAAACTCCATCTGATACCTGACACTGAGGTAACGTTCCCTCCCTGAAATAGGCATCGTCTGGAGGGGAGCAGATGTTGCTCTAAAACCTTTATATACCTTTCAGTATTCATAGTTCCTTCCAAAACATGCCAGCCCTCCATACCTGTATGCACTCCTGCCCCGTCCATACCATCAGAGATGCTGGTTTTAAACTGAACGCTGTTAACACACCAGAAGGTCTTCTTCCTCTTCAGCTCAGAGGACACGGCGTCACTTCCCACTTTGAAACAGTCCATTTTAAATGAGTCCTGGTCCACAGGACGTGACGGCATCCTGGATCATGTTCAAATATGGCTTCCTTTTTGATGATGGAGCTTTAGTTGGCATCTGTAGGTGGAACAGTGGATTGTGTTTACTGACGGTGGTTTCTAGAAGTATTCCTGGATCCATTTAGTGACGTCATGGACACGTTCATGCTGATGACTGATCCAGTGTCCTCTGAAGGTCTGAAGACCACGGACATCCAATAAAAGTCTTCAGCCTCGGCCCTGATGTACAGAGATGCCTCCAGTTTCTGAATCTGTAGATGATGTTATTAACTGTAGATGATAAAGTTTGCAAAGCCTTTGCACCCTTTCACAGAATGGAGAGCATCTGCTAATTTTTATTTCTGAGACTCGGCCTCTCGAAGACGTCTCTTTAATAGTAATAATAATAATAATAATAATAAAGTCAGAGTTATTATTTATTATTTATTATATATTCTCTATTGTAGTGATTGTTTGTTTTTTTATTATTGTTTATCCTATTTTATTGTTGTCCTTTTTTCTCTTTTTTTTATTGCTATTCTTGCTGCTGTAACAATGTAAATTTCCCCATTGTGGGACAAATAAAGGATTATCCTATCTTATCTTATCTTATCTTAATAATAAATTTTATTTGTATTGCACTTTATATTTAAAATCTCAAAGTGCTTAAAAGAAAACCATAATAAAGAGAATACAATAAAAAATAAAAGTGTTAAGAACAATAAATGAATTAAAAGAGATATTAGCAAAATGCTCTTGTAAAAAGGTAAGTTTTTAGGTCTCGTTTAAAAACATCAGTAGTCTGTGGGGCCCTTAGGTGGTCAGGGAGGGCGTTCCACAGCCTCGGAGCAGCAGAGGAAAAGGCCTGGTCACCCATCGTGCAGAACTTGGTTCTGGGGGCTTGGAGGTAATTTGTGAATGCAGAGCGGAGGGAACGTGAGGATGTCTGGGGAGTGAGGAGTTCTTTAAGGTAAACGGGGGCATGAATGCACTGGTGAGTGAGGAGGGAGACCTTGTACTCAGTTCTGAGTGGGACCGGGAGCCAGTGAAGAGATTTCAGGATTGGGGTGATGTGTTCATGTTTGCGCACCCTCATCAGGATCCTGAAGCAGAAGAAGTGGGGGAAGTCCTGAGGTAGAGCTGAGTATCATCAGCATAGCAATGATAGGATATCCCATGCTTGCTGATGATACTGCCCAATGGGAGCATGTAGAGGGAGAAGAGGGTGGGGCCCAGCACTGAGCCCTGAGGGACACCGCAGGTGACGTTGTGGGTGTGAGATTTTGCTTTTCCTTTTGCTTTTTCCTTTATATAGCTGATCATGTTACAGACCTGTGATCAGTTAACTTGTTAGCTCCTGTTCTTCCAGCTGAATCTTCATGAATCTATTGCTTTTTCAGCCATTTCTTGCCCCTCTAGCAGGCATCAAATTTGAAATGAGCTCATTTAGTGGATAAAAGTGTTGAATTTCTCAGTTGTAAACATTTGTCATGTTGTCCATGTTCTGTTGAGAATAAAATATTGGTTCATGTGATTTCAAATATTTTTTTTTATTTTATTCAAACTTAAAAAAAAAAACCATCCTGACTTTTTCAGACTTGCTGGTTGTATATTAGACTGTCAGTTACTCTCTAATTCAGTTTTGATCAGGCAGTTTTCTTTAATTTTGCTTGCCTGGTAACAAATAAAACCAGATTTGCTGCATTTTCATAATTTTCTCATGCATCTTATCTACAGGTCATAAGGTTGTTGTTTTTTTTCGCCCAGTTTTGTGGAACTGCTACTGAGTGAATTTTTAGCAGGTTTTTCACTTTTTTCCATTTTGATTTATCTTGCTTTAAGCAGTCAGTATCAAAGAGATGTACGTTCCACTGAATGAAAGATGCTCATTTCATTCATATACATGCTCTTGGCCTTGTTTCTGAACTACGACTCTCATAAAAGTAACCAAGCAGCTAGCAGTTTTAATTTTTTTCCAGCCCGGCTGTGAATATTTCTCGAGCTCAGGGTATGTGGGAGCTGCTGTGTTGAGATCTGAATGACAGCACCAGTGACAGTTTTTGCTTTGCAGTCCTCACACGTGGGTTCCTTGAGTCTGCTGGGATGGAGATGGTGAGCAGCCGTCATGTTTCCATGGGCCACTGCCTGAGCGTGGAAGAAATTTCCTGCCGCCATCCATCCCAGATTTGGCCAGATAACATCTGCGGCACAAACAAAACGCCGTCTTCTGCCGTAGCTTTGCTTTGTGTGGAAAATACCTGAATCCGAGTCTTTGCGGCAGGGCCTCATTCGAGCTGCACGGCTGTTTTCTGCAGGGCAGAGCTGTGCTGACACTTCATTAGCGGTGCCGGTCCAGTTGTTGCTGGTTCCTCCTGAAGGAGCACAGACACCCGCCACAACAGCTCACAGTGTCTGCTCACCTTGTTAGTGTGCTTAGACGGCTCCTGTCTAACTGCCCATCGGAGAGGTTTCCTTGATATTTATCCGGCTGGAAGAGGGCCTGTTGTTGCCCTGATTTGAAGGAAAACCAGGGCAACCTGCGTCGAGCGTGATCTTTCACGTGTGTGTGTAGGTGCCAGGCCTCAGCCGTGTGAGTGGGTGCATTTCTGTGAAAGCATAGAGTGAGGCAGAGAGGTTTATAACTGAAGGAATATGCAGCCAAGCAACCAGCCCTCCTCATGTTACACCGCTGGAGAGGAGAATTGAATACAACCGCGACGCGTTTCAAACCGAGAAGATGCGTCACAACAAAGGAGCCGATGACACTCGTGCCGCTGAAAAATTTAAAGGGACTTTCAAAACTGGGAGGAGAAGTGCAAGAAGGAGCTCTTAACAAAAAAAAAGGAGTCAAACGCAGAGCACAAAGGGAATGAGTTTGGGATGAGGGAGCGTCTCTGGTGCTGCAGCCAGTTGGAATAATGTTCTTAGTAGATGGCAGCCTTACACATGCACCGTCTCTTTCCACTCATCTTTCTTCTAAGGTTGTAAATATTCATCGATTTTTAAAACTTACCTCCACTGTGGCATTATCACAACAGACAAATGACTGTTTCTGTACAACCAGTAATTATTATTAATTATTATTTCTAAGGAGATTATGTTCTTGTCTGTCTGTCTGTGTATCAAGATAACTCAAAAAATTATGGATGGATTTGGATGAAATTTTTAGGAGTTGTCAGAAATGGGAAAAGGAAGAATTGATTTCATTTTGGGTGTGATCCAGAAGAAATCCTGGACTATGGATCACTTTCAAATGTTCAATAACATTGCGGTCTATGGGGCCTAACATTTTGTTTCTCAATATCTCCTGTTAATTATTGCCCAAAACTCATGAAATTTGACTCAGGGATTGACAATGGAAACCTCTATCAAATTTCAAAGGCTGATCCGGATCTGATCCAGAACACGGATTTTATCGTAATCTGTAAATTGGCTATATGGGGAGAATTGTTGCACTTGGAGGAGGTCTGCGCTCTCCGAGTGCTTTTCTAGTCTTATTCTGTCTTCTCTTTCCTTTACTGCATGTATGTTCGACAGTGATTAAACATTGCACATCATGTGGAAATGTGCCACGTTTGCTAGATTTTGGAATAGAATTTCATATGAAATTTTCTCAAATTTCCTTTAAAAATATTTACAAAATTTTCTTGAAAAATACAAAAAAAATCCCATATGAATGTTTTTCTTTTTTTCAATGTTAACAAAGACCTTCTTAATGTTCTTTCTATAGTAGAGGAGGGACCACGTTCAGTGTCTCCATTCTAGGAAAACGTTGCTCTTGACAGACTGAATAAACGGGAACGACCACATGGTGAAAACAGACTACCGTCGGCAAGTTTGAAACTTAAGCAACATCATGCCTGACAGTTGCTGCATCATGTTTTACACATTAGACAACTTGCCAATTAGCAGAGGATGAAAATGGGAAATTCTGGGTGTCAGGATAGTTGCTAATCAGTTTATCATAGGTAAGTCTCTTTATTATCTATTGCCATTCGTATACAGGGCCACGGCTGTCTCATCTCATAATGTCATTGAGTGAAAGGCAGATTTACACCTCGAACAGGTCACCACGCATTCAAACAGTCACTTTAGAGCACATGTGTCAAACACAAGGCCCGCGGGCCAAATGTGGCCCGCCATGTCATTTTATGTGGCCCTCGAGAGCTTGTGCATTATTGGCTTAAATTTTAAACCAATATTTTAAGACTTAAAATAAGTTTACACCGCTCTAAAGGGCATATTTACAATAAATTACTTCTCCCAATATGCATTTCGTTGTCACCCACAACAATAACAGTATCTCACTATGAGCAAGACGTCAAGACGATTTTCAGAACTGATGGACTTCAGAAAAACCTCTACAAACTAACCCCAACATGTCCCAGGAAAGAGAAATTGATGCACAAGGAAGGCAGTTTCATGAACAATGGGAAAACGAATACAAGTTTGTACCTCAAGGTGAAAAAACAGTATGTCTTGTATTATAAGGCAGTGTCAGTCGTGAAAGAGTTTAATCTACGTCGCCATTTTGACAACAAACACGGAGCTAAGTATGCTAAATTTAGCCTACAAGAAAAAAAAAAGAATCGCTTCTGCTTCTGAAACCAAGGTAACGGATACTCTGAGTGACGTTTACAGAGTCTGTTACCATGGCAACGGACTCTGTAAACATCACCTGTGCCAGAGTAGGTTTACAACCACAAACCCTGAGTTTAATATAACAATGAGTTAAATATTTGAAACTCTGACACATAATAAATGCAGAAACAGCTATTTAACAATATATTAAGGTGCAGTTTAATTTATTTTGATTTACATTGCATTTTGTTACATTCATGCTGTCAATCTGGCCCTTCGAGGGCAACCACGATGCTGATGTGGCCCTCAGTAAAAATGAGTCTGACACCCCTGCTGTCAGGGATGGGGCGGCTGTGGCTCAGGTGGTAGAGAGGGTTGTCCGGTAACCGGAAAGTTGCCGTGCCCATGCTCCCCTGGCTACATGTCGAAGTATCCCTGAGCAAGATACTGAACCCCAAGTTGCTCCTGGTGAGCATGTGGCACCCTGCGTGGTAGCCTCGGCCATCAGTGTGTGAATGTGTGTGTGAATGGGTGAATGTGAGGCCAATTGTAAACCACTTTGAGGGCATCTTGGTGCTGATAAAGCGGTATATAAGTGCAGTCCATTTACCATTTACTCTGATATTCATGTTTTTGGACAGTGGGAGGAAACCAGAGTAGCTGGAGGAAACCCACAAACGCTCAGAACTCCACACACAAAGACCCCAGACCCGAACCTTCTCCCTGTGAGCCCATGTGGTCCCAAATGTCCCAAAAGAAATGCCAAGTATCCATCCATTAACTTCGGCTGATCCAAATTCAGGTCGCAGGTGCAGCCCCTTGATCAAAGAGATCCAAACCTGCGAGTGGCTTGGAAAGGGTGGCTGGAGTCTCCCTGAGAACCAGGATGAGGAGCTCAGTCGTTCCAGGAGGACTCGGAGCAGAGTCGCTGCTTCTAGCTGCACATCACAATGATATGAATATAAATAAAGCGTCTCTGAAAAAAAGTGTCAGAATTACATTACCTGGAGAAAGGTAATGATAACCTATATGAGGACACCTCCGGCCACTTTGTGGGATTGTTTGTTCACTTTGATGGAGATAAAGATTTAAGATTCAATCCTACTGTAGTCTCAGTGAAGCCAAGCACTACATCATCATCGTCATATTTCCTCGTCTTAACTTTCTGGTGACTTTTGTTCATCTCATTATCTCCATCTTTCTTTTTCATCCCTGTTAATTATTTTTCCGTGGTCTCTCTTGAGGGTTTGTTCACCTCATATCTCCTGCTCTGTGCTTGGTGCGTGCATGTCCGTGCAAAAAACCCGACAGAATAGAGGTCTTTGGAACAACCCAAAAACCTGACGTTCCGACCCAGGTCCATTCAAAAGACGTGACTTCGGGTTCGGGTCGGAATCGGTACAGTTAGTCTCGGGTCCGGTCGGTGCTCTCTGACAGGCTGGGTCCGCGTTTACTCGAGAGAGTTAAAGATGTTGGCGGTGGCAGCCGAAGTCAGGACTCAGTTAAATGATTATTAATTAACGTGGCGTATTTGTCATTAAACAATCGTGTTGCCGTAGCGTGTTATTAAGCGGTTTGCCCATCAGCTGTAAAGCACAACGGATCGCCAACATGACAACGCTGGATGAGAGAACATATTCACGACATGTCCTAAACCGGTGTAGGCTATTAGCGTTAGCAGTTGCTACAAATAGCATATGTATCCACAAAGAAAATAACAAGGTGGATTTGTTGTTGTTTACATCACGTAACTTACGCAGCAACAGAACCGGGTAGAAGAAGATGACTTTAGGTAAGAAAATCAAGTTTTATTCAACGCTAGATAACTTTTAACATGAGCAACTATGGGCTATATTGTCTCGGTTCTATTCGGGTAACTTGGTTCGGTTCGTGGACGGAAACTAAACCAAATTTTGCGGGTCCATTCGGGTTCGGACTTCCGGACTTATGATAATAGCTTGGGTCAGGTCGGTTTCGGGTCGAATTTTCACAGGTCCATTCGGGTTCGGGTCCATGAAAATGGACCCATGAAGACCTCTATAATAGAGCTAATACTCCCTGCGCACACTGTGACGATGAGAGCGCCACTTGACACCTACTGGAGTATATATGCAATTACACTTTATTCTGAAAAAAAAAAAAAACATGTTCCCGGGTCACTCGCACCCGCCCCGGCATCGCACTGCGCCCCCCCAGGGGGTCACACCCCACTATTTGAGAAGGACTGGATAAACGGGCCATCATCAGACTTGTGTAGACCTTGTAATCATGTCTGAAGCAGGTAAACCTTTCAAACATGCCAGGCAGCAGGTTCCAAGGAAACACTCATCTAAAAAGTTTAACCGTCATGATTAAATTGTCCTCCTGATGGATCATGTGACATGGGGACACAGCGGCTACAAAGCCTTACTGTTATCTTATGTAGGCCCTAAATATACATTTACTGGAGGCTTAAAATTATTATGTTTTGTTCGAAAATCATCAAAGTGAGTCAGAGCATCATTCTCACCCTTTCAAAAAGAAGTTTGTTTTTAGGTCGATGAAACAACAACTGTTTAAATCAAAACCGGAGGTTCCAGGTTTATCGAGCGCCAAGCAGGAACTTCTGTTGCCTTGTGCATCATCATCAGTCATTCAAATAGATTCTGTCTTTAATATCAGTTGTTCAGTTCAGCTGTTAAGCACGCTTGCTTTCTCTTTAGATGATCCATCTAAGCACAGCTGGTTGACACTGCTGCGGTACCTGCTGATGTGGTCGTGGCCTCATCGATGGCATTGACTTCTTTTCTTTGTTGGTCTGGTTTTGGCCCTGCAGGTTCGTAGGTCTGTCTCTGGAAACATCCGGATCATTTGCAGTACAAGAAAACCATCAAGAGTGCATCAGGAGACACACATGCTGCTGTGTTTCTATGAATATTAAACGTGCGTAATTGTCAAGCAACTGGCTCTGTGCTTCAACCACAAGTAACGCTGCACGTGACCTGTTTAAAGAGAGCTGGAACAATTAGTGAACCCTCCTCGTTCCCTCATCTTTAACTTTGATCCGGGCTGTCAGCTAAAAGCCTAAACTGAAAGTGGAAATTAGCTCAAGTAAAAAAAAAAAAGGAAGTCACACTGGAAGGTAAAAGAGATCAAAAACTGTACCAGATAAATTGATTTTTTTTTTTTTTTTTTTTTTTTTTTTTTTACCCCGAAGCTTTAAAATCATAGTTGTGTAAGAACAAGAAAACTTACCATCTGCTTTCTTTGGAACACAACTCAAGATTTTATTTCATGGGTTTATTTAATAAGAAACCATTAATGGATTTTGCCCCAGTGGCCTCTTTTAACGGGACGTCACACAAAGTGAATGACAACTGGAAATCAAGAACTGCGCGTTCCTATTTTTGATTCCCATGTACTTTCTCCACAAAAGATCTAAATGTGTATATCTCAGACTCATAAACAAATGTGAACGACAGCAGTGTGGGTCAGTCTCCCAAACGCTGTATCAGAAAAGTTATAAAGAGAATTAAAGATTCTGGAGAGACGAAAATATGCTCTTTGGATTTCTGACTTTTTTGTGGGGCTGTTGTATGAAAGTTTTGGATCAAAAGGTAACGCTGAAGTTTTAGATATTCCCTTTTACATAGCACCGATTATTAAAAGATAGGTTTGATCTTAAGCGTTGAATTTGGTGCTGCTTGAGAGAAAAGTTTCACCACGATGGGGGAGTGAATATTTCTATAATATGAAGTTTTTGATTAATCATTGAGTGAGGGTGCGTCTTTTTGCATTCTGGCATAGTCCATAAGAACGTAGGGGTAAAAGGTCAGGAAATAAATGCAAATAAACACAATTTGCATAGTCTCAAAAAACGCTTTAAATTATTGAAGCACACCAAAGAAAGTCTATTACATAATGATGTCCAGACATGGTGCCAAGAGTAAACCGGATGATTGAAGTCTGAGAGTGTTGGTGTGGATGTAGAGGAACGCGTACTGGTGTTTTTGAGCCTATTTAATATGCTGCATTTGAACCTGGACGGTTTTAAGGGAAAGTAAACAGCTCCACAGTACAAATGGTCTTCATTTTGAGTAAAATTATACATGCATTGTTTTGTTTCATAAATGTGTTATGACTAGGGATGTAACGGTATAGAAAATTTGATATCTTGAATATAGTGACTAAATTATCACGGTTTACGATATTATCGCGGAATTCCTAATTGCTGTACAAATTTTCAAAAAACACATACAATTAAATAATTTCACAAAATCTTGTGATTTTCTTGTGTTTCTTGTTTCTTGACTGCTGTGGCGCTAACTGCCGGCGTTATGGTTGTCCTGCGTGCTATCACCACTCTCCGCCATGCTCACGTTACGATGCCGATGTTACAAGCTACATATTCACATGAGACACAGTCGCGAGTCGCTCACAGACTTGAATGAGGCTGATATTACATATCCCGGTAATCGACCGCGATAATGAGATGAAGTCAAACATAAACGGTAATCGCTATCACGTAAAATTTTACCGCGCTTTACTGTAATACCGGTAACTGTTCCATCCCTAGTTATGACATCGTTGTGGTCCAGTCTTCTGTGCACAGACTCAATACAGTAATCGCTCCAAGTTGGGGTGGACTGTAGCGCAGAGGGGCTACATCCGGCTTGTTAAACAGACGTGTGCCTGGAAGTGCACAAAGACTGCTGTTGCTCAACTGACCACTGGAGACTGGCAACTCCATTCACTCCACAGTAAAATGTCCAACTTTGCAGCAGAGATAAAGATGCTTGAAGTCTAGTGAAAAAACAAAAATACTTTAATCTCCATAGCTAATTTCACATCCGTGACAACGAGCCTCATTTTAGCTCTGGCAGGACTTGTTTTTAGCTTAGCGACCTAGCTTGTGGTGACTGAGATTAGGTGGACGTCTTCTGAAGACTTTGTAGTCTTATTTACTCCAACTGGCCACGTCTGGATTCACTGGTGGGCAGAGTCATCTCCTGAATATATGATGCCACCCAGAGGTTTGAAAAGAGAAAAAGGCTTCAAAGCAACTCTTCAGAAAACCCATGAGGGTCATCAGCTCTTTTTATACCGTCTGTGGTGAGCGCTTCTGTCTCAGGGAGCTACGACACATGTGGCGCTACGTCAGAGATAAGGGGAGGCAGCAATGTGTAAACATTATGTTCTCACGTCGTCTGTTTACACTTCATCTAAGAAGATAACTCTTGAAAACACATCAAGTGTGCAAAAAAAAAAAAAAAAAAAAGTCTCAGAAGAGGGCTGATCTGTGCATGTTGTATCCTGCAGATTCAAAGGCTAAGACCAGCCCAACCACAGCGAGAGTTCCCTGCTGCGCGTTTCTCATCTTGATGGACTCAAAGCAGGTCGATGGTGAGAGGAGAGCTGCATCTTTCAGGATTTGTTTTGCACTGAACCCCTGATTTTTGCAGCAGTCAAGTTCAGCAAAGACCGCCGATTCCCAAATTTCCAGTAATGCTGGCAGCGCATACATTTGCATCTGAAATTGACTCCTGCTGCAGCAAATTCTGTGTTTTGTTCTTTTTTTCAAATATAAAAACTGAATAAAATCCGTGAAGCAATCACACATTTAAAACGAGCCTTCTTTTTTGATACTGATGCGCTGTTTTTTTCATGCGTTTTGTTTCAAAGTGGCCACCCAACGAAGCCACACCTCAGATGCTCCACTCTGGTATAAGTATCAACTAGTGTCTTTGTTCTTTTATTTCCTGCCTAATAATGACACACAAGCCAGTCTCTTCACGTTGTTTCCCTCCTGCATGCTGTTTCAACAAAACTTTGCTCCCTGAATTCATTTTCCTCTGTTTCGCAGCGTTTCCTGTTTCAGTTGGTGCTCTGCATGTCCCTCATCCGACTATGTTCCCCGTAGCTTTCAGGAGTTTTCTTTTCACCAAATGTCGCTCCTTTTCTCTTCCCAGACATATTTTTTTGCGATTCATCAACATTTGTTTCCAAAACCTCTCTGGCAGGTGGTTATTTTCCATGCTTCAGATGTTGACATCACTGCTCAGGTGTCTTTGTAATGTTCTGTCCAGGTATACTTTGTGCGTCATCGCTGCACCGTGGAACAATGCGTCATCAACATAACTTTAGTTAAACATCAGAAAGCTACTTTACTCAGCCTTTCTGCAACTTTCTTCTCCTTTCTTTTTCTACATCTTGTCTTGCATACCCCGGCTCCCATTAAAAGCTAACGTATTTATCAGCAACTCTTAACTAAAACAAACTGGAGCGAGCCAGTGACCTCACAGATGGTGGAGGACCACTTCACCTGCCGAGCCACAGCTGTTTTGGCAGTTTGCAATCATTTTGCGTCCAATAGCATGTAAGCTAAATGCTGATGTCAGCATGATAACGTTTGGACACATCAGCATTTCCAGCGCTGAGGCGTGGACAGACTGGACCGGTAAATTTCAGTTACGGAGGAACCGTCTGTCCACTGCAGGACACCGGGACGCACATCCAAAAGCATTTACAGCAGTGGCCCCTTTTGAACCGGCCCCATCTGTTTCTTCTGCTGCCGGTTGGATCCACCAGAGTCTTGCAGTGGCATCAAATTGTTGCAGCAGCTTTAACTTTCAGCTTCATGTATCTGGGATGGGGCAGTTGTAACAGTGGAGGGACCTGATATGGCTGCTGTTTTTGAGTCTATATTAGGGCTGTAGCGATACACTAATCTCATGATACGATACGATACACGATGTTCAGCTCACGATACAATATATATCGATATTCATCTTACAATACATTTACATCATTTTCTGAAAGATTTTAAAGGGACAAAGTGATTTTGGTGACATCTTGTGAGTGTCCCAATGACTTTGTTTGAATTAATTGAACTGAAAGCATCAATTACACATTATATGGCTGACAGGCAGCTTGCAAATGCTGGACAAAATGAATAAAATATTTGTTGAGAAAAATAGTTTAATTTATTTAAACAATGGAAGCAAATTGTTGCTTGCCAGCTTTTAAAAGTGGGACACGGGGGTTTTCAAAGAAGCTTAGAATATCGATACCCGCGGCCAAAAACTTGATACTCTCTGGGGAAATAAAATATCGATATATATCGCAAAATCGATAAAATCGCTCAGTTCTAGTCCATATGGCAAATTTTACAATGTTCATTCTAAACAGCATGAATGACTCCAGTTCCACAGAGTCAGGGATTTTGTAGGATCACAGTCGGGTGTATGATTGACTAATTAACACCAAAACAGGTGCTAATAAACATTAATTTCATATGCAAGCTGAAATAGTTTAGAAGTGAAACAGAAACAGCTCTGTAGGAGGCTTTCAACCAGGCGAGGGAGAGCCAAACTCTGCTACCAAGGTTGTGGTTGTGGAAGTCAGTTTTATGTCACAGCTTACACATCATGGCAAGACTGAGCACAGCAACAACACACAGGCTAGTTATACTGCTTTAGAGGGGTCTCTCCCTGGATTTGTGTCCAGCGGTGCCATCAGCTAAATAACTAAAGCCTGTGGGGCCCAGGTACACCTGTAAGGAGAAGTCTGGCCTGGACTGGAGAACAATACAGTAATGAGTATCTGTGAGCAACAGTGAAGCGTGGTGGAGGTTCCACGCACGTTTGGGTTGCATGTCTGCAGATGACGTTGGAGATGTGTTCAGGATTAATGCTGTTCTCAGTGCTGAGAAATATAGTAAGATACTTATCCATCATGCAGTACCATCAGGGAGGCTTTTGATTGGCCCCACATTCATTCAGCAGAAGGACAATGACCCCAAACACGCAGCCAGTGTCATTAGGAACAACCGCCAGTGTAAAAATGACCAAGGAGTCCTGGAGGTGATCACATGGCTAAACTCTGATCTCAACATCATTGAGTCCGTCTGGGATTACGTGGAGGGCGGATCTGAGGCAGCCGACATCCACAGAAGATCTGTGGTTTCACCTCCAAGATGTCGGGAAGAACATTCCTGTTGAGTTCCTTAAAAAAAAAAATATATAAATCTATACACGCTGGGCTGCTGTTGATGCTCACTCCACTTTTCATCTAACCCCGTTTTCTTCTGCCGTCCCACAACACACACACTCCATTACCCATAAGGCCACATCATTACCCATAAGGCTACCTTCTTAAAGGGGCCAGGCTGGCTCACAACATTTCTTCACTGTGAGAGAACACACACAACATCCTGATGTTTCTGCGATTTTTTAAATTTTTTAAAATTATATTATATTATTCTGAAAAATCTGCGAATAACTAAAACCGCAGAACTTAAACCGCGAATTGGCAAGGGATCACTGTACTGCTGTGTCATTGCTGCAAATGAATTTAAATACAAGTAATACAACTGTCGACACAACAGATATCAAAGCAGCCAGTGTCATTTGTCATCTCTAAGATGCCCAACTACACCACTTTGTTTTTTTGCATCATGTCCTGCCTCCTCTACATTCTATCAAGGTACCTGAAAGGGTTCAGACGTCTTCAGAAATACTCTTCAGGAAACCTTGATGGTGCGGTTCGTTCAGATCTTCTTATACAGTCTCTGGTCTTTTCACTCAGGATGAGACGCTGCGATGCAGCTTTTTATCAAATGCAAGACATGAAACAATAGCTCATTTGAAAGGAGAAGTAAAAACCTGGTTTTCAACAGAAATGTGCACAAAAGCGTCCTTGTTTCTCAAACACAGTCCTTTTTCAATCAGAGCGACCTGGAGGGTGAAGCTTATTGAATTACAAACAGCGGTACATTTTGGAAACTTGTACTTCAGTCGCCAAACCTTTGAGTGAAAACACACCAGGGTCCTCCAACTGAGTCTGTTTGCTTTCAAAATGAAATAAAATGGACTGATGTGGTTAAGGAGAAATTATTCAATCTGATGCAGATCCGAACTGCTCGAACAGTAGAGGGGATTTAAATTACTTAAATGTTAGCCTGTTATGAATTTTAAATGGGAAATCATGTCTCATTTCCGGAGCTTAATCAAGTCTTTGAAAATCAGCCTCCAGATTTCTGGTTTAATATACTGACTGTTAAAAAGGGGAGAGAGTGGAAATTAAATATGGAGGCCTGATTGGGTGTCGCGGTGCTTTCTCAGTCTGTCGGCCGACCGGTCCCGGAATAATTAGGAAGCAGGGAGCGCTGTGTTTCGAATCTGTCTTTATTCTTTCTTCTACAATACCTGATTCACATGAACGGGTCGTTAACAGACTTGTGCAGACCTGGAGGACGAGCTGATGCTCATCCATTCATGTGACTCAGGTGCGCTGAAGCAGAGGAACATCTAAGACATGCAGGGACCAGGGTTGTACGCTAAATCATTTTCATAATCCTAGAGTTTCAAAGTCAATTAAAAATGGCAGCCCTGTTGACCTAAATGCACCGCCCCTGAAGTTGTAAATATTCATGAGTCGGCAGCAGGTCTCTGGACAATAACGGACCCCTGTGTCTGCACCTTATCAAACCAGGGGTCGACCTTCAGGTAATTTCTTAGTGCAGAGTAGAGCAAGCTCAGGACCTTTCTCTAAAACACAGAACAGGAGGAAGCGCTGACCAAATCCTGCTTTTCCAGCTGACAGAAACGAGTGATTATTGACTAAATTCGGCCCCTTGAAGCATGTTTGCTGACCCAGTCCTGCAGGAGCCTCAGCTGTCAATAACAGCCTGCTGTTGAGACTCTCGTCAGCTGAACAGGACGACCGTTTCTGATTCTGTCAAATAACAGGTTTGACTCCGGAGATCAACGAACCTGCTGCCTTCTCACTGTGGAGGAAAGATCAATGACACTAAAACGACTCGATAAGACACCACGATGGCAGTTTTTTTTTTTTTTTTTTTTTTACATGTCTTCTAAACATTTTTTTCTCAATGATTTATGTCATTGATTCGGGTTCAGATCCCTGGTATGTCAGGAAGGGCATCCGACGTAAAACTGGTGCCAAACTTCTCATCCGGATCACTCAACTGTGGCGACCCCGAACAGGGAGCAGAGAAATGGAAGTATGTCACCAGTATAAGAAGAAAGTGTTTAAGTGTTTCTGGTGGTGGGAATCCCAGTTTCTCTCTGCTCATTATGTTACTCATATATAACATACGTGCACCGCAAGAGCATAGGTTAGCTCTCCTTATTGGTAGCCCCGCCAAACCCCCAACTCCCTCCTGGACCCATCCTACCGCTCAACTAAAGCACAAAAACCAAGATAGAAATGATTTGTACTTGAACACGTAGATGACACCTGCTTAAGACAGAACTTAACCCCATCTGTCACCAAACAGCAAACTATTTTATTCTATCCTGTTGCAATAACAACAACAAACTGCTCTACCAGAGTTAAATGATTTACAATTTACAAACAATCCATGCTTATGTACTTCTTGAGACCTCATCTGATGCTCCCTTAACCTGCTACACAGCGTCTGTAATGGATTTCTGAGTTTCCTCTGTGTGTCAAATGTATTCACAGATAAGACGTCTGAATCTGGGGTCCCATTTATATCTGATGGACTGATGCATCATTTCAGTCGCCTGAAACCCTGAAGCATTTCTTTCTTCATCATGCTGCGCTGCGTTGACAGGTTGTGGCTGTGTTCCTTGCATACAATATGATTCCATCATGGAAGTGCTGTATTTTTGGGATTTTTATTTTTTAGTATTAACTTGTTTTATTCTTTCTGCTAGCAGTATGACTGCAAGTTTTATTGGAAATTACCACTACTTCATATTGTTACAAAAATAAATTGGCACGCTGAATCAGGAGCAGCCTGACAGCCAGCTGGGATGGAAAAATATCAAGTTAAAAAAAAAAGTCATTGTAAGAGAACATTTTAGTGTGGAAGGAGAAAAAAAATCAATGAATCATGATTCTTCTGCTTTTTAAATACACCTGTTACCCAAGTTGTTCCAGGCTGGTGGTCTTGGTTTGTTCCAGGCTGGTGGTCTGGTGGGTTCCAGGCTGGTGGTCTGGTTTGTTCCAGGCTGGTGGTCTTGGTGGGTTCCAGGCTGGTGGTCTGGTGGGTTCCAGGCTGGTGGTCTGGTGGGTTCCAGGCTGGTAGTCTGGTGGGTTCCAGGCTGGTGGTCTGGTGGTTCAGGGGTGGTGGTCTGGTGGGTTCCAGGCTGGTGGTCTTGGTGGGTTCCAGGCTGGTGGTCTGGTGGGTTCCAGGCTGGTGGTCTGGTGGGTTCCAGGCTGGTGGTCTGGTGGTTCCAGGCTGGTGGTCTGGGGTTCCAGGCTGGTGGTCTGGTGGGTTCCAGGCTGGTAGTCTTGGTGGGTTCCAGGCTGGTGGTCTGGTGGGTTCCAGGCTGGTGGTCTGGGGGGTTCCAGGCTGGTGGTCTGGTGGGTTCCAGGCTGGTTGTCTGGTGGGTTCCAGGCTGGTGGTCTTGTTTTTTTCCAGGCTGTTGGTCTTGGTGGGTTCCAGGCTGGTTGTCTGGTGGGTTCCAGGCTGGTGGTCTGGTGGGTTCCAGGCTGGTGGTCTGGTGGGTTCCAGGCTGGTTGTCTGGTGGGTTCCAGGGCTGGTGGTCTGGTGGGTTCCAGGCTGGTTGTCTGGTGGGTTCCAGGCTGGTGGTCTGGTGGGTTCCAGGCTGGTGGTCTGGTGGGTTCCAGGCTGGTGGTCTGGTGGGTTCCAGGCTGGTTGTCTGGTGGGTTCCAGGCTGGTGGTCTGGTGGGTTCCAGGCTGGTGGTCTGGTGGGTTCCAGGCTGGTGGTCTGGTGGGTTCCAGGCTGGTGGTCTGGTGGGTTCCAGGCTGGTTGTCTGGTGGGTTCCAGGCTGGTGGTCTTGTTTTTTTTTCCAGACTGGTTATCTTGGTGGGTTCCAGGATGGTGGTCTGGTGGGTTCCAAGCTGGTGGTCTTGTTTTTTTCCAGGCTGGTTGTCTTGGTGGGTTCCAGGATGGTGGTCTTGGTTTTTTCCAGGCTGGTGGTCTTGGTTTTTTCCAAGCTGGTGGTCTTGTTTTTTTCCAGGCTGGTGGTCTTAGAGGACTCCAGGTTTTAGGGGCCAGACTGTTTTGACGCTGTGAATTGTGGGTTTATTTCCCGCAGACTGATCTCGAGCTCATGTAAATAATGTAATCTCAGTCCACTGAGACAAACCAGCTGCGATCGCAACGGGACGATAATTTTACCAGCTATTAGAATGGGAGAGAAATTGATTTGTTCATATGTTATTCCTATTTTTATTTATTTTGTCTTCTGAGCATTGGGACGAGGGAACAAGGGAAATGAATCACTGAATGAGTTGAAATCTGTTTTCTTCAGGATGAATTAAAGAATGCCTCAAAGAATGGATCGTCCGGGGAGTAATTTGAACTGAATTATTTATGCGTTGCTTACTGTGTAGTCATCAGCTGTTCTTTTCCATCTGAGCTCAGTTTTCTTGTCTGTGGACCATCGACCGTTTCCTTTATTCCCTGAACCTTTCTGCGACCTCTTGGCACCATTTCCACATTCAGTATCCTGCCATCTGCCCCCTCTCTCACTTAGCAGCACATTAATATTTGCCCTTTGCAACTTTAATTAAGATGAAAGTCATTTTTTGAACTTTTGGCACAGTATATTTTCATAGCACTCTATATTCCCCATTTCTGTGCCCCAAAGGCCAGAGAGACTCTGCGCCCTGGCTCAAAGCAGGAAACCAAGTACGGCCGTCTAAACCCCACTGGTCGGCCTCCAAAGTTCCGGGTTGATAAAAGTTCATCCACCCTTCAGGCAGAAAGTGATCACGTGTGAGTGGATGAGCTCATAAAACAGCACGCGTCCAACATGCACTGATTACTGTTGTTTCATAGTCTGATGTGCATTTTGCGACACTTTGACTACATTAAAAAAAAAAAAACATTCACATATACAGTATCCACATAAGGCCACATAAACATCATCACTATTTTGTTACTTAGCTTTAATGGAAAGTCTTGATGCCGCATGCTCTAAATGCTAATTCAGCTGCATTTTCAGATTAATGGAAAAATCTCGGGGAAGCACATAAAAGCCTCTTCTGAATGGATTCTCGAGTGATCTAATGTTGCACAGCCATAAAGTCGAAGGACTCATAAGAGACAGATTAAAACTGAATGGTCAGAATCAAAGCAGCAGAAGCTAACTTTTCTCCTTTAGTATGCATCAAACTCCATCCTGAGTTTCTGGGAAAAATGGAACATGTCAGCGTGAATATTTTAAGATTGTTTCTTGAGCTGTCCTCGGCACTTTCATCGCTGATTATGAGAAAAATCTGAAGGAAACATTTCTCAGCATAAAAAAAGAGTAACAGTGTCACATGTTCGATGGTTTCACAAACACATCTGAGAAGTTCTACAGTGAACCTGTTTGGTAAAAAAAAATCTGATTTAGGTGATTGGAAGGGGATGTTTTTATCAAATGTACATTTAACTTTAAGTAATTAGACAGTTCTAGTGGAACAAGAGATAACCGGTGTCACAGGTAAAACCTGCTCAAAGCTTCATGTTCAGGTTCAGGTTCTAGCTGCTGACTGATGTCTGGAAGACTGACAGGAAGTTATCTGAGCTCTTTTTGGGTCCAGTGCTTCAGAAGCAATGAGGCGCTGCGTGCAAGTCATGTAAGTTTACTTTCTTTTGCACCAATTCACAAGCAAAAGTCACCTCAGGGCACAGCAGGGAGAAACCAGACACGTTAAGCTCACGTCCGAGTTAAATACAATCCAGTTCGGTCCAATAATAATTCCTTTATTCCAATTCAGTTAAAGAGAAAGAGAGAAGCTCCCTTTGACAGGAAGGGACCTCCAGCAGGCCCAGACTGGCGGAGGACATTCATCTGCGTCAGCTGCCTTGGATGGTTAGAGGACACGAACACAGTCTGCAGAAAGACAAAGAAAAATAAAACACAACAAAACAATGGAAACAGGTCCACTGTCGGTTCCACGGCATGACAAAGAAGATGGATGGCCTACATCTGCTCACAAGGCCAGCACAGATCTGATTTTCAGCCAATCCACTCAGAAGCCGATGTTTCTGGCTGACCGTTTACATTAAATATTAAAAAAGATCAATAGGGGCTGCGAGGGACGTGTCCATGCTAATCCGCACGACCGCTATGGTAGCCTAGGAAGCCTAAATGGAGGAAATGAGGCCCCAACAATCTTAAAATAAGAATTAAACAACAAAAACATTACTAATAAGTAGAGCTGGGCAACGATTACAATTTTTAATCGCGATTAATTGCATGATTTCCCTGATTAATCAAGATTAATCGCATTGTGTACGCAAAATCATATAATGAATTCAAAAGTAGTGTAAAGTGCACTTTAATTGAAATGTTCTGCTGCCATATAAACTAAAGTGCCATAACATTTGTTGTTCAAACACTTTAACATCAGCACTTGTCAGTAACACATATTTAGTCTAAATCTCATCTTAAAAAATGTAAAATAAAATAAAGCTTATTGCCACTGCCAGGGCATTAATGTCATCCTGTTTTTTAATGAAAAATAAAAAAAAAGTCTACCAACAAAGTCCTGAGCCACAATCAGAACATTAAAACAGACAATTTCTGAGGTAACAGCAAAAACCTTTAACGGGGAGTTTAACTTGTCAGTTGTTACAAATAACCTTGTTTCTGTCAAATCCTCCATCTGGGAGAACTTTAAAATTAAAATGTCCATGTGAAAGTTATGTAACTTTACCAATCTGTATATCATTCATTCTTTCCATTTTCAATAGTCAATCTAAAATTTAAAAAAAATTAAAAAGTGACATTTTATTTTGTTTTTCGTTTTTTAATCTAACACACATACAAAAAAAAAAAAAAAAAAAAAAAAAAAAAAACCCGAAAAAATGCCTGTTATTTTAATATTTCAATTTTAGAGTTGGATCAAAAATATGCAATGAAAAAACGGACCACGGGACCTAATCCGTGTATCATTCGTTCTTTCCATTTTCAACTGTCAATCAAAAATGGAAAAAGGAAAAAGGTGCATTTTATTTCGTTTTTCGTTTTTGAATCCAACTCAAAAAAACAAAAAATGCCCGGTTTTTCGTATTTTAATTTTAAACTTGGATCAAAAATACGAAATTAAAAAATGGGCCTACGGGACCGAATTTGTTTTTCAATATTTTAACTGGTCCAGTTTACGTGACCCGGAAGTGGTTTTGTGCGGCAGTTCCGGTAGCATGGCGGCGCTAGAATCAAATACTAGTTTGGTCAAGGACTTATTCAGCAGTGGTTTGACACACGCTGAAATTTCCTGCACGTTTCAGCAGATGGGTATCCTGTAGTGATGGTGAGATGAAGCCGCATGAGGGATCGAACCATTTGAGCCGATCGGTTCCAGAAAGGGTTCATTACTAGAAGCTTCATCTGCACACGACACCACCTACTGG
Organism: Hirundichthys speculiger; assembly: GCA_018398805.1. NCBI lineage: Eukaryota > Metazoa > Chordata > Actinopteri > Beloniformes > Exocoetidae > Hirundichthys > Hirundichthys speculiger. Next base: position 2,170,584 of record JAGFBZ010000229.1, read on the forward strand.
ACAGATTTATAATCACAGGCAGCTGGATATCAACCACAGCTGTTTGTGGCGCATTGAATATTTGTCTGTCATGGCCCTTGGGAATGATTATGAATTACAAAGAATGCATGGCTGAATAAATTCTCTACATACATTATCACATATGTGTATAATAAAATATGCCATGGATGTATTCTGTGTGTGTAGTTTCCCAGTATGGAAGTATCATATATGGCAGGTTGTGTAATAATGTTTTTTTTTTTTGTAACTTTAGGAGAATAACATGGGCCCTGAAGCAGGCAGAAGGACAGTGAAAGTGCTGGTCAAACTAGGAAGATGGAACTGAATATGTTTATGTAACTTGAACAATGATGTACAGGACAGGGGAAAACTTTAGTCATTTTTATTAAGAAAGTAACAATCTCTCAACAGGTTTTCAGCGATTCCTTTTTTTTTTTTTTTTTTTTACACAACCTCTCTGGCCTCTCACATGGTACAGAAGATGTTGTTGTGCACAAAGGCGCAAATAATATTTTCAAAAAGAAGGTTGTCTGATAATCGAGGTCAAAACTTTTCTACTGTCATTACACATCTGCGCCACTAGATGGCGCTGCACCGATGTAAACAGTAGGTGAATGGAGCGTCACAGTGAACAGATGTAACGATCTAATGATAAATGGAGTAAGCCCGCGATGGCTCGAACAAAGGGGCTTGAAATATTTGATGCAGCCCAGTTGTTGTTTTTTTTGTTTTGTTTTTATTTTTTAAACAGACTGAATTGTTGATATTGAAAAAAATGGAATCACTTTAAACTAAACATCCTTTCTTAAATTTTGCTCCACCTCATTGGAGGTCTGGGTCCATTCCTGGTTGCGTCAGGAAGGACGTGCAGCGTAAAACTTGTGCAATCATGCAGAGCATCTGATGAGCTTTGCTCATGTTTTAATTTCATGTGTGGCCCAAAGCTGAGACGAGCTAAAACCATCACCAATCCTTTCATTCACATAAGTGAAGGATGACCATCAGATCAGGTTCTGTGACAAATTAAAGCAGAAGATGAGTTAATTCCGAGGCGTTTACATGATCTTTGCACCGCGGCTAATTCCATCCAAACTGATGACATGGTCAGCAGAGCTGCCGGTGCAGAGACTTCTCCAAAATGAAAAGACTGTCTGATTCTGCCCGCGGCTAAACGACAGGTGATAACGTTCGCCTGCAAACCTTTCAAGATGCTTCACTGACATGCAAATTCCCATTTTACACAACAGTCACGGTTTTATGCACGTGGCCATGAATTCGTTTTGAAGAGCAGAAGTGGCTGATTTGTGGCCCCAGCTGAGCACAGAATTAAAAGCACTTCCTGTCACTTTCCTCTTGCGCTGGAGAAGTGACTGTGAAAGCTTTTAAAGTAAGTACAGTATGATTGCTGGCGGTGAGCAGGTGGGATGCGTTCGGGACTCTCACTCCTCCTCACACAGCAGTAAAATCTCAAATACACAAACGTGCTCGTGCTCCTGCAGATGGTCGAGGCTGACCTTAGCAGACCTTAAAAAGGAAGGAGGAGGAGGAGGAGGAGGAGGAACTACTCCCACAGCTGGATGATAGCTTTCAGAAGCAGATTTGACATTTATTGGAAGATAATTAATCAATCTGGGGACGCAGTCTGTTCTCACGTCCCCAATTTACAGAAATCTGAACGTCCTAGCCGCTGATATAACGAAGAAGGACTCCTTGGTTTGCCTTGCTGCGCTTCTGCATTAAGAATTATTTGAAAATTTGGATTTGTTCCATCTCATACCTCCCTTGGCCTAAACATTTAACTTAATTTCTGAGCTTTATAGCAGACACTCGTGTTTCTTCACTGCTATTTAGCCGGTGATGAGGGCTATAAATAACACCGGGCCTGCAGAAAAGTGACAGAGGGCACACCGCAATACAGACACGCAGTCATTAAAGATTTTAGTGTAAGTGATGCAGCATATGGTGAAACACCTGCTTCAGAAACATGACGCCGTTACAGTCCTTATGTACCTTTTAATGTACTCACGGTTAGATCTCCATCAGATAGTTATACATCTGTGTTAACCCTCCTCATGCAGCTCAGCTGGAGTAAACAGTCCTGGGTTTATTTTGTTTGCTAAAGAACCCGCTGTATGAATAAGTAATAGCCTCTTTCTAATTTGTCGTTCTTTTCAAAGCAGATTATATTTGTTTTGTGCATTAACATGAACGATGGCGTCTGTGAAGTGTTTCATGGAGCGCCTGCTCAGATAAAACCTCATATTGTTCGCTGCCAGCCGCTTCTACGATGATGTAACGTGTATTAACATGGCACTGAGATGCACGAACGCCTTGTATTCAAGCAGCCGAAACCTGTGAATGACTTTCGAGGGGTTTTATTGATCGTAAATGTAAAGCGGGCTTACGGCAGGTCAAGTAGAAAACAAAGTAAGAAATGGACCGGCGCCAGTTTTGTGTCTTCCAGTTAGAAAGCACTCTCATCATGATGGAGTAAGTGGCTCTGGTCCCAGATCACTGACAGGAGCAGTTATAAAGACGACTCGCGGTACGCTGGCCTACTCATCCACCACAGAATGAATTAATACTAATGTACAAGTACGGATAAAAGAGGAGGGCGGGCTGGTTGGAGGGAAACAGCACAGCAGGAGCCGTGTTCGACAGATGAGTGACATGTGTATGTGTGAGTATGTGCCAGTTTGTGGTTGCGTGAGATGATATTATTTGTCTCCCTCATTGAAACCGTAGAGCTCTTTATGTTAATAACCAAAGGAAATTTGAGACTGTGATTGATTATTGCGAGGTCATTTTTTTCTCTCGTGGTCTTCAGAGGTTCACTGGACTTTAACGTTTTCCACCTCAGGGGCCAGAGATACTGTGAATGGTCATCTTTAACCGTGATTGGGCTGCATGGTGGCTTCGGTGCCTCACAGCAAGAAGGTTCCTGGTTCAAACCTCGGCGGTGTGGAGGTGTAGAGTTTGCATGTCCTCCCCATGCTTGCGTGGGTTTGTCATCCATGTTATGCACAGACCATGTGGTTCTAAACTGCCTGTAGGAGTGATTGTGAGTGTGCATGGTTGTTTGTCTACATGTGGCCCTGCTATGGACTGGTGACCTGTCCGGGGTGTAAGAGAGAAGCTGGGAAAGACTCCAGCAGATCCCTGTGACCCTAGATAGGACTAAGCGGGCATAGATGACGGATGGATAACCGAAATATATGTGGGCAGAAAAAACAAGAGGACTCATACTCTACTGTGATTTAATAGGTGACCATGTGAACTGCAATTAAGAACGAAACAGAAGATCCCCAAGTCCTGACGTGGATCATAAAGAGCAGCAACTGTTTTAAACAGCTCTTAAATCCTGGCCTCGACAGTCATACTTGAGCAACTTTGTGATAAAGTAGACAATTTAGTAGATGATTTAGTGATGCCTTCACCCTGATGAGTCTGTTTTCATTTTCTCTACCATGAAGCTCAACTTCTTCTTTGATACTGAATAGTGCTGACTAGAAGGTCATTATAACTTAGTTTCAGGTAGGCAAAATCGGATTTCAGTGTAAAATTTCCAGTTTTGAGGAAAAGCAAATGAGACGTATCTTAAACTCTACTGAAATCTGCTGCATAAATGGGGACGTAAATGGGATCATACGTCACTCTTAAAATACATGTGTCAAACACAAGGCCCGCAGGCCAAATGTGGCCCGCCACGTCATTGTATGTGGCCTTCCAGAGCTTGTGCATTATTGGCTTAAATTTTAAACCAATCTTTTAAGACTTAAAATAAGCTTACATCACTCTAAAGCGCATATTGACAATAAACTAATATCTCCCACAATGCTTTTCGTCGTCACCCACAATGATAACAGTATCTCACCATGAGCAAGACGTCAAGACGATTTTCAGAACTGATGGACTTCAGAAAAACCTCTACAAACTAACCCCAACATGTCCAAGAAAAGAGAAATTGATACACAAGGAAGGCAGTTTCATGAATGACGGGAAAACAAATACAAGTTTGTACCTCAAGGTGAGAAAAACAGTATGTCTTTTGTATTATAAGGCATAATAAGGTCAGTTGTGAAAGAGTATAATCTACGCCAGCATTTTGACAACAAACACGGAGCTAAGTATGCTAAATTTAGGCTCAAGAAAAACAATCGCTTTTACTTCTGAAACCAAGGTAATGGATACTCTGAGTGATGTACACACCGTCTGTTACCATGGCAATGGACTCTAAACATCACCTGTGCCAGAGTAGGTTTATAACCACAAACCCTGAGTTTGATATAATAATGAGTTAAATATTTGAAACTTTGACACCTAATAAATGCAGAAACAGTTATTTAACAATATATTAAGGTGCAGTTTAATTTATTTTGATTTACATTTCAAATCTGTCAATCTGGCCCTTCGACAGCAACCACAATGCTGATGTGGCCCTCAGTGAAAATGAGTCTGACACCCCTGCTCTAAAACCTGTATACACCTTTCAGCACTGATGGTTCCTCTCCAGATGTGCAAGCTGCCCGTTCCATAGACACCAACGCATCCCCAGCAACATGACAGATACAACAGTCCCTCTCCTCTTTAGACTGAAGGATCCCGTGTCCATGGTTACCGCGAAGAAAATCACATTTTGATTCCTTTAACTAGAGACCATTTCAAATGAGCTCCTGGTCCAGAGAAGATGATGCTATTGCTGGATCATCTTTGTATATGCCTTTTTCTTTGCATGGTAGAGCTTTAACCTTCTTGTGTGGATGCCACGGTGAGCTGTGACAGCTCTGCCATCCACACAAGAAGGCAGTGATTTCCTGATATGTTGAGCCTGTTGAATCAATTGATGATGATTAGATTTTCAAACTATTCAAATGTTTAAAGGAGCCGTATGTAAGAGATCTAATAAAACGAATCATAAAATGACCCCGATATGTCAACAGACATTTAAAAATCATGTTCATTTCAAATACTTATGTCACTGACAACAGCACTCAAGCCAGGATATTCCCGTTTAAAAAGAGGAGTTGCAGCCCTCAACTGATGTTGATGTTGTCATTTTTTGTTTTGGCCTGAAGCGCCACCCTCCACCTATCTACCAATCACCAAGTCAGTAGTGTTTCGGCATCCGGGTTGCCAGCTCGGCTCTAATCATCGCAGCAGCCGCTACGAACGTGTTGGATGAAAAAATGTCTAGCTTTCCAAAACCTAAAAGACCTCGTTATGAATCCGAGTTACGTCGTGACAAGGTCCGAAATAAAACAAGGATTTGTATAGGAGGTGCTTTTGATAGATGGAGACGGCTGAAAGCGGAGAAGAATTTGAAGACAGACGCCAACGTTGCTGATTTTCTCCTGGACAGGTAAGATTCATAGCTAAATGTTTGGCTAACGCTAATTTACTTGGACAAGGTAACAGTGGTACCTCTACTTACGAACGCCTCTACATACGAAACGCCTCAACGGGAAAATATTTCCTCTAGTTACGAAAGATCAAATAAAGAAAAGATCTTTCATAAAGCATTAAATATAATTAACAGAAAATAAACTTACTGTGTAGGACTCGTCGCTTGCCATGGCAGCCTACGTTCCTGCTGCATTCTGTAGCCGACCTGGCAACCTCTGGTCGGGGAGGAGGGGGAGGGTACACGCCGCTCAACAGTAATTTGAAAGTGACTGCAGTACCAGTTTTGGCCATAATCTTACAAACGGCTCCTTTAAGACAAGGAATATTATTTTAAAATTGTTTTCACAATTTGGAGATGCAGTTTTATGCAGATTGGTGAACCTCTGCCCATCTTTCATTCTCTCTTTTGTACCCACTCATGTCACTGACTTGTCCAAATGAAACTAATTTGCCTCAAGATGTTTCTCTAGATCAGTTGTTCTGAACCCTGTTGGAGGTACTGAACACCAGTTTCACATGCACATTCACCGAAACCCTTCTTTATTGAAAAATAAAATATTAATTTTCTTCAAATTTAAGACATAGGTATTTGTTTTACTGGTGCACAAAATGAACCGTGAATTAACATCACTGTGTTCAAAGAACAAAACCGATACAATGCATGAACTGCATGAATTACATACCTTACTTATTATTTTTTGTATTTATCATTCATTTTTTTGAACCCGCTTTATCCGACCACTTTCTTTTTTTGCTCGACATAGTTAGTATGGATTAAAATATTAAAGAAATCAGTCATAAGTCGACTACTGAGCTGCACCAAATTCCCTGATTGGCCAAGCAATGTAATGTGATCACCTGTAGCCAGTGATGGCCAATGCTGGGCGTGTCATCATGAATCATATGAGTCAGGTGTCTTGACCTCCACCGAACCCCTGAGACTGACTCACTAAACCCCTGGAGTTTGATCAAACCCAGGTTAAGAACCACTGAATTAAGAGTTTTAATAACTTGACCATTGCACCAGTGGATTATTTACTGCAGGAAGGTCTAAGGACCCTTGAACACTGCACAGTTTAGGCTGTCACAGAGAAAAGATCAGCACGGTGGAAGAATCATGGAGAAACCTTTCATCAAAATCAACTGTTGTATGTCCTACAGTGTGAGTGGTTTGATGACACCTTTCACACTGGTCTTGCGACCAAAGACAACTTGATAAAACTTTCTGACAGTGTCGGAAAATCTACGGATTAAAATGCCACTTGAAATGATGCATTGATTATTGCAACTGAGCACCATTCTGAAGAAGAATAAGAATCCAAAGTTCAAAGTTCAGTTCCCAGTGTCAAACATACTGTACCCGTTACTAGACCTGAGTAAACTGGAATAAACCAATGTGAAAGTTTTATCCTTTCCAGTTTGTATTTTCCTACTTGAATGAGGACAACCACCATGGTAATAATGATGCCATTGATCACCTTCAGCAACTCCATCCATCCATTGTCCATACCCGTTTAATTCTCTACTGGGTTACGGGGATCTGCTGGAGTCTATCCCAGCTCTCTTTGGGTGAAAGGCCGGGTGAACACCCTGGACAGGTCACCAGTCCATCGCAGGACCACATATAGATGAACAATCATGCACACTCACAATCACTCCTACGAGCAATTTAGAACCACCAGTTAACCTGACATGCATGTCTTTGGATTGTGGAGGAAACCGGAGTACATTCAGCAACTCCTTGACTACAAATCTACCAAACGTGATAGAATCTGAGAAAAGGGAAAAGTCTCGTTGAAGGTTTTTGTCAGGGCGGACACTGAATTTGGCACATTTTGGCACCACAGTGTGCAGAAGGGGTTATTTTTCTCTTCCAATGGAAGCTGGCTGGAAAATATAACTTACGTCCATTACAGGAGTCTGTGAACATCTACTTGAGCTTTTGGATATTAAATTTACCTTGTGCCTTATCAACTTCTACCATTTTTCACAGTATACGCTCAATAAAAGCATCAAAAATGCATTATTTTGTAGTAGTTTTATTTTTTACAAAATAGAACATAAAACAACAATAAATATCAACGATATATTAAAATGTCCAAATATAAAATAAAAAATACGAATGGAAAAAAAAGATCACAACTCATGCAAACAATGTACTCTTGGAACACCAATTATTCATTTAAACAATGTAAACAGGAGCAGAGTAAGAAAAGCAACAATGCAACAAATACACTGATCAATGTCAATGTTCAATGAAAAAAAAAAAAATCATTTGTGGTGCACGATGGTAAGATATAGCCCTCATCTATATCAAACATGGGCCGGCCCATCAGGCTGACTGGTGAAGCACTGACCCATCAGAGCAGAGACCTGATGAATTAGACCTGATGAAGAGCAGCTGTTCTACCTCCACGACGAGTCTTTTTAAACCTCAGCATCTGACGATGTTCTCACTCTGACTGGAATTATGGGAGGTGTTTGGGTCGTCCTGGTTTGTGTCCTGGCTGATTGTGCTGGCACGGGTTTGTGGACCTTTTTGTTTAATTCTCCATTTTATTTAGAAGGCTTATGTTGCAACTATCTCATAAATGTACTCTATGTGGTCTCTTTTTTGAAATGAGTAATTGAAATCTTTGCTACAGGATTCTGTTTTCCAATAGAAGAAATACAAACATCTGATAAACTACACCAAAGACACAATGGTATGAAACTGAACTTGACTATTAAAGAGCCTGATCTTTTACTACATTCATGCTCACTTTTTTTTTTGTGAATTTTGTTTTTGAATTGCAGATTTTTCTACAAATGAACTTGGTCTCTCCCAGTCAATGGCTTCCATGTTGACCTCACTTGTTAAAGAAGGTGAGCAGCTCATCTAAGAACTCTTATGATGGCATCACACCAACTTAGTCTCATTTATTTTATGGCTCATCGTAAATTATATCAAATCAGTTGGAATAAGACTTGAAAATGACTTGCTAGAACTGACTGTGATTTCCTGTGATAGGCAAACCTAGATAAACACAATAGCGGTCGAACAATTGGGAATCAAACTTGTGGTGTTTCCTTGCAGTTAAAATGGGGACCAAGAAAGGGAAAGCCTGGCCGGGGCCGAGTGCGACTGCGACCGCCGGGCCGAGTGCGACTGCGACCGCCGGGCCGAGTGCGACTGCGACCGCCGGGCCGAGTGCGACTGCGACCGCCGGGCCGAGTGCGACGGCCGAGTGCGAAGCGACCGAGGGCCGACTGCGACCGCCGGGCCGAGTGCGACCGCCGGGCCGAGTGCGACCGCCGGGCCGAGTGCGACCGCCGGGCCGAGTGCGACCGCCGGGCGAGTGCGACCCCGGGCCGAGTGCGACCGCCGGGCCGAGTGCGACCGCCGGGCGAGTGCGACCGCCGGGCCGACTGCGACCGCCGGGCGAGTGCGACCGCCGGGCCGACTGCGACCGCCGGGCCGACTGCCGACGCCGGGCCGATGCGACCGCCGGGCCGACTGCGACGCCGGCCGGCGACTGCGACCGCCGGGCGACTGCGACCGCCGGGCGACGACCGCCGGGCCGACTGCGACCGCCGGGCCGACTGCGACCGCCGGGCCGACTGCGACCGCCGGCCGACTGCGCGACGGGCCGACTGCGACCGGGCCGACTGCGACCGGGCCGACTGCGACCGCCGACTGCGACCGCCGGGCCGACTGCGACCGCCTGATCAAAGTCAGATCCTCCCATGTATGTCTGGAATAAATTGTCAAAAGCTTTTTGTCTCTGAACGAGTTTTTCAGTGGAACCACTTGGGGATTCTTGGATTTCTGAAATCTATGCTTCCATTACTCAGGAAAAGGCTCTGCAGCAATAGTGATATAAATAAGATTAGTTAACTGAAGAGCCACCTGTATGATCAAATGGCTAGATAGAAATCCAAGGACTGTATTGGGTTATTGCAATAAATTCTACCTTTTCCCCTGCACCTCCAGGCCTTGATGGCACATTCCTGCATGTTTCCCTGCTCAAACCCCTGAGGCCTGTTGAAAAATCCAGAAAAGGGATTAATCCTTAAATTCATGACCTGGTTGGTGGTACTGACACCCCTCCTCAGTTTCATATGCATGCTTACTGTTTTAAGACATCAGTATGTTTTACTGGTGCACAAAATAAACATGCATTCCTCTTTTGGAATTGGGGTTACAAATTATTAGGGGTAAAATGCATAACATTTATCAAATAGAAAATAGTATTGTCTTTGAAAACAAGTTTAAGTAATTCCATAAAATTTATAATTTGGATTACTTTCAACCAAATTCAGTAAATACCTCATTGTCTGTGAGCTGCCTATCACGAGTAGACTATTAAAAGCAAACAAGACGCCTGTCTTCATACACAATCCTTGCTATCCTGGAAACGGAAGGCTGCCATTTAAATATTGCTCCATCACTGATATGGGAAGGTTTTGTTCTATTAGACTATGGAACTGTACATTCATGATGGGGGTGTGTTTTCAAGATAATTTTGTTTTGCTCAAATATGATGTGACATCTAGAAATCCCTTACCCCATCTTTAATTTAATTCACTAATTTCTGTTTAACTGCATTAATGTAAAAAAAAAAAAAAAAAAAAAAAAAAAGCCAGAGATGCCTCTGTTATGAGTTGGTGTGTTTTGAGTGACAGGGTTCTAAGGGTTGTGACGAAATGTTCACTTCTCGGTCGGGTACCGTAGATGCTACATCCGGTTCCAAAAACCCAAAGTGACAAATTGTCCATCTTTTATGTGGAGTGAACATCAGAGGGACAGTACATCTTAGATGTTTTGGACAGAGGCCAGACTGAGCTGGTTTGGACATGAGTAAAGGACAGTGAATAAATCAGGATGAAACTACTGGAACCAGCAGAAAGGAAGTCTAGAGGAAGCCCAAAGTAGCTTGTCGATGGCATCGTTGGCTTTTTTTATTTCGTTGGTTGTAGATGTTCTGACTCCATTTTATTTTACTCTCCACTTTTACACCAACAACATGAGCCTATACAGAAAAACCGCATGTAGACAGCGAGTAACTGAAAGATGGCATAATGCCTGATGTTGCTCAGTAGCAGCTAATGAGTTTAGTCTTTACTGAGCAGAAACATTTGTCGAGCTGTCCAATTTTCATATTGTGATCGTGACTCAAAAATGTTTGCAAGTGTTTTCGGTGTTTAAAGGGAATTTTGATAATTTAGTGTTGACAACATGGTGATATGTTGAAAATGTTGCAGGTTTATGAGCCATTAGCCTTCCAGGAATGTGACCAATTAAAAAACACTCAAGTCAACTTTTTTTTCCCTTTTTTTGCCTCTATTTTTGGTTCTCCAGTATTTGTCATTCAGAAATAATTACAGGCTTTTGGAGTTATGCTAGTTTTACGAAGCTGTTCTGGAGATACCCAAGATTAAAACTTGATGACTGAAAATAAACATAAAATGGCCACTTAAACATGTGGATGCAGAGAGTACACTAATCAGCCAAAGCGTTAAAACCACCTGGTTCATATTGCAAAGGTCTGATTTGTTTTGCACAATAGCAGCTGTTTACACAAATGACAAAACACTGGTCTCCTTGTTACAATATGTAAATGACTAATGGCAAACAGTGCAGAGCTGAGGGACCTTTGATAACATTGTAGGCTGGCTGAACTGGGCCTGACTGCCAGACAGCCTCGCCCCACTTCAACCTTGTGTGCATGACAAACTAACATTTACATTAATGTTTCCCAGCTGAAGACATGTATCTTGTCTTCCTTCCAAGGTGTATTCTACTTTTAAGTAATTCATTACCACCACTGAAGCTAGTTTTAAATTTAGAGGTGGACAGTCTTTTATTTGTGGTCAGAAATCCGGCCGTGATGGTGTCATACAGGAGAAACCCAGTTCGATAGAAAGACTATATCATAATATATCTGAAATGATGTTTATACTTGTCGGGAGAAACAGGTCCCTGTGATCTCTAGACCTCAAAGCGCCAATTTTCCCATTACAGCAGGTTTTATTACCATCGTCTTAAAGTTACATCAGAATTTATCCTCATTTCTTTGTTCACTCCCACCTCTTTTGAGTCGCTTTGTTCGGGACCTCGCTGTCTTTCTTCATCTCGAACTTTTACAAAGTTTAGCTTAAAACAGCACAGAGGACAGAAGATAGGAGCTGGTTTCATTGTTACTGATGTGCAACATAGAAACTTAAGTTTGTGTGACCTGGTCTTGGATTTTGGTCCAGTTTTGCCCTTCTATTGTGTTTCTTGAGGCTTTCTGACTTCCACACGTTTCTTGCATTCCTCATATTTCTCCATTCTTGAACTTTGTGCCCTGTTTTTTTTAATGTACTTCCTGTTTTACTTGTTTCTTTATGTGTTGAGTTCTACCTTGACTTCCCTTGGTTCCCTTGTTCAGGGTGACGTGAGTTTCTAGAGGTGCATATAACATAGATTTCACAGATGAACTTTAGTATCACAGTGTCAGCTAGTCTTGCTATCCAGCGCTCTTTAAGAAGTCCATAGTTAGTTAACAGACTAGTTGTGAAGTTGATGTGATTTCTGCAGCTGGTAACAATCACAGATGAACGTTGGTGCTGTCTGGCGTCCGTTCCTTCAGACCTTTTTGATGTTAAAAGTGTGAAAAACAGAATGACATTGTTGATTTTGTCTCAATAACCATCATGCGACCAGCCGTGGCATCTTCTCACACAGTAATGTCACCCCGATTTAAAGTCATGAAACAAAATCAACCGAGCTCCTCAGCAGTCTTGCTGTAGTAACGATAAATCTCCACTGGGGTTAACTGGGTTAACTGGATTGAACTGGACTGTCTTTTGCCTTGAGATGACTTTTGTAGTGGATTGGTGCTTTCATAAAGGTGAACTGAATTCAAATTGAATGATTTCAAATTTTTACACATATAGTTAATCCTAATAGACCTGCGATGGACTGCGATAGACCCCAGTGACCCTGACTGGGATTGAAGCAGGTTTAGAAAACTGAATGGATGGATGGAAAACAAATGCATGTTGTCACAGCCTCCCCAGCACCTGTGATGTATCCAAAAGACCATATTCTTCACATTCTGCCTCATTGTTTTTCTTAATCTTATAGTGTAATGCAGTATCCAGTCTTGATATATCTTTTTTTCAGTGATTTGTAAAGAATATATTGACATCAATGTTATGTTATCTATAAAGATGCCATTTGATTTGTTTCATTTTCGCTTTTAGTCTGTGCGCAGTTCAACCGAAGGGTATAAATCCTCCTGACCTCAAGATCCTGAAAGCAACCAGTGACTGACGAGCAGTGAAAGTGGCAGGTTACCTCTCAGATGTGCTGCAGAGTGACAGTCATGTGACCAGTTCATCCATCCCTCTCAGTCTTCAACTCAGGAAGGAGAGCGTTCTGACCTCATCAGTGATACGCTCTGGTTTTGGTGACTAAACTGGATGCCAGCAAGAGGTACAGGCATGTTTTATCATGCCCTACCATATTGAGAAACTATTATCATGTGACCTTTGTGTTTAGTCAACAGTCAAGCTGGACGAGATGATACTCCTGCAAAGGCAATGAAAAAGACACTGCATGTTGACCACATGACTACTCAAAGCTGAATGCATTAATACTGGATTGATTATACCAATAAAAGAGTTGGCATATATGGTGTCTCACAGCTGGATCGGATCGGTGCTGCATCTGCAGTAATGTGCAGGGAAGACAGCTGAGCCCTCTGTTTACCAACCAGTCTGTACTCCCAGCCTCACCTGAGGTCACAAGTTCTGGGCAGTGACTGAAAAAAAATATAACTCCGGACACAAGTGGCTGACATCAGTTTCCTTCACAGGGCTGCTGGACTATCCCTTAGAGATAAAGATCAGTCATTTAGAAAGAACTCTGAGAGTTCCCAGAGTCGCTGCTCCCCCATGTCAAGAGGAGCCAGATGAGGTGGTTTGGGCATCTGGTTACTATGCCTCCTGAGGGAGATGATTTGGGTATGTCCAACCAGGAGGAAGCCCGAGGTAGATCTAGGACATACTGGAGAGATCATGGCCCCGATCTTCGGCCAGATCCTCTAAAGATTTAAGGATAATGTGGTGGGAGGGGCGTTCCCCCTCTACTCACCTGCTCTACCCGATACATTATGCATAGGAGTGTTTAGGGCGCTTCAGTTGTTAAACCAATCATCGTCACCAGCCATTGCCTTTAAGAGCAGGTTGCGCTTTCCTTAATTTTCCCAAACCCGTCAAGGAAGAAGGACGGGCACAGCGCTTCTCTGAAGATGAGATAAAGCAGGTTGTGCATGAGGTGAAGAGTAGGTAGATCAGAATATTTGGAATATATATTTTTTTACAAAAACAATTCCTATCAGCTACCTGAAAGTCTCAGATAGTCGGTGTCCTCCCAGTAAACATGCTCTGGTCGTCTATGGTTTAACTGGCGAGCAAGCCATTTAAAATGATCTTTTTCTCAGGGGTTCAACTGAGGCCAAATCACGCTTTTTATATAAGAGTTAATTCGAGAGGTAGAGCCGTTTGTGCATGTCCACATGTGACCAGGTGGACGCACATAGAAGCCATTTGGGCGCGCCATTGTACGAGCCTACATGGGTTGCGGGTATTCCAATGACCTGAAATGCTTTTTCCTAAACCTGCAATGGTACAATACCAAGTTTGAGGATAGAGCAAAAAACACACCCATTACCAAACCAACAAAGTGAGTCAAAGAGTCGGCAAAATGTGTAGCGGCTTTAGTGGGCGAAAGATGGCATTGGGTTTTAGCGAAGGGTAGCAGCAAATTGAGTGGTAGTGGCTAGTGGTAAGGGGAAGGGGAACGTCGGGGCCTTGATCTCTTAGATGTCCTGGGAATGCCTCACTATCTCCCAGAAGAGCTTGAGGAGGTAGCTGGTGAAAGAAAGGTCTGGGCCTCTTTGCCTCCTCTGCTGCCTCCATGACCCGAATCTTGATGAACTGAAGTGGATGGGTGGATGGATGGATGGATGGATGGATGGGTGGGTGGGGTTTCACAGCTGGAAGGGATTTTGACTGGGGCGGTGTGATTCTTAACTTTCCCCACCAAACAAAAAATGACAGAGGGAAGATTTTTACTGGGCAGTATAATCAATTTCTAATTAAAAACAACTCCTTGAATCCTCTGAAGGAGCTCCTTGGTCAGATGGTAACATTTGCAGAGTAGAAGATCCAGCTGCAGAACACTGGAAAAAAAAAAAACAAAAACTAATGGTCCACAGTAAAAAAAAAAAATAACATCAGAAAAATGAAAAAAAAAAGGGAAAACAAGATCCACAAATAGAATAAACTTGATGAAGGCTGATCACTGTGATCCAGCAGCTTCTTTCTCTTTTGGTCACTTCTTTGTGGATGACAAAAATACTTTATGCCAGCGTTGCTTTTATTATCACCTCCTCAAAACTGAAGCTGTTGGCTTGACTATATTTCTTTATTGTCAATGAAGGTCATGGAATAGTAAAAAAAAAAAAATCTGCATCCGTCATCATTTCACTTTCAGCATAAACTTTTCCCAAAGCTGCTGGAAAGCTGACATGATAATGAAAAAGAAAAAATATATAAACTCCAGAGGCACAAACTGGAGCGTGATTGGAAAGTCTAACTACAGAGAATAGATGACAGTCTGGTGAGGAATGAACGGATGCAGGGAAACGAGCGAGTGATAGTGTCTGCTTGTAAAAACGGTGCATCTGAAAACAGATGGATGCACAAAGAGGAAACAGGAGGAGATTGACTGTAATCCTGAACCATGATACGGATTTACAAAAAATCCAAAGGATTTATCACACAGATCCTTTATGCATTTGTGAAATGAAATATTGCTCCATCATTTTTTTTACTCAGAAAACCTCGATAATAATCAGGTGTTTCAAAGCTGTCATGTGGGAAGGAGATCAAGCTCAATCCAAACAGTCGTGTCCCAGGCTCATAAATGAAAACAACATCATTCTTGTCTGCGCTGTGGAAGCTTATATTTATGAAGGTATGTTTCTGTGTGTGTATGTGTGTCCATCAATAAACCTCCCTCTATCCGAGTTTCGGACGCATGTGGCAGCAGCTTCAGCAAAGAGCTCCAGACCTCCGTCTCCCCAGCTATCTCCTCCAGCTGAAGCGTTCCCAAGCCAGCAGAGAGAGATAATCTCAGCCCGTCCTGGGTCTGCCCCAGGACCTCTGCAGGCAGGCGTCCAGGAGGCATCCGAACCGATGCCCGAACCACCTCAACTGACTCCTCTCAGTGTGGAGGAGCAGCGGCTCTGCCTCAAGTTCCCTCTGGATGAATGAGCTTCTCACCCCATCTCTGAAGGAGAATCACCCTACGTAAGGAGACTCATTTCAGCCACTCGTATCAGCGATCTCATTCTTTCGGTCACTACCCACAACTCGTGGTCATGGGTGAGTGTCAGAATGTAAATCAACCGGTAAACACAGAGCCTTGCCCTTTGCCACAGCCCTCTCCTCACCACAACAGCCTGCTGCAGAATCCGCATTACTGCAGGAGCCTGTTCATCTCCCGCTCGTGAACAAGACCTCTGAGATAATCAAACTCCTCCACTTGGGGCAGAACCTCATTGCAAATCCAAAGAGGGCGTGCTGCTCTTTCCCTGACTGGGAACTACGGTCTCACATTTGGAGGTGCTGATTCTCATCCCTGCCGCTTCAAACTTGGCCTCAAAGAGCTGAAGATCACAGCTCAATGAAGCCAACAGGACCACATCATCCTCAAGGAGCACAGAGGCAATTCTGACGTCACCAAACCGGACTCATCCCACTCCTTGGCTGCGCCTAGAAATTCTGTCCATAAAACTTATGAGCAGACTCGATCCAGAGCTTTACTTGGCCTTCGTTCCAGATTGGAAGTATGGTTTTCTGGCCCATGAAGACCACTTTGGGCTCGACTTCTCTGCCCTGTAGATGGTTAGTTCTGAGCTGATGGCAGCGCTGGACATCTTCCAGTTTAAATAAGCGTAATATGTCTTCCATCTCAAGTTTCCTTGGCTGACCACTGGAGGACCTCACAGCTGCTTCTTCCTTTATGCATCCTTTATGCATGTAAGAGCTTTTTACAGCACATCATCTCTACTTTGCTGAGGCAATCTTGTTGCTGTGTTCAGTCTTATCGGAGAACATCTGTTTCAACCGACAGATGAACTGATGGTCGTTAGCCCCTGGCTGGTATAACGGGTTAATCACATACCGCGCAATGACCCTACAAAATCCCTATGTACAGGTGTACATATTCAGTGAGGTGGTTGTTAAATAGATTATTCCTTAACATTAGAACCGCCAACATTCCAGACTTCCTAGAACCGCTGAGGGGGGTCATTTTGATCCAGTTGCCGCAACAGCGTCAGTGATGGTAAGATGTCATTTCTAGAAGTTGTGAAGTGGCTAATTCCTAAATATTTCTGAAATAATAATGGACACTTGTCAAAATAAGTGTTTGAAAAGTATATTTTCGCAAACGCTGCACACTCTCTCTCTCTCAGCCACACAAATAAATACATCGGTCTGTCATCAACAAACTGTAGGAACTGTATGTTAACACAAGCATGAAAACAACAGCATTCAAATGACAGACTATTTACAATACAAAATAACAGATTTCAGATATTAATAACATATTTTAATAACTTTGGAAAAACGTATTAACGCTGTGTGCTCCCGCCCACGCACACATGACTCCATTCCCAGCCCTCCTCTCCACCGGCGCGGCTCCGCCACCGTACAGTCACAGATATGCTGTAGCATCACTTGGTCCATCAAGCACATGAACGCGCTCATAGGATCGTCAATGTTGCAGCAGCGTACAGAGTTGGACCACCTCTCTCCACTGGGACATTTGTGGACTGGGCTCTCCTGGTCCGCAGTCCCAGCTTTATGGGTCCAAACGGTTCCGTCCTTGGCCGTCTCATGTAGCTGACATACAGGTTGAGCTCTGATCAATGTAAATATTTATGATTAGATCAGTCAGAGTCGTAGCCTCGCTAAAATGCCAAATGATCAGGACCAGAGGAAATCAAAAAAAAAAAAAAAAAAAAAAGCTTGACTGCTGAATTTACCTGTCCGAGTATTTCTGTGAGCCCCCACTGTGTCTGAGGACTGAATGTATGTGGCGGTGACCCCTCACTTATAGAAGCTGAGCGTTTTATAAATTCGGCTCCTCATCCTCAGTTTACGTCTCATCACCTGGTAAAAATGACGGGTCATCTGTCTCTCCCCCCACAATTCCTCCTCACTCACATCAGAGCGAAGATATCTACCGTTATCTTCGCTCTTTCCGACTGTCCCTCACTCAGATCCCGGTACAACAGCTGGGCTGTTGTTTTTTGTTGGGTTCATATCTTATATTTTGCTGTTTGTTTGAAAGATTTAGTGATGAAAATAGTTGTGAAAGTCCGATGACGCCACAAAGTTTGAGCGTTGTGACAACTGTATACAGCATTTATATAAGGGGGTAAAAATGTCTTCCTCAATGGTTCCAGGTATAAATGGTCACATTAATTTTTCTTTTTTATCACAAACTCACCAAAATTCACTGAATGATTAATAAATCCATTTTAGGAAAAGTCATGAACTTACAGATGTAGGTTTTTTTTTTTTTAAACACAAATACAAGCATTTGAAAAAGCTAGGGGGTAAAATAGACCCCCTTGGCAGTTCTAGTGTTAAGAGTGTGGTATTTTATTTTCTCTCTCCACAGTTTTATAACATTAACTTTATTGTTTCTGCGTGTTCTTGTGCGTTGTGATGTTTTAAGCTGATACCTGTCCTCTTGCACATCTGTCTTCACGGTGGTGGTTTTTGACGGGCAGCTTCGTTAGCTCACAATATCACTCTGCCTGGGAGAGTTATTTTTATACATCCGGCTGCCTCGGTGTGTCTAACTGCTTAATTACCTATAACCACGTCAGGTTGTCATGGACACCACCGCCCCGTCACTGGTGACTTTGTTGCGGGTTAACAAATTCAGGTCTTTCATCTGAATATCTTTATCGCGGGTTAGAAATGTAAAGATTACTTGATCTGCTCCGAGCTTTGTCTCAGGATTGCTGAATCACTCATCCTTTTAGTAACGGATTATGTGGAGGGCCATTTGCAGTCGTGTTGCTGCTGTTGCTTCGCCTCAGAGGTCGTTAGATCTTATTTCTGATCTCCTCTGTTCAAAGCAGATCAGTGCTCACCTCTGAATTCATGGCAGTATCAGCAGGCCTTTCCTGACCTAGATGTAATATCCACTGGTGCTTTTCCATCTAATAAGACATTGTTGCAGGATTTTATCTCAGCTTTTGCCTTCGCTCGTGTGGAACATCGTGAGAACATCTTATTTCCACGGCACTGCCGGTAAAGTGGCAATTTTCGTGATCTCATCGGGCCGTATTCATCGTAATTAGGTTCATTAAAGGTAAAATGTTTAATTTTCAAGCATGTGGTCTCCTCTGACTTTACCTACATCCTCAGTCTGTCAGTCACGTTTAGACTGCTGCTTAAATATGGCTGTACAGTGGTACCTCTACTTACAAAATAATTGGTTCTGGAAGGAGTTTCGTAACCTGAAAATTCCGTAAGTAGAGATGTGTTTTCATGTAAATGCTCTACTCTGTTCCAAGCCTCCCCAAAATTCAGACATCCTCACGTCTATACTGCTGCTTCAACAGCTGACTTTTAGGATATCCGAGGCAAAATAGCAAAAAAGCAAAAGCCCGATACAGTGGTAACTCTACTTACGAACATCTCTACGTATGAAATTTTCAGGTTACAACACGCCTCAACGGGAAAACATTTCCTCTTGTTACGAAATAAATTTCAGGATACGAAAGGGAAAAATACAGTAGTTTACTGAACGTAAACATACTTGTAACAGCTCTGTCACCGGCTATCAGCTAGCATCTTCCTGGCATCCCATTGGCTAGGAGGGACCTCTGTGTGTATGTGTGTATCCCAGCATCCTCTTCGTTTTCCCGTCGGACCACGAAGTGTTCGGACAGTTTTACGTGTGTGTATTAACTTTAATTCACTATGGACCCCAAGGAGGATATGTTTTGCCAGAGTTTTTTTTTTTTTGTCCATACAAACAAAGCTAGAGATATTTGAAAAGTATGACAAAGGGATTTTGGTTGAAATTTTCAGGAGTTATAAGAAAATGTCGAAAAGGAAGAACTGTATTTCATTTTGGAATTGTTAAAAGTCGACCAAAGCAAATGTCCTTGGATCGGTTCTTTACAAAACGTCAGGCAAAAACAACTGCTGAGAGAGAAAAGGTGACGACGATAGCAGTTAAAAGATAAATGAACATAATTTTTATTCTTTACTTTATTCTTTGTTTTTTATTATGTATAACTCTCATTTTATGTTTATTGTGCAGTATTCTAATGGAAATATGTATTTGTTACATGTTTTGATGCTTTTTTATGATTTATTAATCATGTCTGAATTTTGGGGGGCTTGGAACAGATTAGAGCATTTACATTGAAAACACGTCTCTACTTACGAAAGTTTCAGGTTACGAAACTACTTCCAGAACAAATTAATTTCGTAAGTAGAGGTACCACTGTACACAGCCATATTTAATAAATATGTGTCACTCACAGTGTTACTGCACTTGTTTGTGAACTATCCTGGCCAGCCAACCTGCTTCTTTTCCTCTTTGATATAAAGAATTAGTCTGATTTCTCTGGATCTAAATCTGGTTTTAGGCGGGCAGAACCAACGGATGCAGGGGAAGCTGGTACCAACAAAAGCCATCCAAATCGGTCTGCGCTGGAGGGGGAACGCCAGTGAATGACCGTCGTGGGTTTGCCGATGGTCCCATTGATCCGGTTGATCCCGATTGATCCCGATGAGCCTGAGGAGGAGTGGGCCGCTATAGATAACGGATGCTGAGAAACACTGTGTGATGCTGAATGCTGTTTCCACTTCAGGTTTTGGAGACTTTTTTTTTCCTGACTGTGTTGTGTAAGTGAAAGCAGCACCAGATGGAGTCAGGAGGTACATCTCATTTGTCTAATCCGTACTTCCTTGTCTTGTCTCTCCTCCAACCCCCCCTCCAGTGACCTGGAAAATCAATCTTCTCAAACTGTTTTGAAAGATGTCTCAATTCCTAAATGCTCATGGAGTAAAGAGGGGGCTTGAAGAGCTGGAAAGGAAGGATTCATCCTTCCATCAAAGCGTTCCTGGTATCCATCATGTGAAAAGGAGGCACAGATTAATTCAATGATAACTTGCCAAAAATAGTCAAATGCAGTTGAAAGGTGCAACAGAACATGCAGATGAAACAGCTTTGTGGTGTTGAAAATGACGGCTCTGAAACAAAGACGTCAGTATTTGATGAATGGCTGCTGCCTGGACTCTTCTCCACCTCCGTCTGTCCTTGACTCCTTCAGTCTCATCTCTTCTGGGAGACGGACTAAGCTGTGAGGAGTCGGAGAGGAATCGTGGATGTACAAATTGGGAAGATAAGGAGTGAGTCTTATCTCATCCAGAGGGGAGGTGTGCTTTGTGAAATACTTTCCACGGTCGGAGTTGTGGGTTAGAAGAGTTGGTTTGTGAAGGTGAAGGTCCAGACGTCTGTCAAAGCTTAAACGGTGGACAGCTTCATGGCTTTCTACAATTTCTGACCCGTAATTTATTTGTGTTATTTTCACTTCGGTTAAAGAGATGGAAAAGGAAGATAATAGCATGGGGATGTGTTCTATCAGTTTACCTCTGAATAAATCTGCAGACTGCAGATTTGCTTTATCCACAGATGATATATAATATTTTGTGGAAATGTGTTTTAAAAGATACTGATCAGTTTAACGCATTTTATCGTAACAAGAAACCCTGATTAGTGCTTCCCAAAACCGCCCATGTGTCTCGAACTGAAGCTGAAGTTAGGAAGATGAAACATAACTCTAGTCTGAATGTATTTTTCCATAAACTGCAGTTTTAGTTTTGTTCTCTGTTCTCATCTTTGACTTCTGACTCTTCTGTCTCAGAGGCTTTATTTCTTTTTTTAAAACATGTTTCTTTTCTTCATCAGTCTACTGCCTCCTGCTTTGGTTCATACCCGGGTTGTTTCTCAGTAATTCCTTCTCGCCTGTACCTGTGTGAATCATCAGTCACCACCGAACTCCTGCTCTAATTAAAAGTCCACGTGAAGTCAAATGTTGTCAAAACGCCTGGATCAAGTAACTGGTCTTGTTGTTGAGCTGAATGTGGTTTTGAGACACTTTCATGCAAGAATGTAGTTCTTTTAAACACAAATGTATGTGTTAAGCTGTCAAGAGAAAGAGTCTTCTTTCAGAGGCATGACATGTTTATAATGCATGCAAGAACAAAGTGATAACAACAGTGATCGTAAACGTTTGCCAGAAAAGTCCCATAAGGACGCATAAGGTCCTATTAATGTCAGGAAACAAACCGTTGGAGTGAGACGAATTCATAACAGGCAACAGTGACATGGAGGCTGATTTTCCAGAAAATCCAATCAGATCTTTCCGACCGACTGTGTATAATATATATTGAAGTGATCATACGTTTCTGATCTGCATGAAGCTGCTATGGCGAGACTCCAAATACTCTTCGTCTCTTTCTGTTGACTTACACAGTTCTTTTTTTTTTAATTCTTTTTTAATGTTGCTGGGAGCAGTTATTTGTCAAAATGATTGCCACTGCCCACATACTACACCACCACAAACAACAATTATTTTATCCATTTTATCTGTCGAAAACTATGTGTCCAATTCGGAATTTTTATCCAACCAGGGTTCACATTAGCATTAAAGGGACAGCCCATGTAAAACTGTCATTTCCCTTTCAGCTTCTCTATACAGTATATTAAAAATATGAGGGAAAATCTGCTGCCAAATGGTCTTTATTATAAGACAAAAACAGGTCCTTAAGGTGCAAATGTTTTTAATCACCCCCCCCCATTTCAGTGTTTCAATCTCGGGGCGCTCCTCCGGCTCTGGGCGACTGCAGCTTTCATCGTCCTGCTTGTTTTAAACATTTGATGATGCAATAGTTAGCGTGACAGAAGAGACAGCCTGTGTTGCCATGTTTGATTACTTTCCACAGATACATATTAGGCTCGTTTGTGGTGTATTTTAAATGGGGTTCGCTGGAAACCTGGAACGGTTTGACCGTGCGTGAACTTTGAAAGAGCGTCCTTCACAACTGCCCAAATGAACTCGTTCACACCCAATGCTCATCAAGGGAAAAGAGAGCGTGTTCAGTTCACGTTTGCACAAAATATGAACTAGTTCGTGAAGTTTCGTTCAATGAATGCGTTCAGGTACAACACTGATCCTCAGACTGTCGTCTGTTTCACCATGTCAACAGCATGATCAACATCTGTGAATAATGTCGTTCTGGTCAACATGGCTGCCGTTAGCATGTTGCAAATGATGCTAAAGACTGAAATCAGATCATACTTACTGATAGTTATGAATGTAAAGAACCACCCTGACACTCCTGGACAGATCAGTTCTTCTCCTTTTTCATCCCCTACAGCACTAGTTATCACAGCTATGCTGATGATACCCAGATCTATACAGAACTGTCTCCTAGCAACTGTCAGAGCCTGAAGGAAGTGAACAACAGCTTCCTCCAGCTGAACAAAGAGAAAACTGAACCAGCTATTTTTGGTAATAAAGAGAGCAGGTTAAGAGTAACAGATTACCTCAACAGCCATACAATAAAAACTAAAAACCACGTGAAAAAAAAGAAAAAATCTTGATTTCCGGCGCCCACATGAAAAGTGTAACTAAATCATCTTTCTGGCATCTAAAAAACAGCCCAAATGAAGGAAATTACACCAAAGAAGACTCTGGAAAAGCTCATTCATGCTTTTGTTCCATGTAAGGCAGATTACTGGAGCGCAGTACTCTCTGGCCCCCCAGTGAGACCAGCAGGCGTCTGCAACGCTTTTAAAGATGCTGCAAGCAACAATGTTGACAAGCATGAGGAGGAGGGAGCTGTCACTCCAGTACTTAATGAGTCGATAAATCTCTGAGCGATCGGGGTCTCAGAGATGTTTTCATCACATGAACCTGGAAGGTGTTTTAGATTTGAAGGGTCCAGTCGGCTGCGATTACCCAGAGTTCACAGCAACTGACTCATGCTGGAACTGACTCATGGAGATTACGCTTGAATCTTTGAAATTTATTTAAAAACTTTGCTTTTTTTTTTCCCCCAAATGCTTTTCATTAAAACACCTTCCTTCATTCACTTTTAGATACTTTTATCAAAGATACCTGCACCCTTTTATTGTACACTCATGTCTTACTGTGTTTTTTTTTTTTATTTCTGTTTCTTATACTGTTTTTTTTTTAATTAATTTAGTTTTTTTCATTGTTCTTTTCATCTTAATGCGTCAGTAAAGCACTTTGAGTTACCTTTGTGTTTAAAATGTGATGTATAAATAAACTAATCCTGGGCTAAAATCCTAAATATGAAACATATGATCTGGTTTGTTTACTGCATTTTTACACTTTTACAGCAAAACACTGGGAATTCTCCTCTTATATTAACGGTTGGTGCTGGACGACCAAACGAGGTAGTGATGCACATGTGTGTGTGTGTGTGTGCGCGTGTGCTGTGTGGCATCTGTACATGAGCATGTGCTCATTTGAACCCGTCACCACCCACCACATCCAGACTGAAGCCTCAGCAGCCCGGCGGCCAGACGTGAAGCTGTGAGTGGCAGGCCGGATCACAGCTGCTGGGTTGGGCCAGTGTCCTGCAGGAGACCTCCACGGCTGCCTCTTCCACCTTTGGTTTTATTTGTCTTCACAGGAAAAAAAAGGCACTAAAAAAGTACTCAGAAGAAAAAGAACCTTATTTTTGATTTGCTTTATTGTAGCACACATTGATAAACATGCATGATTCCTGATACAGATGATTCAGGTACAGCTCTTTGAATCCACTTTATTTAAGCCACATTACTCTTGTCTTTTTATAAATTCAGTAAGTTTAAATTATATGTGCCAATATGTCGTGGCTATTAATTTCAGCATTTACGTTTTGAACGCTGTAAATTCACATTTAAAATGCCAAAATGCAGAGCAGCCGGTGGGCGTGATGACATAAAGATTGGCGTTTGAGGAGGAAGAAAAAACATGAACTCATAACCCAGAAATCAAATGAAGCGGTAGAATTTGACCTTTTTCTTTTTTGAGTTGATTAGATAGTAAAGATTTGTTTAGTTTTGTTTTTTTTTTAGAAAAAACACAAACAAAATGATATACCAGGCCCAGGATTTATGGCTATTTCACCTCTGTGAGACAGAATTCATCTTCCCAGATATTGATTCTTCCATCCTGGACAGTAGCGATGAATTAGACAATGGATTCTTGAATAAAATGTTCTTCACTATAAATAGTGTTGTTAAAACTGCTGACACACTCCACGAACAGCAGCAAATTCAATCCAGTGAGTAGTTTTTTTTTTTGCTTTTTCCTGCAGCTCTAAGGCCTTTTGTG
Organism: Hirundichthys speculiger; assembly: GCA_018398805.1. Classification (NCBI taxonomy): domain Eukaryota; kingdom Metazoa; phylum Chordata; class Actinopteri; order Beloniformes; family Exocoetidae; genus Hirundichthys; species Hirundichthys speculiger. Next base: position 2,195,474 of record JAGFBZ010000229.1, read on the forward strand.
ATCCCGAACATGAATTATCTCACAACTACTGATCTATTATAGAGTGAAATCCCTTCCAGATAGCTTTGCTCATGACAAAGTGACAGTGAAACTGAACAGTTTTCCTGTTTTTCGGCGAGGCATCGCAATCAAATTTCCTCCTGAATAATGGATGATAACAGCTTTCGGTTTGTATAAGATAATTTGTTATCGAGTCAATTTGCAAATAAAATTTAATCCACGCTGGCTGCAGAATTAATGATTAAGTATCCTAAACTGCATTGAGGGCCATTCGCTCTCTGGACGTTTAAGGCTTGCTTCCACGCATGGCTGTGTATTATAGTCTGTCACTTAACAGCTGATTTACAGAGGTGCATCCATTTATGTGAAGTTGTAGCTTTTGTCTCTGGCAGTTTTTTGGCCTCACAAGTTTTTCCCTGAAGGATCACCCTTTACACTTCCAATGATACGAAATATATGCGGTGCTCAGCAGTTTTTTCTTTTCTTTTTTTTTTTCTTTTACATCTTCGACAAACATATATACTGTTTTGTCATTTATAAGCCATAAGAACCCATTTTGAGGCATTAGTGTAATAACTTCAAAAGTTATGAGTGCAGCGGGCAGCGTTTTCAGGCTGAGTTTTACTGAACATAAACGGCTTGATAGTTGGGAGGAGGAGGGGGAGGAGGGGGAGGGAGGGGGCGCTGCCTCCTGGCCGGGATAAGGCTGAAGCTTTTGTGACATCAGTAAACTAGAGTTACTGCATCGAAGACAAGTTGATGTCTACGTCTATATCCAGATATACACAGTTCTGCAAGAGTTTGGAGGAATTTATTTATGTTTGACAAATAGATTGTATACGAAGAACTGGGCAAAGCTTTTATGATGTCACACATACAGTGCGTTTACATGGGAAGTTTAATTCCTCTTTAATTCAGAATTAAAGTTAAAGCGGAATAAAAGTTACCATGTAAACACTTAATTCCATATGAAAATGTCAATTCCGAATTAACTTAATCCCGAAGTAAGTGGCTGGTTTATTCCCATTTTAATTCCGCATTAAGTAATTCCGCGGTCATGTATACACTCATTCCTGTTTAAATTAATTCCCGTCTTTCTGCGCATGCTCGTTCTCTTGCCCGTCTGTCGCGATGACGCTTATATTCCGCGCTGGGCTTGTTTTCAAAACAGCAGCATGCAGTAAACGGTGTTAAAGAGCAGAGACGATTTATTTAATAAATAGCTTGGAACTGGAAATAATTAAAAGAACAGATGGCAGAAAACATAAAAATTGTGAGCTTTTCAAAGCGGCCAGGTTAAATGAAGGATGTTTTCGCAGATAGAGACACCACCCAGGTCAAAAATAAGTGAAATGTTGTTGCTAACCGAGTTAGCTAAGTTTGTTTTCTTCTGGTAGATTTAAGACGTCCGCCCCCCCTATCCAATCAGAACCCTTCCCAACCCCCAGACCTAAAGCGGAGTTGGATAAAGCCAAACAAACGTGTTTTCCATGTAAACCTTAATTCGGAATTACTATTTCCATGTAAACTCGAAGGAAAATAGTTTAATTCGGAATTATTTAATTCCTAATTATTAATTCCAAATTAAAAAACATCATGTAACCGCAGCCATAGGCTTTCTAAAGGTGGTTGGTTTCTAGGCTCTGGACGATTAACCATGTTTTAGCAACCTGTGATTACAGGTTACCTTACATTCGTTCTCATAGAATCTGTCCATCCATCCTCATAACCTCCGCCAAGGAGGTTATGTTTTTGCCGGTGTTTATCTGTTTGTGTACAAGATAACTCAAAAATTTATGAATGGATTTTGATGAAATTTTCAGGAGTTGTCAGGAATGTGAAAAGGAAGAACTGATTTCATTTCGGGTGTGATCCGGACGAAATCCTGGATTCTGGATCAATTTCAAATTTTCGATAACATTGCAGTCAATGGGGCTGAAAATTGTTTCTCAATATCTCCGTTAATTATTGCCCAAAACTCATGAAATTTGACTCAAGGATTGACAATGGGAACCTCTATCAAATTTCAAAGGCTGATCTGATCTGGATCTGATCCAGAACGCGGATTTTATTGCAATCTGTAAATCGCTACACGGGAGAACTGTTGTACTTGGCGGAGGTCTGCGCTCTCCAAGTGCTTTTCTAGTTTCAGATGTCACGACCTAGAAAACATCTGGAATGAGCACTGCTGGAGCTGAAATGAGGACTCCATCCACAGTAACTGGATCAAGCCTAGCGGCTTTGGCGACCGAGCAACGCCATGATCGACCGCCCATTGCTTAATGGAACAATTAGTCAATCCGCCCTCCTCGATCAGATGACAGCTCGTAGCAGCTGGTGAGCTATTAGCTACTTCCAGGTGCTCAGATAAATGTTGCCCCCAGCTGAAAGCAGCAAGCTATGAGCCATTCAGCTATCTTCATCCCTGGACCCTTCAAGGCCAACTCAGTGGTATTCACAGTGGTCTACAGTTAACACCACAACAAGTCCTACATCTAATATAAGATTGTGTGACCCAACTCTGCCACTTATGGTTCTTCCTGCCAGGACAGAACACGATCACTAAGTCCAAGGGGTTTCTGAGCCCCCTTGGTGCCAGCGTGCTACTGCTAAATGGTGGAAATCCACAGAAGCTGTGCCATTCAGTCTCTGGCTGATGCCACTGCTCCACATCTCCCCCTGCAGCTGAGAAGAAACCGCAACCCGCCACCACAGAGTCTTACCTTTTGATTCACAGCAAAAATGCAAAGCACTAAGTGGTGACAGCTTGCCGTTGACACGCTAACACACCAATGCAGCGTTCACTTTACAAAGCCGGGGCCTAATTATGTTTACACTGGTGGCTTTATGTCATTTTACCTGATCAGGTACATAAAGATTCACCCCCTGAAGAGTCGTCGTGGATGTAAAATCTATCAGTGCAGACAAAAACTGTGTTTGATACCAGGCTGCAAATATGTTTACTTCTGCTGTAAAGTTGGACATTTTAACTTGCGAGTCAAAAGAGATCAACTCACTGTTGGAGCCAGCCCCTAGAGGACACTTGAGGAACTGCACATCTCAACTCTTCTTGAACTGCGGCAGTTTAACAAGCTGGCTGAAGCCCCTTGTGTTTGACCATCAAAGTTAATACTTCTGTCTTGTTCCTGAGATATAGCGCTGAATAACAGACAGAAATGTTTTTTTTTTCCTTCCGTGTCACAGGGAGGTTAATTTTTTAACTTGACTGCCATCAATTCATCACTTTTTTATATCCTGGTGACATTTGACATATAAATTATGGAGTTGTGTCCATAAAAGAGTTTTGTGAGGTCAAAGATAATCCAAGTGAACCAGAGGTGAAGAAACCGCTTCGAGGCATTCAGAATACATTCAGGAGAAAGGGAACGACGGATGGACTGACTGGATGTACACTGACATCCGCCGGGCTGTCTGGAGGCACAGAGACGAGGGCAGGTATGTATGGTCTTTGAAAATGATTATAAATCAGAACTGTTTTTGGGTTCTCCAAGTTTCTCCTGGCTGTGCTGTATGATGAAGCTTTGAGAAGAAATGGCCACTGAAGCGGTAACAGCAACTGTGTGAGTGACTGAGCGAGAGAGAAAGCAGTTGAAGGAAGCTCATCAGAGAAGGGAAACCAGAGTGTAACGTAATGAGCAGCTGCTTTTTTGGCAGGTGGGAGGTTTGACTTCAGTCAGGTCAAGATCCACCTCGCATGTTCTGTCGACGTTTTGGTTGGACTGTTAGAAGAATAAGGTGAAGGAGGTGGGGTTCCTCCTGTGGTTTATGGACAGAGTGTATAAAACCTTTTCTCTTGCAGTGTCTGAAAACTGGAGGTCAGGTAGGTTAATCTTTGAATGAAGTTACTAAGAAGTAAAGAGGGTTATCATATATTGGGTCCACACTGACTTTAATCTGTTTCTTTAGACAAAGGGAGAAAAGGTTTGAGTTCAAGGCCAGCTGTAAGAATCATAATTAATGGACAAAGTCTTCAGAGGATGATGACTATGACCTTCAAACTACTCTGTCCTCCTTTTCTTTTTCTACTTTGTTCTGCAGCAAATAAATCTCACCATCATGAGCTTATTACCTCCGCCAAGGAGGTTATGTTTTTGCCGGCTGTTTGTCTCTTTGTCTGTGTACAAGATAACTCAAAAAGTTATGGATGGATTTTGATGAAATTTTCAGGAGTTGTCAGAAATGTGAAAAGGAAGAACTGATTTCATTTTGGGTGTGATCCGGAAGAAACCCTGGATTATGGATCACTTTCAAATTTTCGATAACATTGCAGTCAATGGGGCCAAAAATTTTGTTTCTCAATATCTCCGTTAATTATTGCCCCAAACTCATGAAATTTGACTTAGGGATTGAAAATGGAAACCTCTATCAAATTTCAAAGGTTGATTCGAATCTGATCCAGAACGCAGATTTTATCGCAATCTGTAAATCGCTATATGGGGGAACTGTTGCACTTGGCGGAGGTCTGCGCTCTCCGAGTGCTTTTCTAATTATCACTGTTCTCAAACCAAGAATCAAGTCACACTGCATCACTGCCTGAACTTCTTAAATGAGAATACATTTTTTTTTCAATGACAATTTTCTTTTTAAATTTCTGCACAACTTAAGATGAAAATGCGCAAATGCTAACTTCTGCATGACATTGTTGTCAGCTGTCTTGCTCCATATTCATTGCAGGGATGTGTGTAGAGTATACAGATACTGCATGTGCAGCGTATAGAATTACAGGACTAGATGTCGGACGCTCACATTTGATTTGCAAAATGATATGAAATGTCCTGCAGAGAGAACAGAAATATGACATATCCACAGTAATGAATAGCTATCAAATTTCATGACAGCAAGTTACAAGAAGTTCCTCCCAAACTTTTGCAAATGCTTTGCTATAATGAAACAGGGACTTTTGGCTGAACTGCGAGAATTGATGAGGACCACCAACTGTAGATCGCCTTCAGGCAGAAAACACCTCAGACACCATGACCTACTGTGATTCACTGTTTTATTTAATTCCATTGTTTTCCTGATTGTGATTAAGCCTGCCACAAGAGCCCAGGAGGTGTGTCTGTATATCTATCACTTCCAGCATTCACCACAGGAGGGAAAAAAAAGTAAAAAATTGTGCTGTCCATCACAGGAATTGATGGAGATGTACAGAGATGTACAGAGTGTTTCCCTGGAGTTGTGCTGTGGAAGGTTAAAACTTACAATAAACCAAATCTCTACAACAACAGATTTTTCTCTCTGTCTCTTTTATATCAAATACTCGCTCTTATCAAGTTTTAAGACCTGGTAAAGACCAGATGATTATCTGCTATGTTTTCATATATATTCAAACCCTGAGAATTGAGTGACCATGTGATGTCTGTTTCACATTACTGACTCTTTAATTCTTCTGATTATTCCATCTATGGATGGCTTTACAGTGGTACCTCAACTTACAAAATTAATTCGTTCTGAAAGTCGTTGCGTAAATGAAAAATTTTGTAATTAGAAATGCATTTTACCCTATAAATGGCCTAATCTCTTCCAAGGTGCCCAAAAGTCGGACATAATTTTCAAAAAATTATAAATAATACATGAAATGACATAAAAACCTGTAAGAAATACATGTTAGAATTAGATTATTGCACAATTATACTAATGTAAAGAATAAAGAACCAGAATAACCCACACAGCAATGACATCCGCAAAGATCCGAAACGGACCCGCGAAACTGACCCGTATTGGGGTCCACTTGCACTCAGTGACGGATCTGCTTTGGAGCCGGATCGCGGACCTGCTGGCTCCGCGATGCATCCGGTCACCATCAGTGATTAATACCTTACTTTTACGGCGGCTTCGCTCAGAACTCGCAAATCCGCTGCAGAACCAACAAACTGACTGGACAAACTGATTAATCCAGGTGTGTCTGAGTAGCCACAATTGTCAGACACACCCGGATTAATCAGTTTGTCCAATAATAAAAGGTATTGATGCTCACAAAATGAATAGCCTTTAACTGCTTGTTTGGTGGCTGTAGCTCAGTTAGTAGAGTGGGTTGTCAAGTCATTGTAAGGTTGGAGGTTCAATCCTGGCTCCAATCCACATACTAAAGTGTCCTTGGGCAAGACTCTGAATCCTAACTTGGCCCCAAATTGTCTGGCAGCGCTTTAATACACGCCCACTGGTGTGTGAATGGGTGAATGAGAGGCCAGTGTAAACTGTTTTGAGGGCAGTTGGTGTCTTGACTTTCTGCTGTTAGGTCTATATTGACAATAGTGTTATATTAAAAAACACAAGCCAGTGCAGTTTTGAGCTGTGGCTATATTGGTGTGGGAGTCTAGGTTAGGCATACATTTAGCTTAGTTTGCTATTTTATCGGGATTTTTAAAATGAGATGAACGGATCCAAAACACATCCGAGCCACAGGTTTTTCTGCGTCTGATGCGGATCCGTGGCGGATGTACGGGTCCATGAAGGTAAGGTTTTAATCGCGGATGCGGACCGGACGCATCGTGGAGCCAGCACAGGTCTGCGATCCGCCTCCAAAGCGGATCCGTCACTGAGTGCAAGTGGACCCCGATACGGGTCCGTTTCGCGTAACCCTCCAAGCCAATGGGATGCCAGGAAGATGCTGAGCGATAGCCAATGACGCACCTCTTTCAAACCGAGATACAGAGCCGACAAGTATGTTTTACGTTCGGTGGGCTCTGGGAGCTGCGAGTAGCAGCACGTATTTTGACATTTTTCACCTTTGTAACCTGGAATTTCTTCCATATATGGATGCAATATTATTCTGAAGAGGCCTTTCATTAGCTGGAAATTTCGTTAATAGATATGTCCGTAAGTAGAGGTACCACTGTATCTTCTTGGCTTCTGTCTTAAGATGTTGCTTCAATATATCCACGTTATCCTTCTTCCTTATGATGGCGTCCAATTTGTGAAGGTCACCGGTCCCTCTGGCAGCAAAGCAAAACGACAACATGATGCTGCCACCACCGTGCTTCAGTGTTGGCGGTGCTCCACATAAGATGATGGTCATTAAGACCAAACAACTCAATTTAAATCTATTCAAAGCGCAGGCGACATCTACAGAAATAAGGATGTTTTTCTGCATATGCAGTTGGAAACTGTCATTTGGCTTGTTAATATTGATTTTGGAGCAGTGGATTTCTCTACAGCTCATGTTGGTGCAGAACGTGTCACACTGTGGATGATGTTTCTCTTTCAGATGTCACCCAGCGTCTTTGCAAGGTTCGCCATTGTTGTTCTGGGATTCATCTTGCACCGTTCGCTTAAAAGCAGAATCATCAGTAAGTCACCGCTCAGATCCTTCCAGGACGACTGTGCGCTCCCATGCTGTGCATGCCTATTGATATTTGAAGAGATGAATGTGGGACCTTCAGGCGTCTGGGAATTGCACCTTAGGATGAGCCAGACTTCTGAAGGTCCATTATTCTTGCCCTGATGCCTTGGTGGTTGATTTCTTTTAAATTTTTCCATGACATCATGCAAAGGAGGCCCTTTTGTTTGAAGGTGTGTGTTGGAACACGCTAATGTTATGTACGTGAAAACAGAGAATGTTTTTCAGTTACTGAAGGCAGGAAAGACCACAAACACAACGATGCAGCAGTGAAGGCCTGATAAAGCATCTCCAGGGAGGATTCTCAGAAACTGGTGATGTCCATGGGCTCCAGACTTCAGGTGGACACTGATCTAAGTGGTTATATTTATATATATGTCACTTTGTCCAAAAAAACGTGTGAATATCACTCTCCAGATTCCTTTACAAGTAAAAACAGATATCATTCACAGAAGAAGTCGAGATGATAGAGGATGAAATGGCTTTAGGACGAATAGTTCCTACAGATGTGCAATGAGACCATGTGGTCTGGGTGAGACACTGACCAGCTCCAGCAGGGAAGTGGGTGAGACTTAAAGTTTGTATAATCAACTTAGATATCATGAAAATGTCTGCATGCCAATCCAAACTATTGTCGACAGATCAAGTGTGCTCTTAAGCTCCACATTTTTTTTGGAGTTTCATTCTCTGCACCTTTCAGTCATGACATTTACTCAGTTATATAAGCAAATAAAGCTAGACTGAAGTTATTTTCCCTTTCTTGCGGATGGCAGAGTGCTTAAGGGGGGTTTTTTGGCACAGCTCCATCACAGCTGGTAGAGCAGGTGCTAGAAGAAGCCCCGGAGAAACTCCAGTGGAGCAGACCTGGCCTGTAGGCAGCCTGCTGCCGTCTTGCCAAAAATGACAGGCATGAAGAACTCCAACTTTTTCTCAGATCACACTTTGATCACATAAGTGCAGTGATCTGGTACTATATTATGACATTCAGTTACAGTACAACTTACTTACTAAGAATTATTAGTCCTGTGCTGCTCTACAGCCTCAGGGATTATTGCAGGAAGCTATTAAACTCAAAAGGCATTCATTTGAAACCACAGGTCTTTTTAATATTCACCATCAGGATTAGGGGTTACCCTGCATATGTGTTTGATGCTTGCAGCACGGCTGTAAAGATTGCAGCATTGGTTGATGAGTCAAGCTACAATTTTGCCACAGCAGCGTCTGAACATGAACTCAACTGTCTGATGTGTTTTCATGAAATCCTTTCCAGAAGAGACAAAGATAAAGCCAACCCTGATGATGGATTGTCCTTGTATGGGTCTTGCCTCTTTTTTTCTTCTTCCCACATTTACTTTACTTACAGCCCAACTGCCACTGACCTCAATTTCATCATCTTTCCCATTCTCTCGGAGACACTTGAAAGTTGCAGTCTCAACCGGCTGATCTGGGACTGGCTGAGCGCCATTGCTCTTCATCGTGTTTGTTCAGATCTTTGAACCCATTTTGAGTACAACTGAAGTCGATAATTTGAGGTTATTTTTCCCTCCCTCGTATTGACCAGCGTATAAAGTACATATATCAATACTGAAAACTCTGTTCAGCGACTCTGGGATGAAGGCAGACGTAGAGCAAATTAGCAACATGATGAAATGTAAAGTTAACAGAGAACAAGCAGAAACTAAAGGAAAGAAACAGAGGTAACGCTGCACAGCAAACTCTGGCCTTTAGAATAAAAAAAAAAAAAAAAACAACTCAGTCTTTACTGACCACAAAACATACTACAGTTATTTATGTATTCATTTATTTAGATTATTCATTCATATTAATTACAGTGAATAGCATGGATTTAAGTAGACCTACTGGTCATTTGTATTGACTGACTTGCTATTTTCTTTGCATAATTTTTTGAGTCAGTTTTTCACCAACTTTTTCCAAAAATGTTGTAACTTGATTACTCCATCAGACTGCTTAAAAAAAAGGAATCAGTCACATATAAATTACACTTTGATTGTAGTGTAAGAGTTAACTATACCTCTCCATCAGCCTGTGCTTTTTCCAAATTAGATGAAAATAAAAATGTTAAATCTGAGCAAAAGAAGATTCTGTTTCCTATTTCTTCCATCTTTTCAAAAACAAAGATGGAAAAGAACAAAAGTAAACGTGTTGGTATTTTAATGAGAAATATCAAATATCCTCACATTTGAGGGCTCAAGCGGCTGCGACGGGCCTTTTTTCTGCTGCGCTTCTTTTCAAAAAGCTGAAGTTACTTATCAGTGAAATTAAAAAGCTACAACTCGGGGTGTGTGTTTGGCTGGAAACATGAAGTTGTTGTTGTCTTTATTAGTCGCTGCAATAAGCCTGTTTTTCGCTGTACATCTTTTCAAAAATTGGTGCTGCAGCTTGCTCTATATTAAACTTACATCTGTAGTTTGACAGAGACGAAAGGACAGAAAAGCTGATCCCACAGAGGTGGGAAACGGTGCCCAGTGAGACGATGTTCTCCTCTATCACACACAGTTGCTCCTATTTCACACAGCAGTTGTGACATATTTGCAAAAAAGCCTTCCTGATTAAAACCGCTATTCCACTTTGGAAACTGACAGACTGAACATAGATGCTGCAGACGGTGTGTGAATTCAGAGAGCATGTTAGTTCTGCAGAAGCATCCGACTGAAGCATCGTTGGTCTTCTGGAGCTGTTTAAAGGATATTTCCATCCAAAAAGAGGTGAAATATCAGCACCAAATGAAGTTAATCATCATGAAAGCACTATTAGTTTCGTTTGTGACCCATGTGATGGGATAAATGAGATCTTGAAGTTGAAGCATTTGCTCCACCAGCTACATTTTTTTTTTTGGTCTGTGAAAACAAACCAAAAAAACAAAATGCCCACACACAGGAGCCCCCCCCCCCCCCCCCCCAAGACATGCTGCCACTCAAACTGAGAGAATACACATGCATTTTACCACTAATGAACATCATTTCTGCTTTTGTAGGTTCCCTTGCATCATCATCATCATTTCTTTTTCTAGAAATCAGTTCTTGTCACAGAGTAACTGCAATGATACCACACAAAATGAGATGTTAACTTCTGCCTCGATTCTAAAATTATCTAAATAATACAGAGAATCTCGCTTATATGTGTAGGTTCGGTTCCTGCAGGCAGACATACATTCGGTGCAAACTTCAAAATGACATCCCCAGCATGTGTTTGCTTTAAGAGGACTCGTGTTTCGCTGACAGTTCCTTCTTTTTTGGTCGTTACTTTCCACTCTGTACATGAAGCTAAGAAGATGTTCGCTGCTCCGACTGCATCCTTGACAGTAATTGTGTCGGCCGTGGGGAAGCTTTCACATTGGGCTGTCTGCTCGAGATGGGAAGGATTTTTTTTTTTTTTTAATCATTACTATAAAAAGTGGAAAGGCAAGATTTTATTGTCAATAAATTGTTTCCTGCCTTGACACTGGTCAGTAGCAGAGACTGAGTAATAGCACATACTGCATGAAAACTGAAAATGAGGTTGGATACAGAATTGGCCTTTAAAGACCAGCCTGCGTCTGATTTTGACAACTGGCTCTGTTTGAACATTTTCAAGTCGGCTCCTCATTTATCTGTGAAATTCTGTGCACAACAAAACAGTTTCTAAAAGAGAAGAGCTTTTTTTCCCTTTTCTACTGAGTGTTGACAGATATTGTTTGACATCGAGCAGCTCTGTATAGTTAATTACAGTTCAGTCATGATTTACTTGCAAAATCTTTCATTTGTTATCTGTTGAAAATGTTTCCAAATGAAAAACTAAAGAGACGGTTGCACTCAGTACAAGTGCACTTTAGCTCAAACAGCTAAATCTTCACATTCAACACTTTGGTATTATGGGAAATGTGTTTGTGAGCTGTTTGAGGAATGTGTCAGGAAATGTGTCTAATTAGATATAAATGCAAATGATCTAAGCTCCAGGATAACTGTTAATTGATCTTCACACTGTGAATACAAAAATACATCACCTGACGAATGTGTTAGCAAAATAACACGCATATCCTGAAACTGTCTTACCTATAAGGCCACAAGGTAAATAGTGTAGTCACTCACCTGGTGATCATGAGTAAATTACTCTATGAAAATTATATAATAAAAAAAAAAAAAAGAGGGGAAAAGAGTCAGAGGTTCTTCTGTGGTGTAATGTTTGTGATTTACTAATCTTGATCTATGGGCTCTTAAATAGAACCATAGAATATTAGAAAGGCCTTTTTTTACCCCTTTACATTTTTGTCACCCTTTAAATGTATACTTTTTTTTTCCATCTCCAGGAAGAACATCACATCCTTGACCCAGTGGGAGAAGAACGGAGGGGCATGCTGTTTCCATTTTAAAGAGATTTAAATATCTAGCCAGGAGCGTGGTGAAAGATGTGATCAAGCTGGCTTTGTTTGGCAACTGAGCCTGGCGTTGCCCTGGAATCAAACTAAAGATGATGCAAACAGCCACAAATGTCACATGATGTCACAAATTTTTGAGCCCCATTGACCGCAATGTTATCGAAAATTTGAAAGTGATCCAGAATCCAGGATTTCTTCCGGATCACACCAAAAATTAAATCAGTTCTTCCTTTTCACATTTCTGACAACTCCTGAAAATTTAATCAAAATCCATCCATAAATTTTTCAGTTATCTTGAACACAGACAGACAGACAGACAGACAGATAAACGCCGGCAAAAACATAATCTCCTTGGAGGAAACAAACAAACAAACAATGGTTCTTGGGTAAATCATAAATTTGATGTCTGTGGTATTTGGACCAAACATGTCAGGTAACATCTCATTAACAGTGCAGGAAACTGATTCATCCTCTGAAAAATGGCATCATACGTCTCTTTTACTGTGAAGTGCAGAATGTCCCTAAAATTGTTCGCTGTGAATTTACTAGATCACAGGCGTTAGAGCAGCGCTGCATAATTTTCAGGTGGAAAAAAAATTAATAGCTTCAAAATCCTTCTGACATTTCATTGACTCATTAATGTGGAAGGGACCCCTGCCGGGCCTGAAATTGACTTTGCTGGCGTGGCCTGAATCGTTCTCATAAGAGCACAACATCCGCCACCATCAACGCCTCTGATAGCTGCCGGCGTTGGCCAGACGGTAGACAGCTCACTGTTCCAGGTATGTTCATCAGAGCGGACGTTCTGAAGACACTGGAGGAGGACTGGATCAGGGGAAGCGATGAAGAAACTCGTTTTTACTCTTTGGAGAGAACTACGAGAAGAAACAGGGTGCGAGTCTGACACCTTGGTGCCTCGTTAGGTTCTGGCTTGACTTGTGTTTTCATTGTGGTTTCCTGGTTTGGTTATAGAGTTGTTCATTTGGTGATTCAGTATTTGCACATTTCACTGATGGTTGAACATGTTGCAAACACACTGCATGGCAGGCGGACTAATATCTGAGAGCGACGTGGTTTACTGAAACTAGTGCTGGTTCCTGTTGAAGTGTGTAGTTGGCCTTTGTGTCCGCCAGGTTCCAAGTTTTTGTAAACTAAATCTAGTTGACTTTAGCTGGTGTCTGCAGAAGTGTCTGTGCACGTATGCTTGTTAGTCAGCCGTTTGCTTGTTTTTGTGTTCGGTTTTACTTGAGAGTTGGGTGCAGTGTTTTTGCCCACCCGTTGCTGAGAAGGCGGGCAGTCTGTGGCCGGTCTCTGATGGTTCTGTAGACTTCGCTGTTATACTGGGCTTCAGCTGGTAAACCGATGCAATCGACTGCCGTCTGTGGGTGGAGCTCAATTAGTGACTTGTTATTTATGACCGAGCTGGACCACAGCGAAACCGTAGAGGATCTGGGGTGGCGAGGATAAAATAAATAAAAAGCCATAATGATTAGAATAGATTGAGATCTTGTCACTTTGAATATAATTCACAAGTAACTCGTGTACCTCTGAAACAGTCAGCTTCTGAATGATGATAACTTACTATCTCAAAGTCATATAAAGGTTTTCCTTTTGCCATCCTTTATCACCGTCTTGTAGGCCTGCTGTCACAAAGCATGAAAGAACAGTTAACGTATAAAAGGTGCTCTAATGGGGTGTATACCGCATGGAGAAATTTAGACTTGTAAAGGTTTCTCCACTAATTAACTAGATTTTAATTAGTCGGTCCTCTGTAGAGTTGAAAGCAAAATTCATCATAATTTTCAGCAGATTTAAGCTGCCAAAGAAAGAAAAAGTCCTAAATGAGGACACATTCTTCTGGGTTACTTGTAATTTTCACTGTTTTTATTTGAGTCTAATATTTGGACATTAAATTACTCAGAAACTTTATAACCGTGACTGGAGACATTAAAAAGCCTGTTTTCTCAGACCATGCAGCCGGGAATGTCCTGTCATGTTAGATACTGTCTTCATGCTTCAGATTTTACTTCATCTTCTTCTTCTTAAACACTTACTGTGTTTAATGAAAACTAATCGCAGAGTTTTTGGGACTTTTCAGATGCAGTAATTCTATCAAACCCAAGTCACAGCTCCCAGATAATGCCTCATTTGCTTTCAAGCAAAGCGTCCTCTGATTTAGTTTCCTTCTAATTCTGATTCCTTCTAATGACTTGAAGCAGTGATAATTGTTCTGTGTGTGTGAAACATGTCATCACATTTATATACATCAACAAAAAATAGCTCCAAAGCTTCACTTCAGAAAATGCTTCCTCAAAAACATCATGAACTACCTGCACTGTTGGTTTGCAGGTAGTTAACTGGTTTAACACCACAGCACTTTGAGTTTAGCCTGCAGTTAAACTTAAAGTTGAGCCTGATTGCAGCATCAGGTTTAGTAGGTCCAGCCGGAGATCAGAAGTTCAATTTCAATTCAATTTTATTTGCATAGCGTCTGTTACAATGTCAATTGTCTCTAGGCACTTCACAGAGACCCAGAGCATGACCCCCCGAGCAAATATAATTAACTAAAATTATAAAATCAAATCCTAAACAAGGATAATGGCAGGTAAAAAACTTCCACAGTGGGAGAAAAAAAACCTTTAAGCTAAACAGTGGCAAGGAAAAACTCCACTTTAAGAGGAAGAAACCTTGAGCAGGACCTGGATTATATGGAGGGACCTTCCTGCTGAAGGCCAGCTGGAAGTAAAGAAAGAAATAAAGAGGGGAGACAGGACAGAGAGGAGGATGGAGGACAAAGAGAGGAGAGCACAGAAATGACTGAATGAATGACTACATAAATAGATGCAGGTAGCAGCCCTGAGGTGAGATGGTCAGAGGACCAGGTCGCTGGTCACCACACTGAAGTACGATAAAAAAGTACACAGACTCGGTGTATACTACATTAAATTAACTGCTCTGTGTTTTTTTAAAAAAGGATTTATTTAAAGTTGATACCTTATTCCCTTTCCCACCCCACAAATTGAGACGATGTCCTGAGGTCTAAATGAAACATCTGGGACGTACTTTGGTCAAAATGACCAGTTGCGTATTTACTAGCTGTTTATAGCTGCTGGTATTTGGTAGCGACGTGAGACGCTCCATTCCTCCCGTCTCCATGTGGTTTGCAACCGTTCAAACCGTCTTTACATTTCTGTGCAAAGATGATCTGGGTCTGTGATGTTCACAGACCCCTGCCTAGTCTGAAGCGCCCATTCAGTGACATATTTTTCCACTTGGGCCGCCTGAACAAACGTGACAGTTTGTTATATACCGATATGTCCAACCCTTAACTGTCCCCTTTAACTAAATAAATCACTGTCTTTTCCTTCCACGGGTTTCTGAGTTTTAGTCTTTTTGTCTCCACTGAACTTTAGTTATAACATGCCTGAAAAACCAAAAGCATAAAAGTCATTAAAAACACATCTAATAAAGAGATGGTTATAGACACTTTTGTCAGGAGTCAATGATCCATTCTGAGTCGTATTAAAAGTTGAGAGTATTTTATGTTCAATTAAACTGCAGTTGTTTTTTAATACGTTTGTTAGCCTCACAGCTGAAGTAAGATGTTATCAAGTACCAGCTGTTCCAGCTGCAGGAAGGCTGAGCTGCAGCGTCCCGCCCTCTGATGCTTCCCAAGTATGAACCTCCAGGTACATAATTCCAGATTTGGCATACTTGAAATTGAGAAAAAAAACTTATATATGGTTGAAAAGCTACAGGTGGCAACAATCAAGGAAGGTAATGAGAGCTTAGACAGAGACCAAGACACTTCCTGATTGATTCTTTTTGTTCTTACTTTTCACAAGTTTTATGTGAGAAGCCACCAAATGTCAGGCTTGATTTTTTTGTTCTCCTCACAGGAAATAAATAGATGACAACAAACTAGTGATCAGCGAAGTGTCCTTCCTTGAAATAAAACATTGTCCACTATTTCACTGTCACATATCTACAGTTCGCTGTGGCAGTTGATATTTCTTCACAAACAGGCATTTCAGAATATTTGGGTCACCCTTTTTAATCAGTTTTCATCCAAACTAAAAACATTTCATATCTTTCTGTGGCATCAAAACAGAATTGTAGCTGCAATACGATCTTACTAGATTGGACAAAGAAAAAGAAAAAGAAATCAAGGTTTTCCAAAACCAGATAAGCTAATAGCCTTTCACCCACCTGTTTCTCAGATGTTTCGCTCAACATAAAACTGTTTTGTATCATAACTTCATGTCAATTCACACTTAATGTTCTTTGATTTTATTAACCATTTAGTCACCAATACATTCTAAAGATCAAATATATTCTTTATGTGAAGTATTCAGACCCTTGTGTTTTTCCAGCTGAAGACATTTTCTGTAGAAGGAGTGAATATAATGAGAACCATCATCTGTAACAGCTATTCACAGAAAAGTTTTCCTCTCAAACCACAATGACTTGTTACATGAATTACAGGCTTTCAGTGTATTGAGACATCATTCTCACGTACACCCACCTTGTCACAATCTTCGACAAAACATCAAGTTCTGAAGCTGGAAATAATCATTTTGAAATAATCATGTGTCTTCGTCATCAGGACAAAGCATTCGTCTCCAACTGCGTTCATGGAGCGTTATTTGAGTTTGGCGTCAGGGATACGCGATTAAACTTGTCATTCTGCTGCTGGGATCGTGTATACGATCGCTTTCGCTCCTGCTGATGTTTCCATTTCCCAGCGACTCTGCCGTTGCTTGCATAATTGCATCCTTAGACCACCTAGAGATGCAGCCTTGTTGGAAAATCCATTAGTGTGCCACAACGCTCTGTCCCTGGGACAAATACGAGGGGTTTCCAACAAGGTTCGCCATCACTCTGAGCGAGTGAATAAAACACAGACGCTTTCCTCTCAGCCTGGCCTTCGTGTATTGTTCTGCTGCAATGAGGAAAAGAAATGACTCACTGAGTTCAAAAGGTTATGCAAAATGAAGTATTACAACAGCAGGAGCGAGATGCACAAAAAATGCAAAAACACATTAAAAAAAAGTGAATAAATTAAAATCACAACGTACTCTTATTTGAATGGGAAAAACATGTGGCTGTGCACGACAGCTACTTATCACAAGGATGGCTGCTCCGGTGGTGTTGGCAAGACATTGTTAATACGATTTA
The DNA here is from genome assembly GCA_018398805.1 of Hirundichthys speculiger. Classification (NCBI taxonomy): domain Eukaryota; kingdom Metazoa; phylum Chordata; class Actinopteri; order Beloniformes; family Exocoetidae; genus Hirundichthys; species Hirundichthys speculiger. The sequence goes on from JAGFBZ010000229.1 coordinate 2,212,387, forward strand.
AGAAGTGAACAAGTATTTTTGGGGTTTTTCAGATAATGCAAGGCTTCTGCCCCCACTTTAAATTACCAAAATCTGTGTGAGAAAACAGCCAGTAAAGCCCTTCATCTGCACATCCGTCTCCCTCCTGATCAACCGCTACTGCATGACTCAATGTTCCCCCCAACAGTTTGACTATTTTTGACCTTCCATCAGTAGTCAGATCTACAAGGCATCTTTGACGATAAGACTGATGACAGTGTCGTGGAAAATTTGAAAACAAGATGCTTCAGATGTGGTGTTAGGTACAACAAAGAAACTCAGAGATAAAAGGGGTCAACAGACTCTATCATGCACTGTGAGAAATTTTCCCAGAGGGCAGGGCAGTCACATGTTGTCTTGATGAGATTTTCCTTTCGCACCTACCAAAACGCATATCAAATGAATTCCTGTCCCTTGTTTTAGCAGACTTCCACCACCTACTGAAATGTGTATTAAATCAGTTCCTGCCTTTTTGCTCTGTCAGACTTGTTAATTCACATCCCACAATGTGAAATAAATAATCATTGTTTGGTTTGCTCTCTTTCATCTGGCAGACTTCCTAAAGTCACCTGTAAAAGACATGGAGATGTTTGTTGTGACGGACACAACCATCCAGTCTGCAGACTACATGACTGTGTCCCGCTGTTGCGCTCAGCTTAAATAAACTCTGTTAAAGTTTGAGCTCTCTGCTGTTGCATTTTGTTAAGGATCTATAATTTAGTTTGTGTGATTTATGAAAATTGCCTCAACAACAGTCTGAACAGCCAAAAGCCACATAAAATGTGTGTGTGTTTTTTTTTATTGTTTCTTTTTTTGTTAGCTTGTTTTTTCCCAATTTGAATTCAAGCCACGTATCAATTTGGTTTGAAATGCAAATCCAGCTGGATTTGCACGGATGAGTCTCAGTGAACAGTTTGGTTGCTCAAATACAATTTCAAATGTTCTTTTGTGTTTTTGCAAAGTGCCTCAAACAACAACAACAACAACAACTCTGTCTACCAGAGTGGGTTCAGAGCCTGGAGAAGATTCTGTCTGGTAGCTCTCATAGTTTTGACATGGCGTACAGCTGACATCATGATGACATCAACGGCTTGTGGACGGATGTCGAAACAAAGCAACACACAGCGGTTGGGGGGAGGGGGGGGGGGAGTATTCCTCCTTTAACTAGCTTGTCCGTTGGCTAACAGTTAACCTGCTTGGACCATGAACCCCACTGTAAAGATAAACCGCTGGAGACAGCTGCCCAAAATGAGTTAGCAGAAGCATCTTCCATCCCTGTGACGTGCAGAAAAGTGCACCAAGGCGCCACGTAATACTGTTTCGCAGGAAGCAGCAGCAGGAAACGCTCACTACCCTCCATTTTGGTTCGTTTACATCCACTCCCGTGTGCTTGGGTTACAGTGACAACCATAACAAAGACACACGGGTCAGATTCCACATTTACATTTCTAATGTAAATAGTCAGTCAGAAGGGATGGATTCTGATCAGATAGACCTCCAGATAAAGCTGACTTCCTTCCCTCTACTCCGTTGACAGTTGTCTCCATCTCACATTCAGTAAAGCTGAATTCAGCTTTGCTGTTGCTTTTGTTGCCATGTCTGTTTAATCCGTCCTGCGTCCATTCACTGGCGAATAATGGGACCGGAGGTCAGGCTCTATGTATGTGTGGAAAATTCCATAAAGACCGAGACTCAGAAAAGTCACACGGCTTTATAAACCTGGCAAAAGAATCCCTTCACACATTTCTGTCCACAGAGAGTTGTATGGACCCGAGACCTGGTGTGTTGAGAAGACTTGAAGATGTGTTTGTCACAGCAGCTATTCAAGGAGGTCTTATGTAAGGCTCAAAGCTTTGCGCTGCTGCTCTGAACTCCTTACTCCAGATTGTTCCTTCATGTATACGAAACTGAAAAGAAAAAAAAAATCTGTTTTTCTATTCACGTCTTTGGAGAAAGCTTCCATTTGCAGTCAAGTTTCATCTGTTTTCCAGATTCATCCCACGCCGCCCTATATTATTTATTATATAACGCTCAGAGGCCACCTGAGGGCAGCAGGTCGCTCAGCAGCGTCTCATAAACAACCTTTATCTGTTTCATGTTGCATTAAGTTTGGTGTTAACATCTTAACATAGTTGAGGCATTAGAGTCTAAAACTTCATAAAAAAAAGAAACTCCAGAAAATCCCAGGCAAACAATCAACAATATGACACCTCGGTGTGATAACCTGGAATTCCCAGTGGACATCAGAGACTCTGCAGGAAATTAAAGTTGTCCTTTCTCCCATTTATGACACACTGACTGAGTAAACAAGTCCCAGTAAACTCAGAGCAAGTAAAAAGAGACCAGGAGCAACGTTTATACAGGCGGGTACCGTGGCAGGAAAAAGTATGTGAACCTCTTGGAATGAAGTGATTTTCTGCATAAGATTGCTTGTGATTATCAAATACACCGTTTAGATATTGTAGCAGTTCCTCAGACCTAAGAAAACACGGAGAGCTTCGACGGGTGCAGTGGATTCACGTTGACTTCAGTGGACACCAAGTATCACTGTAGTACATCTAATACACCGTGAAGACTGAAAAGAAACATAAAATACACCTGCTTCAGTGCCTTTGTTTAACACAGGACATGAATACATTGCATAAAGTACAAACTTTGTGAACTAATAACTTCAAACATATACTTTGCTCCAAGGGCTGCAAAGTATTTATGTCATTAAAGTTTGTGCTGCGCCGAAACCTTCTGCTGCATTCCAACAACTGTGCACTAGCAGTCCACATTCATAAAGAGGAAAGGAATCCTCCTACTTCCTCCTCTGGTCCTCAGCACCGGCCAGCATTGCCAGGTTGGGAAATGTAGGATTATCATTCCAGAGACTCAAAATTATCGTATTTTGAGGGAAATTATCATACATGTCATAACTAAAATAACAAGTCCAATGATGTGCTATAGTCAAATATAATCAACGGCACTACATCAGCCCCAACTCACAGTTGCGTTAGACTAATGTGTCCCCCCAAAACAAATGAGAGGTGGGAATTTAGAGCCAAATTTAAACTCTGTTTAAATCTCGCTCACTCGACTTCCTGATATGGTCCTGACTGTGAGCGTCTCGTGGGGCGGCCGAAGCCGACCATTCAGCCTATCACCCGCTTTGTTCTGAGACAAACATTCGTATCTCACGCTCAGCAAATCATGATTGGCTGGAAACACGTCACATGGGAACAGATGCCTTAAGGGTTTACAAAAAACTCTCCGGCAGACAGTTGCGGCAGGCAATAATTTGAAATGGTCAAATTATCATTTGGACTTTTTTTTGGTTATTGATCGTACATCGTACAAATACGATAATTATCGTACACCTGGCAATGCTGGCACCGACCAAAAGAAAATGTGCTGAAAATCCCTCTCACTTGTGTTTTTCCAGTTTTAGTGAAGGCACGACTTATTATCAACTAAGCTACAGCACACTCTACTGGACATCACTGGTAACGACATGAAATTATCTTATAAACACAAAAAACGGACATTTACAGATATTCCCAATGTGAGGGACAAGATGGCACATCAAACAATTTAAACAAAAGCCTGTTGGCTCCTGTGGTTTCTGTAGTTTTCACGACATGAGTTTGAAGGTCTGGTATGAAGTGACAAACATTTCATGGTTCTGCTCACAAGGATCATTGTTCTGATGTGAACCAACCTTTGAAAAAACGAGATCGCTGGAGATACATGATCTACATGAGTCTGAAAATATCACTGGAGCTGGCACGCATCTGTGTTTCCAAGGCTACCACATGCAGGTGATTAATCAGACGCGTCGTTCATGGCAGAACCCCACCGAGCAGGCCACTGCTCTCAAAAAAAACAAAACCTCAAAAAAAAAAAACAACCCCAAAACAAAAACATTACTGTATATCTGTTGTTGAGCACCTTGTTTATCTGCAATGCTACTGGGAAAATATTTTGTGTGCTGGTGAAATAAAACGTGAATTATTAAACGTGAAGACTGTGTATGGCATAAAACAAAAAGGGAGAGTGAAGCATCGTAACTGAGAAATGTGATGGAGAAGCATCATGACTGGGCTTGTTGCCTCAGTGCCTGGACCACTTTCCCCTGATGGACAAATGGACCGACCTGGACCTGAAGCAGGTCTGCAGAAGGGAAAGGTTGATCATTATTGAGTTGCTTGAAGCCATTGCTGCAGAAGGTCTCCAGCTCTCTGAATCCCCTCATTTGTGCAGATAAATATTCAGTTCTGTCAGTTTTTAAGCACTTTAAACCTGAATTCCAAAAAAGGTTGGTGCTTTTCTTTTTTGAAAAAAAAAAAATCTGAATAAAAAGGAAAAATACTAAATTTTTTTTTTCAAATCACACGTGCCAATATTTTATTCACAACAGGACATAAATAGGCAAGGCAAGGCAAATAACCATATTTGAACATGATCCAGAAGAGTTGTCATGTCCTGTGGACCAGGACTCATTTAAAATGGACTGTTTCAAAGTGGAAACTGTTCTATGATCAGACGAGTACATTTTGACTTTCTTGTTGGTGATCATGGACACCGTGTCCTCCGGGCTAAAGAGGAGGGAGACCTTCCAGCGTGTTAACAGCGTTCGGTTCAAAAACCAGCCTCTCTGATGGTATGGAGGGGCATGAGTGCATACGCTATGGAGAGCTGGCATGTTTGGGAAGGAAATATGAATGCTGGAAGGTGTTAGAGGTTTTAGAGCAACATCTGCTCCCCTCTAGAAGACGTTTATTTCAGGGAAGGTCTTGATTATTTCAGCGGGTCAATGCTAAACCACGTACTGCAGCTGTTACAACAGCATGGCTTCATCAGAGAAGAGGTCCACCTGCTGAACTGGCCTGACTTCAGTCCAGATGTTTGACCGAGGAAGAACATTTGGTGCATCATTTAATCAAAAAATACGTCAAAAACGACCACAAACTCTTCAGCAGCTGGAAACCTTTATGGCAAGAATGGGACCGAACTCCAACACCAAAACTCCAGAAACTCAGAACCTCGATGCCCAGACGTCTTTCAAACTGTTTTGAAGAGAAGAGGAGAAGCTTCACCGTGGTGAACAATGCCTCTGTCCAACTATTTACAGAGCTGTAGCTGGAATCACATTCAAAACGAGCTCATTTAGTGGATAAAAGTGTTAACATTTCTCAGTTTAAACACTTTTTATGTTATCCGTGTTCTGATGTGAATAAAATATTGGCTCATGAGATTTTAAAGTCTTTCAGTTTTTGTTTAATTCACATTTTAAAAACGTCCCAACTTTTCTGGAATTCAGGTTGTAGCCAACGTCAGAAAGTGGTTCCGAAAGAGCTCATGGGATTGTGGTCAGAGAACTTCCTGCAATGGAAAATTCTTCTCTCTCACTCCATCAACTTTCAGAACCAGATAACTTTTTTAAAAAAGTTACAATTTTCACCTCCAAATGCTTGTAAAAAATTACATTTTACACTGAAATTGCCCTTGAGAGCCAATATGCAGTCAGTTGGAGTTAACCTGCTATTGACAGCAAGAGTTCATCCATTTCTGGGAAAAATAAACAAATGCAAAAGTGTCCATATGGCCTCTTGGCTGTTAAATGACTTTGTAGAATTACACTAACGCATATAAATGTGCAGAAAATATACACACACGTAACACTGGCAGCTCTGTCTGCCTTGCTGGGAATACCCACTGCTCCAGTAACAGCTGTTTACTGGTGTCTCCTGTGGTCCTCTGCCAAGTGAAACGTGCAGCCCACGACCCGCATTAAGCCACCGAACACAGAGAAGCACATTTGGTATGAATGAGCAAATAAATGAAAAGCAGAAATACATTCAACACCTGATGTGCGTCCCAAGAACGTGGAAGCTACTGACTGCTGACGCTTGAACAAGGAAACGTTGGGGTAAAGAAGAAAGAGTGGAGATCATGGAAAGTAACTTCTAGTCAGGGAGAGGTGGACACAAACTGTAAAAGTTGTTAAAAAAACAAAGGATTATGCAAAAATGAGCTGCTTGCATGGCCGTATAAATCAATGTGAAGCATTCTCATCTAATGGAAAGCTGGGGCTTGTAAACGGGGCCTTATCAATCACAGAGATAGAGCTGCCACCATGTTGACGATGCACCAAACAAACAATATCTAGGATGAGGTCTAAGTGCTATTCCCAGTATGGGCCACATTGTAGATCATTTCTCTTGGAAGCATATTCAATTACAGAGGATGCATGTGAGTGAGTGAAGACCCTGGTTGCTTTGGAGGGAAGGTGGAGCACTTCTTTGTGACTGTATTTCATGAGCAGGTGGTGTGATTGAAAGTCCCACTAAGGCCTACTGTTACTGGGAGCTTTTGCCAAAGGCTGCAGAAGCATAATGGGGGCAATGTTTGATTTTGACCTCCAGTCTGTTGACTTCCTATGAAGTATCAGTACAAATATAACGTTGGTTAGTACTTGACAAACAATTAAGAACGACGCATTGTTTTCAGCTATCACAGAAGGAGTTGGAGGGATACAGTGGTTAAAAAAAAAGTATGTTGTCCCTGGACTTAGCTGTTTTTAAGCATTAAAACGTCATCTCATGTTAATCTAAGTCACAATAACAAACAAAACATGTGTGTTGAAAATGGCTCATTTCACAGCATCTTTATTGGGAGGTCCTGCTGAAACACCTGACTGGATCACTCCAAAAGCTGGACTTTCTTTTTCTGAAATTCATTATTTGATGGATTTTGCTTCAGAGGCCAAGGTCACAGTCCTGCTGCATCACACCACTTCTTCTCAGCTTCAGATGGCAGTAGGCCACGCTGACATTGTCCTGTCAGATATCCTGGTGAGTTTCCTGAGTTTCATGCTGACTTGCAGTTCCCTCCTCTGTCCATCCCAGCGTTTAACCTCCACCTGTGTGTGTTAGATGTGTTCGGGGTGGTGTGGGGACCGGTGATCTAGTCTCTGACCATCTCACCTCAGTGCTGCTACCTGCATCTGTTTATGTAGTCATTTCACTCAGTCATTTGTGTGCTCTCCTCTTCTGTCCTCCATCCTCTCTCTGTCCTGTCTCTCCTCTCTTTTTCTTTCTTTACCTGGCTGGTCTTCAGCAGGAAGGTCCCCCCATATGAGCCTGGTCGGCTCAAGGTTTCTTCCTCTTAAAGTTGAGTTTTTCCTTGCCACTGTTTGGCTTAAAGTTATTTTTTCTCCCTCAGTGGAGGTTTTTTACCTGCCATTATCCTTGATTTGGATTTAATATTATCATTTTAGTTAATATTTTCTTCGGGGGTCATGCTCTGGGTCTCTGTAAAGCGCCTAGAGACAATTGATATTGTAACAGACGCTATGCAAATAAAATTGAATTGAATTGAACTTGGGAATTCATTTTTTCCCCTTGATGATGATGATGGTCCTGAAGCATTAAACCAAGCCTGAATCATGATGTACTTCACAATGGTGATCATTTTTGATATTAGTAAGCTGTGTCTTTTTTTCACCATGAATATTACATATTCGTCTTTCCCAGACGAGTTTGGCTTTTGTTTCTTCATTTTCTCATTAACATAGTGGTGGTCTCATGCGCAGAGATGGTTTCTCGCTTCAGTGACATTTTCGGGCCTTTTTTTTTTACTCATTGGTTCCTTACGGGTTCTTTAGAGTCATCTCTGCAGGGCACTAACATCTGTAAAAAGCCTTTGTCTTACTTACTGACAGATTCTGAAAAAACTGTAACTCTGTATCTCTTTCCGGCCTGAAACAGGCGAACAGCTCATGACCGTATGTCTTCAGAAATCCTTTTTTTGGTGAAGCACACTTCACATGAACCTCCAAACTCATTTAAATAGCTGAACACCAGGTGAGCAAACTAGTGACACCAACGAGCTTTTACTGAAGTAATTCATCTGTGGATTCACATACTTTTCTCCTCCAGCACTGCGAATGTTTAATGAGTTCGTTACATAACGACACATGAAACCGTGTGTTTGCATGTCATCATCTCGAGTGCACTGCATCTGTGTACTATTGAGACTCAGATGAAGACCAAATTAATGTGGCAACCAAGGTGTTCAAATACTTTCTCTTCCTTTTGTGGATGGATTTGTTATATATTATATTATATATTATAATGTAATGCAAACATCTGGAGGTTTGGAGCCTTTTTTTCTCTTATTTTAAGCCCTTATTTTTCCACTGAAAGACATAAATCAGCTCTGAGATAATCCAGCGAGGTTCTACATCAGCATTGTCTGTATTTTCAACTTGCGTTCCAGCAGCGTAGGTGTTGTAATTTACATGTTTCTTCTATGCTTGCAGTTTTGTCGTGCAGAAGGCAGTTTCCGACAGCCTCCAGTCAACATGTGGGTGGAGAAAGAGCACTGTGGCATACGTGTATACACATACATAAACATCAAACACTTTCAAATGACTTAAAACTTAATTATTTTAAAGATTGATGGCTCTGAGAGTCCCATCCCCAGCTGTTCTCCATCACTGCACGCAACACTTGACTGGCTGCTGTCAGTGGGTCACAAGGTTAATGATTTCCTGCTTTGCAAAATCAGATTTACTATATGAGCATGGATTCATTTGTCAGTATTGTGGGGTCCATTAAGGCACCACCAAGCAAAGCCTTAATTAGAAGGACGTAATTGCAGTGATTATCACCCTTCTCTCGAGGCGTTTTAAATGGGCGGAGGAGCAGAAGTCGCCACCAACTTTTGGGAGTGACACAAATTAAACGTGCTGCTCCGAGAAGCCTCACTCTGCAGTCGTAAAGCGGAGCCTCGCATTCTTCTGCGCGGTGACTTCCTTTATCTCCTTCCCTCTCGCCTGAGCAAAATTACTGAGTCATTGCTCAAGTGTTGTTCACACAGATAATGTTCGGTGTGGAAAATCTCAACAAATTAAATTATTCCTACTGAGGGAGTACTGTAATAGAGGGCTGGAAGCATTTGCAGAGACAATCTCATGGAAGAGACAAAAACAACTCCGAAGCACAGTGAAGCTCTGTAGGCAGAACCAGCGCTGCTTTGTCTGTGACACAGATATGCATACGCAATCAGATGGAAGACTGGAAGGCTGCTTCTGGACCGAGGTCAGAGCTGAGATACAGCACCCAGAAGCACATTACCTTATCTCATCCTCTGCTTAGTGTTGTCTTTCTGTCTTATCTCAACCTCGGCTTAGCTCTGTCTTTCTGTGGGCTGTGCCCAAATGGTAATGCTTCACTGCCCTATCTTTCTGAAGGTAATGCTGAATATAGAAGCTCTGGAGCGACTGTTAAGCTGCACTGTGTTTTCAGCCCGCGTTACTACCATTCATACTGATGCAGCTCCAGTGGAATAAAAAAGAACTGACATCCCAAATATGGCTGGTTTGTAGTCTGAATCTGGATCTGGATCTGTAGAGTAAATCAAAACTGGATGGGAAAATAAGAACTGAGCAGGTGGCATTGACCGAGCAGGGGCAGTTTGAGGAGGAGGAGCTATCTGACGATCACATGCTGAGAATATTTTTAAACTGTTTGCTATCGGAATCATAACATTATGTATTTATTTTTTTACCTGAAATAGATGAATATATTACAACATTGAACAATGCTATGTCATGTGGTGTTAAAGCATGATATTTCACAATAGTTTGTGGTGAAATGAGCTGCAGCACAGTTTTTACTAACCCAACAACAAGCTAACTTATTAACCATTAACGTTGGCAAACACATTAGTTAAACTTCAAAGAATAATCAGCTCCTTAAATATATCATCATATTCAAGATGGCATATAATTAAGTACAGTTAAAGTTTTACCGTATTTTCTGGACTATGAGTCGCACCGGAGCATAAGTTACATCTGTCAGAAAATACGTTGTGGAGAGGAAAAAATATATAAACAGGTCACATCAGGCAATAAGAGCAGGTGATAATTGCATCTTTGATAAGTCCCTTCCAGCAACAGCCTGTGGACTTGTTCCTCCATCTGTCGACGTGTCTCTCCATCTGTGGACTCGTTCCTCCATCTGTGGACTTGTTCCTCCATCTGTGGACTCATTCCTCCCTGTGGACTTGTTCCTCCATCTGTGGACTCATTCCTCCATCTGTGGACTTGTTCCTCCATCTGTGTGGATTCCTCCACCTGTGGACTTGTCTCTGTGAGGACTTGTTCCTCCATCTGTTCCATCCGAGTACTTGTTCCTCCACCTGTGGACTTGTCTCTCTTGCTGAGGACTTGTCCTTCCATCTGTGGACTTGTCCCTCCATTTGTGGACTCGTTCCTTTGTCTGTGGACTTGTTCCTCCATCTGTGGACTTGTTCCTCCTTCTGTGGACTTGTTCCTCCATCTGTGGACTCGTTCCTCCATCTGTGGATTCGTTCCTCCGTCTGTGGACTTGTTCCTCTATCTGTGGACTTGTTCCTCCGTCTGTGGACTTGTTCCTCCATCTGTGGACTCGTCCCTCGGTCTGTGGACTCATTCCTCCATCTATGGACTTGTTCCTCTATCTGTGGACTTGTTCCTCCGTCTGTGGACTTGTTCCTCCATCTGTGGACTCGTCCCTCGGTCTGTGGACTCATTCCTCCATCTGTGGACTCCTTCCTCCATCTGTGGACTCGTTCCTCCGTCTGTGGACTTGTTCCTCCATCTGTGGACTCCTTCCTCCACCTGTGGACTTGTCTCTCTTGCTGAGGACTTGTTCCTCCATCTGTGGACTCGTTCCTCCTTCTGAGTACTTGTTCCTCCACCTGTGGACTTGTTCCTCCATCCGAGTACTTGTTCCTCCACCTGTGGACTTGTCTCTCTTGCTAAGGACTTGTCCTTCCATCTGTGGACTTGTTCCTCCATTTGTGGACTCGTTCCTTTGTCTGTGGACTTGTTCCTCCATCTGTGGACTTGTTCCTCCATCTATGGACTTGTTCCTCTATCTGTGGACTTGTTCCTCCGTCTGTGGACTTGTTCCTCCATCTGTGGACTCGTCCCTCCGTCTGTGGACTCGTTCCTCCATCTGTGGACTCGTTCCTCCATCTGTGGACTCGTTCCTCCGTCTGTGGACTTGTTCCTCCATCTGTGGACTCGTTCCTCCATCTATGGACTTGTCTCTCCATCTGTGGACTTGTCTCTCCATATGTGGACTTTTCCCTCCATCTGTGGACTTGTTCCTCCATCTGTGGACTTGTTCCTCCATTTGTGGACTCGTTCCTTTATCTGTGGACTTGTTCCTCCATCTGTGGACTCGTTCCTCCACCTGTGGACTTGTCTCTCTTGCTGAGGACTTGTCCTTCCATCTATGGACTTGTCCCTCCATTTGTGGACTTGTTCCTTTGTCTCTGGACTTGTTCCTCCAACTCCTCCAGTTTTCTCTGCTTTTCTCCAGTCTCTGACAAGTTTTTCATCACTCCAAACTTTCTGTTGCCCAATTACTGTTTTTGGCTGCATATTGTATAATCTTCAGTTTTAATTCTGCAGTACAGCTTTTTCTTTTTGGTGGCACATTTGTGTTCTCTCAGTCTTTATGGTTTACAATTTTATACTTACACTGCACACCATCTCAAAGGGAAACATAATTTTTTGAAATTTAAAATGACATTTACTGCAGGTAGGCCTATTGGAGGAAAATATAATAAAACAGTAACTAATAAATTAATGTTTTTCATTCGCAGTTACTTGTCATTTATACACCTTCACGATATGCATGTTGGATTTGTTATGTACTGTATTATATAGCTTTATAGCCTGGAATGATGAGGTTGGAACTGCCAGGCAGGAGGCCTAGAAGAAGACCAAAGAGGAGATTTACAGATGTCGTGAAAGAGGACATGAAGGTAGTTGGTGTGAGAGAAGAGGATGGAGAGGATAGAGTTAGATGGAGGCAGATGATTTGACCCCTGAAGGAAAAAGCAGAAAGGAAAATAAAAAGACTGTATTGTGTCTATATGTTGTGATTTTATGGACCCAGATCCTAGAGTACCAGAATATTGCCTTGGGTGCCTTTTCCAATCACTGGGTGGGCTTCTGTGCCGTCAAAATAAATTTCCCGTGCAGTTGTCTTAGATGTAAAATTGAAATATGAAAACAGTTCAAGGAACTGCACATTACGGCAGTTTAGATGGGTGTGTTGGTAAACTGGATGTAGCTTTGAGTTAAAATGGGGGTTTATAAAAACTAACTTTCCTTGGACAAAAGTTAGCTTAGAAATAGCTTTGTCAATAAAAATAAAATTATAATATTATATATATATATATATATATATATATATATATATATATATATATATATATATATATATATATATATATATATGTATACACACCTTGTGAAGATAATTTTGTGGCTTCAAACATAAAGATGTACGATTTTAAATTTTTTGTCAAGAAACAACAAGTGGGACACAGTCGTGAAGTGGAACGAAATTTATTGGATATTTTAAACTTTTAAAAAATAAAAAACTGAAAAGTGTATATGTATAAGTGAATATTATTCAGCCCCTTTATTTTCAGTGCAGCAAACTGACTCCAGAAGTTCAGTGAGGATCTCTGAATGATCCAATCTTGTCCTAAATGACTGATGATGATTGTAATCAAGTCTCTGTATAAATGCACCTCTCAGGGTTCAGGCAATCATATTGAAATGGAAGGAGTATCAGACCACTGCAAATCTACCAAGACCCAGGCCGTCCCTCTAAACTTTCATCTGGAACAAGGAGAAGACTGATCAGAGATGCAGCCAAGAGGCCCATGATCACTCTGGATGAACTGATCTACAGCTGAGGTGGGAGGGAGAGTCTGTCCAGAGGACAACAATCAGTCATACACTGGACAAATCTGGCCTTTATAGAAGAGTGGCAAGAAGAAAGACATTTCTCAAAGACATCCATAAAAAGTCGTGTTTAAAGTTTGCCACAAGCCACCTGGAGACACACCTAAACATGTGGAAGAAGGAGCTCTGGTCAGATTAAACCAAAATCAAACTTTTTGGCCACAATGCAAAACGATATGTTTGGAGTAAAAGCAACACAGCTCATCACCCTGAACACACCATCCCCACTGTCAAACATGGTGGTGGCAGCATCATGGTCTGGGCCTGCTTTTCTTCAGCAGGGACAGGGAAGATGGTTAAAATTGATGGGAAGATGGATGGAGCCAAATACAGGACCATTCTGGAAGAAAACCTGCTGGAGTCTGTTAAAGACCTGAGACTGGGACGGAGATTTATCTTCCAACAGGACAATGAAAACATAAAGCTAAATCTAAAATGGAACGGTTCACAAATAAACGTATCCAGGTGTTAGAACGGCCAAGTCAAAGTCCAGACCTGAATCCAATCCAGAATCTGTGGAAAGAGCTGAAGACTGCTGTTCACAAACGCTCTCCATCCAACCTCACTGAGCTCCAGCTGTTTTACAGGAAGAATGGACAAGAATTTAGTCTCTGGATGTGTTAAACTGATAGAAACAAACCCCAAGAGACCTGCAGCTGGAACTGCAGCAGAAGGTGGCGCTACAAAGTATTAACGCAAGGGGGCTGAATAATATTGCACACCTCACTTTTCAGTTTTTTATTTGTTAAAAAAGTTTAAAATATCCAATAAATTCCGTTCCCCTTCACAATTGTTTCTCACTTGTTGTTGATTCTTGTCAAAATATTCAAAGTTTATATCTTTATGTTTGAAGTCTGAAATGTGACAAAAGGTTGTAAAAGTTCAAGGGGGCCGAACTCTTTTGCAAGGCACCTTATTATGTTAAAATATTTGCTTTTATCAATAACTTTTATATTTTTTCTGCTGTCACAGATTATGTTTAAACACTGAAAATATAGTTTTTTTTTTTACAACAACAGCATAATGCTTAAAATAAATCTGAGCAAAATGACAGCCCCCATGATAAATCACCACAGATGCGCTTGTATTGGAAAAATGTAAAACAGGAAGCATTATTGACTCTAACTTCACCTTCCTTCTGAGGGTAGATAACTTAAAGCAACCTGCTGCATCCACAAACAGGTGAACTCTGTTCTCAACTTATTTAACATTAAAAAACTATTTTATCCGCAATGATGGAGACGACCACGGGGGATGGGTGTAGAAACACCTAATCTGCTTACTAACTGTCATATTGTCATATTACATACTAATCTGTTTCACTAACTTCTGTGAAAACAGCAAGAGGTAACGCATACAAGCTACCCACTGATCAGCATTCATTAAATGTATGAGGAGGATGCATTGCTTCTTTTACTGATGGAGATCCCAGATGGCCAGAAACTTAATAAAGCAACTGCCCAGACTTCTAAATGTGCAAGAGGTGTGGTCTTGTTTTCAGTAGAGATAAAAGCACAGTTCAGTCTCAAGGTTTGATTTAATCCACAAACCAGTGTCAAGGTTGCACAAAAACGACCCACCTCCCAACGCAAGCAGAATGCAGAAATGCTGCAGGAGGTACTGACTTCCATTTTAAAGAGCATGTTTGATGCACTTGCTCTTCCCTTCATTACGAGGCTACAAGCTCCTGCTGCTCTTGCAGCACCTCTCCGTAACATATATACAGGACGCTTGATTGATATGAACTCGAAGGCAAAGGCGTTTAAGCTTGGTCATCTGTAGCAGCATTCTTGTAGCAAGCAGCCTGTTTTGGTTTGTATTTTCTGTATTTTACAGAAGCAGCATACTTCTCACTAACAGACTGCCTTTGCTCAGGCATTTCTGAAAGCAAGTATTCCCAGGACATAGGCAGACCCCTTACAATGTTCATCTGAAACTATGAAATTCTTTTGGGACACTGCACTGCTTTGCTTTCCTCCACATTGGCTTCATTCTTTCGCTGCAACGCTTGCCCTTCTCCATGAAACTTACAAAAAGTGGGTCCTGGGTACTTATTCATCACTGGAAAACATCACCTAAGAAAGAGCTGGGGGCCACCACTATTTTTGATCTATTTTACTTTGTGTATGTGGCCTATAAGCAGCAGAAGTTTGAACCCGAGAACAGAATCGTGGTGCTCGTCTAGAACAAATTAACAAGATGCCTTCCCTCAGTAGCCTGCGATGTTATACCACAGACCTCTGCAGAAGACCACAGTGATGAAAACAAAAATTCATCGGCTTGAAGTGAATAACAAAGTTAATGGAGTTTGTGGGAATGAATGTCCCCATGGGTGCACCCCCCCCCCCCCCCCCACCCCCCCCCCCCCCCCCCACCCACCCCCCCCCCCCCCCCCCCCCCCCCCACCCCCCCCCCCCCCCCCCCCAAAAAAAAAAAAAAACTGCGCCCATGTCTACCACTGAGTAAAAACTGTGAACTGGAGGATAACTAGCACTATGCAGACCATCAAGAAGGAGGGCTGTGTTCAGGGCAGTCCTAACCCCCCCCCCCCCCCCCCATGGTGCACAGCCAAGGAGGAAATCATGTCTCTGATAAATGGAAGGAAAACTCACCTGCAGAACTGTGGCAGACAGATATGTGATGTGAACTGGCCATCCGGTCCCATCGGAGTCAGTTTGTTTACATGTTATCAAAAAAATCAATAATTGCATCAGTCCAGCTGGAATCGTCCTTTTAGAAAGCACATACATATGTTAGTCTAGCTGACGCTAAACCAAACGTCCTTTTTTTATTTGTAGCATTTATTCAGTGACAACTGAGCAGTGACATGCGCATTTGTTGCTGGCTGTGGACGGCAACGTCTTCAGATTGTGGAAGGCTGTGAAGCTCTGTGACGATGGAATAAAGTGGAGATCTCCAGTGTATCTTAGTCTTCAGTCACTTTAAAACAGAGACAAGCACACTGATTCAGCTTTAAGGGACAAGAGAAGTTGCAGTGGATCTCGACACCACCTTCACATCCTCCTCATAGGAAGCATCTAAGGGGTAAATTCCCCAAAACTGAAAAAAATTTTACATGTTTTTGACCCTGGAACAGGTCTGTGCACAGACATTGTTTGGTATGAATAATGCTCCAAACACAGTTCCATTTTTTTTTTAATTCCATTTGCATTTATTTCTATACACTCACAGAGCTGTCTGAGCTCAAACTGAGCTCAAACCAGCAGATCCACAAAACTGCAACATTTGTTTTACGGTTCTGGTACATACGCAGTCCAGGCCCAGGATTCACCGGGCCCAATCTTGGCTTGATGGAGTTTGTTAAATAAATGCTTTGATGGTGGGGTGAGGTTTCTGCTCAGCTGTAGGGGGAGGAGTGGAGCAGTGGCTCAGGGAACAGAGCCAAAGTGTGGAGGTGGAGAGACATGAGGGACGCCGTACAGTGTGATACTCTCTTCTGTGTGTGTGTGTGTGGTCCTTTACACTCTTCCACTGCCTCTTGCATCCATTTCATTGTCATTTCATGTTGGAGCACGGGTTCAGGGTGCAGTGTGGTTACCAGGGTCTCGTAAATTATGCAGCCAAGCCAGAGACGTGGGTTACCGTCGGTCTGCAGGGTGCTGGATCTGCACCATTTGGTTGCTGCCGTGGCACGCACGTCGACAGGAAAGGGGCGGGAATTTACGCATGTCACAAAATTAGTACTCAAATGCAGTTGTTTAAATCAGTGGGTCTTAACCATAGGGCTGCGACCCAAACTTGGGCCACCAGCGCCTCCCAGAGGGCCACAAAAAACCTTCAGGTTTGCACCTGAGGGCCGCAGGGCCGTGAGACTGCATGCAGCTTTCGACCATGTGGTGGCGGTAATGCATCACTCAGTTGTTTAACAAGCACCAATACGCAAAGAAGAAGTGGCAAAAATGGAAAAGTTTTTAAAAAGAAAAAATGAAGACGAACGTCCTGCCAAGCCCCTCCACCCCCCCCACCCAAAAGACCACATTTTTACAGAAATGCAATCTCGACTTCATTAAATACAGTTTTGTAAATGGAGTGTGGGCTAATGCTGTCCAACGAATCCCTCGAGCCCTCAAAACTACAGCGGACACCTAGAGGCCAAACACCCGACTCTTGTGGGTGAAACCGCTGGAATATTTTAAGAGGAAGGAAATTGGGCTGCAGGTGCAGAAAAGGTCCGTCGTGTCACTCAGCAACTCTAAACGTTTGCATTTAGATTCTAAATTTGCAGTTTATTTCAATTTCATTTGCAGTTTATTTATTTAATTTAAGAATAGATTTATATTATTTGAATGCATTTATATTATTGCCCCCTTTTATTGATTTATTATATGTATTAGTTTTTATTAATTTAAAGTAAACTCCTAATATTGGTCTTTTTTATTATTATTAAAAAGCCTGACTTGATCCTTGATTTTTGATCTGGTCAAGGAATTATCAGCCTGTTCGGTGTCTTGATACAGTATGTTGCAGGTTAACATACACGTGTTTAATAAAAGTATTTGTGATAATCCCATTTTATAATGTCATTTTATTTGATAAGGTTTTTACTTGTTAAACAGTAAGTGGATTTGGTTTATTGTTGAATACAAACCAAACCTAGAGTGAGGTCAATTAAACCTATACAGTGTTAATATTTAATGGGCCCCGGGCCACTTTGTACTAAAAGAATTGGGCCTCAAGGTCAAAAAGGTTAAGAACCCCTGGTTTAAATCATTTTTCACTCATTCACGGTCCTTGATATAATAAGGAATTCTTTTGAAAGGGTTACCCAAAACTGTTCACTGCCACCGTTCATGAAATTTGTGACACAATTTAGCAGCCACACCGACATTGACTTTCTTGAGTTGTGTTTGCCTTCGTGTCTGTGTGATGATTCACTGTAGGTGACCAATCACAATTCTTCTTTTTTTTTCATGGTTTTGAACAGCAGCAGTTTTCAGCCTGGCACCAAGCATGTGCTGGATACATATTGATTTGGCTCTTTTTAAGTCATCCATCATCCATCAGTGGAGAAAAGGACCTTCGGCCTCTTTGAGCGTGTTGTTTGCGTTTAAGCTGGTGATAGCTTTGACATGAGCTATAACTCGATCGATACTGGATGGCATTATGGAACGTAAATCATGACTGAAACAACATTTAGCTATAATTAAGCAGGCTTAAACCTGGTGGGCTCGGGATCCCCTGAGACAAGTGGAGATGGATGTGTGTGGGTGGTGGATGGTAGCTGGAGCTCAGGGAGGTCTGGTTTATCCTCACTGAAACAATGGCTGTTATATTTAATTGACAGGTTACATATTTTAGCACATACCTGCTGTCGGCTTTCCTCTAGATGTGCGCTTGTGAGCGTGTGCACCTTTGTCACTGTGAAAACTAATTTTAGTGCGTCGTGTGATGACATCTGTTCAAAGCACCGTGTGCATTGTTTATTACCTTTTTCTTTTGTCTGCTGTCCAGGGCCACAGAAATCGTACTGTGTTGTTTATATCTTATTCTGATAAGGATTCTCTTATTAACCACTGCGAAGTTATACGCACCAATACAACAATTACAACCAGAAGACTGAAATATAAACACAACAGAGCTGCTCAGTTCAGAGTCCTGCCATCTATCCAGGTTGTAGCCATGCCCTTTTACTTGAAGACAGCCGGGATGCTCTCCAGCAGATCCCATGTGACCCTGAGAGAGAAGAAGCAGATAACGAATCACTCTAAGCTTGGCCCCAAAAAGCTAGAAAATTGGGATAAAGATCAAGACAGAATATGCAGAATTAAAAACGGTGGAAAAATCACTCTTAGAATAAATGAAGTGCATGTGATGAATACAGATTTGGAGATGTTATTAGGCAAAACATACTTGTCTCTGCATTATTTTTTCTTTTTTTCTTTTTTGCTTAATGTTTCACCTCCAGTTCTGAATTGTGTTTTGCCAGTTAGCCTCTGAGCAGGATCCCAGTACACAGTATGACAAGGGTTTAACCTTTTTATTGTTTTTGGAAAGGTACATCGCTCCAGAATATAGGATCGAGCCTAAAAGTTCATGATTCACTCCTCAACACGACTTGTCAGGTCCATCTGAGCAGCTGCCTATAAGCAGATATATAAGTTTCCTGCCACTATTCGTTGCTTTGTCTTTTTAAATTGCGCATAAAACGAGAACCCTTTCAAACAGAGCGCTCATCCTGCTAACATATCGCTCCGTAGCTGCATGTCTCCAGTGCGCTAAGTGGACACGGCTCACTGTTAGCTCACTTCCATGCATGATTAGAGGAGGTCCTTTTGATCACTGGAGAGAGAACATTGTGTGTTTTAACCGCCTGGTGTGGTAACTTAAATGAATAATGAAAGCAGCCGCTGCTGCGTCGAAACATAAATCATGCTTAAGTCAGGCCTGGTGTGACTGTCATCCTCAAAAGTTTCTGAAAAGCACTCGAGTGCTCATTTCCCACACATCAGCAACATGCTCATATGCCAACTGGATGAATGGAAAGTTGTGCGTGTCTAGAAAGGGTCGTAGCATGAATTCACATCTTGAAGCTGTTCTGACTGTATAGATCCAGAAAATTTAACCTAACTCACTGGGATTCAACCGTAAGGCAGTACTTAACTATTACCGTCTTTTATTTTACATCTCAATTCATCGAAGTGTTCGGCGTCGGGCCTTCTGTGTTTAGGGCTTTCACCCCGAGCTGCATTCCAGGCAAACATCTGACAAACGTTGTTTTTGACTTCAGATGTTCCCTTCAGATAGCAGAGAGATTCCCTGATGTGTTTTCTGTGAGCGCATCTGATCTTTGCTTTACTGTTGGATGTTGGCTGCAAAAGACCAAAGAGTAATACACAAGCACACTGTGGTGGTGGTGGGGGGGGGGGGGGGGGGGGGGGGCTCAATCTTGTCCTGCAACCTTCGTCTCCATATGAAACAAGCCTTGATTCTCTTTTTGATGTGCCAGCACCTGGACGCTGCTGGGCATGATGGTCTCATCTTTTCTATTTCCATTCATCTCCATCAGTCCAGCTGACATCAGTCAAGAGTCTGCATAACATAAAAGCTCTCCAGTCTGCATGTGACATTTCTTTCCCCCAGTTAGAAGAATCATGCAGCACCCCAAACATTTGACTGCAGAGCAGAGGTCTGCAGTCAACGAAGGAGCCCTACTTCTTTTGTGTTCTTTTGCGTCCAAATTTACCTTTTAATAACGCCAAATGTATCATATTTGATACACGAGTTCTTGTCCACCTCCACATGGGTAGTGTGACATTTTTTTCCCTGAAAAACCCATCCATCCATCCATTATCTATACCCGTTTCATCCTCCGAAGGGTCACGGGGCCCTGAAAAACCCGATGTATAGAATCAGATACATGCAGTGCCCAGATAATCCAACAGGGGGTAGTAATTCACTCATTAGTGGGCCTTCCAGTGACGCTACAAGATTACCATGACTCGAGTTCCAACACAGGTGATTTTTGAAGAAGAACTTTGCCAAGTTTGAAAAGGTTAAGGTAAGAAAAACACTCCTTTTTTTCCCTGAAACTTCAACAAGAACAGTTACTGGAATGATGCAATGTGAAAATACTTTAAATTTCATAATCTATATTTTAGTAAAACTGTGTTGAAAATTAAGTATCAAATTTGATACAGCGGGTATATAAGGTGATGAATCAGTCAACTGTCATTTCATTGTATTTCATGCAATATATATATAATATCAAGCAACACACAGTCTTCATTTTTAAATTACACAATTTGGTACATTTAGAGTAAAAAACTAGATATGTAACTTGGTGTATCATGATTGATGACTAGTTTGCCATGATATGAATGCTTGTAACTTCCTTTAGCTTACTGCTTTTCACTAAAAACTAACCAATTTGAGTATAGTCATAATCGGTTTTTGTGTGCATGTGTGTTTTTAGATGGCAAAAAAAAAAATACAGCGTTGAAGATGTTTTGACAATGATTATGGATGGGAATTCAAGTGACATGGAGCAGCTAGGGGAAGAGGATGATGATGAGGAGGAAGAGGAATGGATTCCAACAACAAATATTAGGGAAAACCCAGATAGCAGTGATGATGATGAAAACCCAAAAGTCCCAGAAGAGGACACAGTCAGTCAGAAAAAACAGTCAGCAAGGGGTAAAGTGAAAAGGAAGGTGTATCTGTGGAAAAGAAAACAGTTTGAACCTCCATCTGTTGAGTTTGTGGACTGTGTTGAGGAAGACTCTGAAGAGAGGCTTGATTGGACACCATACATGTATTTCCAAGATTTTTTTGACTGATGAAATGCTTATGGGAAATTGCAGAAGAAAACAAACTTGTACAGTGTGCAGAAAAATGGAAAGTCAGTGAACACAAAATCAAGCAAATTAATGGGTATATACATGAACATGGGGTTAGTATAGTGGCCTGGATCATTTCCCAACATGGGAAACCCGACAGAGATGCAAGCACTGCACAGGTCATTTTACCCATGAGTACTGTGAGAAATACAGAGTGTATATTTGCCTGAACAAGGACAGGAACTGTTTTCAAGCCTACCACCATGTAGGCCAAATAAAGAGGTTGTTAACCACAAAATGAGTAAAAATAACTGAAATGTAATGTTTTTTCAGATTTCCAACCTGCCAGTTCCATTGATGGTTTTCTCATTATTGCATTATGGGAGCACTTTTAATGTTTGGAATTACAAATCTGTTATATTTGTTTGTTTTATTATTTTTTTGTCTGTTAAGAAAAAAAAAATCCTTGATCACTGTGACCCGATGTATCAAATATGATACAAATTGAAACTCATATTTGGAAAATTATATTTCAAATTTTCTTTTTTTGTTTGTTCAGAGGGACCAATAAAGGCTCCAAGTTCAAAGAATTGGAATTTTCTGTCAATTATTTAATGGTTTGGGCTTTACAGGGTTAACTTACTAGATTTTTACAAAGATACATTCTTAATCAAGTTGAGGTGAAGTGCATGGTGTTTTGTGTGTGGACAGTGACATCACAAGTGCGAAAAGTTTGTCGCAGAGAACTTAGTGAAGGTGTCAAAATCCAGATTGCTATTCTAAGCCAGGAGGAGCTTTCTCAGCATCAAATCAATGCTACATTGACTCTGAAACACTTTGTCAAAACTGAATCATTTGCACTTGAAGCACGATCAGGCAGCCCTAAAGTGACCAGACCATCAGAGGATCAATACATGACGCTGCGTTCAGAGATAGTGAGATAAAAGCAGCTTCATCACAGACAGAGTTTACTGAGAGAAGTCTTCATGAAGGAAAAGCTTCTGGTGACCACGTCTAACTACTAGACAAGAAAGTTGTATTTGCGGCGAAGTTTGAGTTTTAGTAATGATTGTCCAAAGAAATAACTAAAGATAATGACAATAATGCAGTGTTTCAAACCCGTAGCTTATTTGTTTGGTGCAAGTTTAAATGAACTCCTTAACAACCATAGTAGGTCAAAATATCCTAACAATTATCAAGAACAAAAAATTTAAGTGCGACTTCAGATGAAATAAACTTTGGACTTTAAGTTGAACCTTAAATAAGTGTAAATGTGCAAATACAGAAACAGTTTCTTGTGGAAATTACAATAAAACGTAAGCAAGTGCTCTGCAGACATGATAATTGTCCTCCACCAGTTGTCTCTCTCTCCAGTCTTAAAAAAAAACCAAATATGCCCAGACCTCGCATTTCATCCTTTTAGTGGGTTGGTAAATGTCCCGCGTGCTATCGCCTCTTTCCGCCATGCTCACGTTATGATGCCGATGTTCTGGGGCGCCGAAAAGGGGGGGTAAAGGATACGGATTATAGGGGCCCATGATTGAGGGGGCCCAGAGAGGCCCCTAATGATGATCAAAAATAGCATCAACAAATTTCGCCGCTGTGTTGGGAGGCCCGATAAAGATTCTTTTCATGGGGCCCAAAATCTCTAGCGGTGACCCTGCCGATGTTACAAGCTACATATTCACCACAATGAGATGAAGTCAAACATAAACGGTAATGGTTATCGTGTAAAATTTCACCCCGCTTTACCGTAATATTGGTAACCGTTCCATCCCTAGTGTCCAGCGGAATTAGTACACATCTGCTACACACTAGAAGATTTTACAGAAACTTAATAAGATTTTTAAATGTAGCCAAGTGAACTACTTATACATATGCAGCTTTTTAAAAAAGAAGGCAGAGCATATTACAAGATGCTCACATTTAGTTAGCTGAGAGGGCTACAACTAAAGAAAATGTGTTCATGTTTGCGGTGACACCGTCTCTTTAAGAGCAGCCCCGAGCTCAAGCGCTGTAGCTTATAAAGCTGTGTATGATGAAGACTCAGCTATTTTTGTACAACTCTGAATAGTTCTGTACCACCAATTGCACTTGTCTACTATGCGACAAGCAATGTAACATGCAGAAATGCTGCTCTCCTAATTTTGCTGTGCGGAAGTGTGCCCTTTAAGCAAATTTTAGGTTACAGGCTATTTTGTTGTAATTAATATGATCAGCAAATCTAGCCAAAGTAACACTCGCCACTGAAAGTACCTCTGCTCCCATCTTCTGCCACCTTAATCTGCAAACCTTAATCCTCCACTGTCCTGACGGGCACTTCTGACATTAGCACGAGAGCAGCAGGCCTAAGGAGAAGCCCCCTACCAAAGTTAAATACTGAGAGAAAGATGTCTGCTTTAACTGGATAACACCCTCATCTTCAACGCTTTTATTTGCACAAACTTGGGTCAAACTCGATTTTGCGATGTTCTGTCTGAGCATGCTGGCGTCCTGAGATACTTTGCATTGGCATCGGCCACACCTGCTCGCTTTCCATAGAAAATAAATGGGATCTTAGTGATGTGAGTGATAGCCGACACCGGCCATCAGGCCTGTGCGGCCTGCGCACATCAGTGTGAAATGAAACAAACGCATTTATTTTCTGCATTCTGTAGTTTCTGTTTTGCAGACATAAGCTGCTAATGTTTTCTGTATGTAATGGATGAAATGTAAGGGGATTCATTAAAGGCTAAAGAAAAGACTAAAGGCCCGATCTTCTGCCAGATCTCCTAAAGCTGCTATTAAGGGATAGCGGGTAGCGGGAGGGGCGTTCCTACGCAAAGAACATAATCTTTCACCCTTGCTAAACCCGCTATCCTTCCTGTGCTACCCGCTATATTATGCATACATTATGCATAGGAGTGGTTAGGGCGTTCCACCTGTTAAACCAATCAGTGCGTCAGTAGCCATTGCCTTTAAGAGCAGGTTGAGCTACCCGCAAACCGCTATGCAGCGTCTTTTCATCCAGATCGGAGCAGCTCTCGTGTGCAGCTCATCTGGGACTCTGCTGTAGAGCTTCCTCCTCTTCCTTCCTCCTCCTCCTCTGCACTGATATATACATAAAAATATTTTTAAACAGACAATTCCTATCAGCTACCTGAAAGTCCCAGATAGTTGGTGTCCTCTCAGTAAACACGTTCTAGTCGTCTATGGTTTAACTGGTGAGCAAGCCGATTAAGACGATCTCTGCCATTTTCTCAGGGGTTCAACCGAGGCCAAATCACGCTTTTTATACAAGAGTTAATTCAAAAAGGTAGAGCCGTTTGTGCACGTCCAGATGTGACCAGGTGGACACACATTGATGCCATTTAGAACCACTCTTGTACGAGCCAAAATGCAGGCTACGGGTAGCGGGTGATCTGACCACCCGCTACCCGCAACCCGCAACCCGATACCGAGTTAGCAGAAAGGGCAAAAGACACGGCAATTGCCACACCAACAATGTGAGTAAGAGAGTCAGCATTACGGGTAGCAGCTTTAGCGAGCAGAAGATTGCATTAGCGGTTAGCGGAAGTTCCTATACCCGCAATTTGTGGGTAGCAGCTAGTGGGTAGCGGGAAGTGTACGATCGGGGCCTAAAAACCTGTGATTTTATTAAACCTTAAACATTTTGTCATAATGCCAAGACACAAAAGACTCCCTCCAACTAGCTTCCCATTCTCACCTTACAGGTAACAACTGAGACCAGGGGAACACGCCCCAACCAAACCAAGACTCATGATTCTGTTCACACAGTGGAAATTCTTCTGACCTTGAAATTGCTGTTAAATCATGAAATGTAAAAGTTGCCTCAAGGACGGGGGGGCAAATATTTTCAACAGAGACATGCTAGACCCTCTGGTTTGTGGCTTCAAGTAGAAAATGTTCAAGTTCCAGCAAAATGAAGAGCAGAAACACAATTCAAAATCTTTCCAAGAACTAAAAGAAGACCGAAGATTACTTAGTATCATAATCGTATGTGAAGACAATTAGAAGTGTTTGGACATTTCCAGAGTTTCACTTTGTCATCTCAAATATGTGGAGATGATGTTAGATTTGCTAAAAATGTCTGTGCTAAATTCAAACCAAATATAAAAAGCTAGTTGATTCCCTATTTCTTAGTTTCAGGGCAACTGAGCCAGAGCTGTTGGAAAGTTTTTCTCTTTGTTCATGTTTCATTTTCCTATCAAGTTTCTTGAGGCTCTGGTATAATTTCTTTCTTTGAAATTTCATTCACAGAAAGCAAACAATAGAACAAGCAGAGAAAAGAGGAATAATGATATACCAGCGCTCTTTCAGTCTTTGGTAGAGGACAAATAATAGATGTGTCCCAAGTTTTATCACTCATTTGGATTTGTATTTCTTGCCATTCTGCATCTTTTATGCTTTCATTCGTCTGTCGGGACCGCTATGAGAAAACAAAGGTGTTTTGTGGGGGAGCATATTTGGCCCGTTTTGATCCTACAATATCTATTAGTAATGACTGTGAAGACGGCAGCTTTACCGTTTCTCTGTAAATGTCACATCAGGCCAGATGGTTCCACTGAACCTGAATTAACTGCCTGTATCTATGAAGCTCATCTTAAGTTATCATCCAAGAGGCCATTGTCTGAAAAGAGCAAAAGTTTTAAGATATGGCTAAATGGCTCCTTTTGTCCTCATTAAGCCTCATGCATGATTAGTGCCAGGTTTACCTGCAAAGGTCACTTTACAAATCAAAAAGGAACAATTACAGCGATCTCAGACGGGCACAGTCTTCAGATTCATTTACAAAAGGACCCCAGACTCGGAAGATGAATAAACATGTCTACGCCATATAAGTGGGACGAGGGTGTGACGTGCGCATGAATGTGTGCGCATGTGTGGCCTTACGCAGCTCCAAAGGTCAACAGCATGCTTACATGGAGGCCCGAAGGAAATGGCCCCTATGTATCTGCATTAGTGCTTCGCCGAGCAGCCCACCTCATTAAGTGGTGAGCGTGGTAAATCAATCACAGGCAAAATTGGATTTGGATTACATGTCTGCGGTCCACGCGGCGAGAAGCGGATTGTCCGGCGCTGGAGGTTTGACATTGACGACGACTTTCCAAGTCGGCTCAGGCAGAAATGAGTCGCTGGCTGTAGGAGAACGATGAGATAAGTGGCGGAGCAACGACACATGGGGCAGATTTCTGATTAGAGCAGCGCCAGTCGCTGGTGAAATTTCATCACACAACATCAGACTATGCTTGTGGTGCACTGGGAGTAGTAGTTCCTGAAGTACCACTCCTAGCAAAAAAAAAAAAAATCCTTATATCAAAAGCAACACAATACCTTCATTTTCCTCTCCTAGTTAGGTGTCTCCTTGTTGATGATGTCACACAGAGGACAGACCCACGTTTACGTGGTCGAATTAGCAGCTGCTAAAGTTTGAGTTTTCCAACATTACAATCTGTATCACACCATCCCAACTTTATTCATGAAGTTCTTTAAAACTACCACAGCTGACCAGTGCTGCACAGACGAATGAATAAATAATACACTGAAAATAAAATATAATAAAAATGCACAACCGCATAAAAGATTTAAAAAAAATTCAAGTCAAATGGAAATAAATCAAGCTAAAAAATGAATGTATCAGGAAAATGTAATTTATTAACTGACCGTCAGAAAGTGTGAGGGCCTCTATAAAAGCAAAGTTTTTGTAGTTTGCTGGAGTGGAACATTCGTTTTCTGTGTTAACACAATGCCAAGAAGGAAAGATATCAGCAATGATACCATCAATCAGGGAAAAACTTAAAGCCTTTTCTGAACAATTTGGATTCCATCATTCTACAATTGAAAAATATTCAAGACTGATGCCAATTTTCCATGAAGTGGATGTCTAATCAATTTCATCCCAAACTCAGATCAGGGGATGGGCAGAGAACTTGGGGAAAAAAAGCTCAAGAGCCACATCTGAGACTCTGCAGGCTTCAGTTAGGATGTTTCATATTAAGGTTCATGACAGTACAATTAGAAACAGACTAGTTAGTTGCCAGGAGAGACCACTCTTTTCTCTAAGAAAAGAAAAAACATAGTAGAACTGTTTAACTATGCAAAATTACATCTGACCAAACCACAAGACCTCTGGAACAATGTCCTTTGGGCAGACAAGACCAAAGTGGAAATGTTTGGGCATCACGTCCACATTTGGTGAAACCAAACATCATATCAGCCCTCGTACAGGCTTCAAGCTTGGTGGTGGAGGGATGCTGATTTGAGCTTGTTTGGCTTCAATGGGACCGGAAATAAAATAAATTAAAATTAAATATTCCAGTGGGCCAGTCCCAAACCCATCTGAAACTCTGTAGATGGGCCTTAAAGTAACTCAATAAATGCACACAAATGTTAATGAACAGAAGAATATTCCTCCACAATGATGTGAGAGACTGATAACATCAGAAAACAAACCCTTCATAATATTCCTGCAGAGCTGAGTTTTACAGACACTGAATCAGACATGCCGTTAGATTTTCCACACAGTGCTTCTCAATTCTGTCAGTCTTTAATTAAATATTAGTTTTTGTTAAACAATGACACAGTTTCACGTCATGTCTCGTTCATGTCAGCTGTGTTTACCACTTTAAGACCTGAAGAGAACCAGAAGTTTCTTTATCATGTCCTGATAAGTAAACTCTTAGGGCTGGAAAAGGCTGTGCCTTGCATTTCTGTGGCTGCAGGTGGCTGTATGAAATATCTGATAAAAGTTCTTGTATTAGCATTTTCTCAGCCTCCGGCCAAAGCAGAGGAAGAACACCTCTGCCTTTTCTCAACCCTTTCACAACAATACTGGTTTTGGATCCGTTTCTCTCTAAGAGTTTGACACATTTAACGATGGGAAAGTAATTTAAGAAAATCTCCACCTCTTGAGTTTTAAATCAACTATATTTCTCCAACAAATCAAGTGCGTTCCAGCAGGGACCAACTCCGCTAGCTTCCAACTGAAGCTAGTTTAAACACTGCAAAAATTAATGGTCTTAATATAAGAAATAAATACTTGGTTTGAGCAGATACAGACTAAAAGTAAGTGAAATAATCTGCCAGTGCAGTGAGATAATCACACTTAGTAAGATTTCTTGAAATAAGAAAAAAATATATCAAAACAAGACTAGTAATCTTACACATTCTGTGCTTGCATAGTATATTACTCTTAAAACAAGATCAAAAAAGACTTTTTAGCTAGATACAAGATTGGAACACTTGGTTAGATTGTTAATTTTTGCAGTGAAGTCGCCAAAGGCTGTGAAAAAAAAAAAAAAAATCAAGACTGATGCAGCAGAGCTTCTAAAAACCTTTTATTTCATGCATTTTCTTTTCCTTTGTTGCAGCACGGCCCCATCAACATTTGAGCCTCTTAGCTTTGTCTTTCCTTTCATTCTTTCTTGAGCTACAGGAAATTTAATTAAACTTCTTCTCTTATGCAGAACTTCTCTTCAACTCTTGTGAGCAGACTTCCTCATATAGATGGGAGAAGGTCATGGTCACTGACCAGGTGATTGATGGCATCATTTTCCAGCGAGGAACAGTGTCTCCACACCACTCACACCTCTCTGCTACGGTTTTGACAATGGAAGCCACAACATTTTAATTCAGCTCTTAAACTTGTCATGTAATTCGTAATTTGAGTTTTATGGAAAGGCAGTATTGATTGAGATCTGGGGAGGTTTTTCTGATTTTCTCTTTGATCCATTTTTGATAATATACCGTTATTAATTTGACTCTATAGATGGCAACAGATGTGCGTGGCAGATGTGCTGGAAGACGTTGCTGTTGTGACTTTATGAAAACAGCAAGCATTTTGAGAATCTTCTAAACTGATTTTCTGGCTTCAAATGGAAACTGGTTTGTGTGCTGCTTTAGGCTTCCAAGGCCTGTTTTAAACAAAGAAAAGAAAAAAACAAACGACCATCATCTGTAGGAGGTGAAGATGCGAGAGGTGGAGAGCTTACTGACACCAGCTTAGAGATGATGACACTGACCAAGAGAGAAGAAGCAGAGCTGCAAGGATTGATGGGAGTAAGAACGAGGAACAACCAGGGTGATAAAGAGAGGCCAGGCTGAGATGATTTGGACATGTGAAGAGGAGGGCTAGTGGAAACACTGGTGGAAGGATGCTGGGAACAGAGGTAGAGGAAGAGGATGTGACCGACAACAAAAAAAAAAAAATCTGAATTTGTTATGATTTTATGATGTACTCATAGTTCTCACATCCAGACACAGTTATGGCTGAAACCTTGGTTCACTCTTATCCTGCACAGCTGTGCTCCTGTGTGACACGTGCATTTCGTCTCGTGCACTCTCCCGCTCTGTTGAAACAGTTGCTGGACCTACTGGACATGTATCACTGATCTGAAGAGATGTGTGTTTGACCCCTTTGTGTCATGGTTTGGGTTCGGTTGTCATGACTTCTTTGTATTCTGGGTTTTCTTTGTTTGGTTGGTTTTTTTTGTCTTCTGCTAACTTTATATCCTGTTTTACTTTGAACTACGGCTGTCAAAGTTAACGCATTAATAACGCGTTAACGCAAATTCTGTTTAATGCCACTATTTGTTTTTTAACGCAAGATTAACCCACACACATTTCTGTAAATATGACCCTCAACCAATAAGTGTATTTACAGTCGACGTGTGGGACAGACATGGTGACAGAAAAGGATCTTACGAACAACAAGTTTAGCTTTAAGGTGCAGCCAGGTAGGTCTGTTGACAAGAAAAAGGTTATTTGTATCCATTGTCGCTGTGAATTGAGTTACTGCCGCAGGGTGCAGTGAAGTTAGTTTCACATCCGACATTTACTTTTCGATTTCATCCAGGTTGGTATCATTTTGTAGATATAAGTGTGCCAGACATTTCAAAGGTGTCATCAACCCTCCAAGCATCAGTGAGTGTAGCTAAAACTCTCAGGATCAGCACCGAATGTCCTTCTGAGTACTTCGCTGTTGCCGTGGAGTTTAGGGACCGTCAGCAAATTACTGCAGACAAGCAGCAGCTCCGACAAAATACACTAAGAAACTGATGAATTAAGCCCCCAAAAAGTATGGCAGCAATGGTGGACTTTTCAAACTAAAGGCTTAAAAAAATAATAAAGCAGATCCCTGTATAGGACTAAATAGGTATAGATGATGGGTGGATGGATGAATAAACAGAACATTAAAAAGTGCGATTAATTGCGAGTTAACTATGAAAATCTTGTGATTAATCATGATTAAAAAAATTTATTGACTGATAACCCTGCTTTTAACGTCTGTATTGTCTTTGTGGTGTTCAACTTCACTTCCTTCTGTTCATCTTCCTGGTCGTTTGCACCTGCCTCTTGTTTCTTACTTTGTTTATTTCATCTTTCCCTTTTAGGTTTGCTGGATCGTCTGCGTTACCCTTCCGGTTACTTTGTTGTTTTTACTCTCCTGGGTGGTCTTTGGATTTCTGCCATTTGTCTTACTTCCTGTTTCTGTCCTATTGTCTTGCTGTTCACCTTTGGTTCAGCTTAGTTAAGTCTGGTTTTTGTAAATAAGCATTCTTTTCCTGAATCCCGCTCTCCTGCGTTTTTGACTCCTCCCTAAAATCATGACACTTTGCATGTAATTGAAAGGCCACATCTTTATTTTTATGTCTTCATGATAAGTTTTACTTGGATATAACAGTCGGCGGGTGGCTACGAATGAATACTGTATTGACCCAAATATAGGACGACTCTGATTATAAGATGACCCCTATTTTTGAGAATCGGATTTTTAGGATAAAATACCATCCAATATTCGGGCCAGTACGATTTAGAGAAGGTTCTGGATGTGATGTAACAGGATATGCAGTCAGATGGTGTGACTGATGATGCAGACGACAGGGTCTGATGGAAACCATTAACCCTTGATGGGAAAAGCCCAAAGAAAACGACGATGCTCCACCTCTACATCCTGCTCTTGATCGTCTATATGCAAATCCAAAGCCAATCCACAGGCTACATGATCATCAGTTCTGACACAAAATTGTGCTTTTATTACTTTTATCATGATGTCCATATTGGTTCTATATGCAAATGACTGAATAAAAGAGTGACTGCATCCATTCATGAAAAAAATCTGGCTTTTTCAGGTTGGGGGGGGGGACTTCTGTTCTTCAAAACTACCTCAGATTATGCAAATGCAGGAACAGAAATCTGCCACAACTTGTTCAGGAATGAAGTTTGAAGGATGAAGAGGATCATTGAAGCTCACTTGGTGGTTCAGTCTTTGAGTGACGCTGAGATTGCTTTTTCCCTCCTCTTTGTCTCTCTCTCTCACAGCTTGAAACAATGTCAATGAAATCAAATAAATTTAGGACCAGAAAAAAAGACTCAACCATGGAAGTCAGAGTGAATGGTTTATTTATGTCCGTATAGAGTTAATAACCTGCCAGAACACAGGCAAAAAAAAAAAAGATGGAAAAAAAAAACATAAAAAACTTATTTTCACTGGTGTTTCATGATATACAGAAAAAAAACAGGATAAAAACCACAAATGCAGCTGCTGACTGAATATTAACTCCCCTCGTGTGCCGTGCCAGTCTTCTTACAGCATCTGGGTTGTGTTCAGGTGTCAGTTGTCACTCAGCTGGAACCCGCCTCCCTTTGGTTTTCATCCATATCTGTGATCGTGTCAGTCAATATTCCTCGGGGCCCTCCCTGAGCTCCAAGATTTTTTTTTCCTTCATCATTTTCAAAAGGTTTTTCAGTTTCAACTGAAAACTGAGAAAACAGAAGCTTTGTTGTGATGAATGAAGGAAGTGTTACATCGCACCAGAGTGCTCAGTACCTGGAGTACGCCAATACTTTCAATACAAGGGTGCTTTTTTTTTTCTCGGTGGGTGGCCAAGATGAACGATTATGATGCTCAAAAGGCAAGGCAAGTTTATTTGTAGAGCACAATTCGTACACAAGGCAATTCAAAGTGCTTTACAGATGCATTAAATCACAAAAAGGCAAATACAGTGGTCCCTCGCCAATTCGCGCTTTAAGTTCCGCGGTTTTAGTTATTCGCGGATTTTTTTCAGAAATATATATATTAAAAAAAAATCAAGAAAAAATTGCGGAAACATCAAAGGATGTTGTGCGTGTACTCTCACAGCGAATAAATGTTGTGAGCCAGCCTGGCCCCTTTAAGAAGGTGGCCTTATGGGTAATGGTGTGGCCTATGGGTAATGTAGTGTGTGTGTCATGGGACAGCAGAATGAAAAAGAGGTTAGATGAAAGAGAGGTTTCTTTACTACAGTTCAGAGACCAGAGGCTGTGAAGGTAACAGAAAGACCACAGTTGAGCCTTTGTCTCGTTTTGCTGCAGTGCCTCACTACTTTTTTTTGCAGTTTTTAAACATATTTTAAACACATTATTTAGGCTCGGGGGAAGCGGCTCCAGTTCACGGATTTTGATCCTCTTTCATGGTCTTAAAATGATGTAAATGGAGCCTCAGAAGAGCAACCACACAACACGACTTCAGAGTGAATATCTGTTCAACACAAAATTATCCAAGATGCAGAAGCAGTGTGCAAAAACTTAAGTGCACCTTTGCATAAAGGTTGAGTAGGCAATCAGTTCAAGAATCTTTTTTATTTTATTTCACTGGTTAAAATAGTTTAAAATCCTTTTTACATTCCAAATAATTAAATAAGCATAGGAGGCACTGTAAAGAACATGCCCATTTCTTTTACTTTTGTTTATCCTCGTCTGCTAATGAGAAAGACTTTCTACTTTCTGCTAAATGCTTCAGATGGTTCTCAAGGCAGCAGCACGGTGGCTTGAAGCTCAGCTCCAGGTACTCTGGTTTCCTCCCACAGTCCAAAGACATCCATGTCAGGTTAATTGGTGGTTCTAATTGGCCCGCTGGAGTGTGCGTGGTTGTTTGTCCACAGGTGACCCTGTGATGGACTGGTGACCTGTCCAGGGTGTTGACTCCTTTGGCCAAAGAGAGCTGGGATAGACTCCAGTAGATCTGTGTGACCCTGGATGGGATTAAGGGGGTATAGATGATGGATGGATGGTTCTCAAGGCCGTGCCAACATCTTATCGCAAAGGCTGGGTGAACTTTGTCCGGGAATGTCTGGAGCAGAGCAACGGGAATATTTCAACTACACACATGCGCACGCAAGACTTCAATGAAATACGCACACGCCCCTGTGACTCTCTGTCTCTATCTCACAATGTGTATATAGCAGTGTGTGCAAACTGTGGTACGCGTACTACCAGTGGTACGCGAGAGCTCTCTGGTGGTACACGGGGGAACGTCATGACTTGTCAATGCATGACAATACATTATAAATACAATGTTTCAAATGAAATTCAGGTAACAATAAATAACCACAATAAGGAACAAACATCTCTCCTGTGTGTTTAAAGCTAATTAAGAAGGCATATATGGCTATATTTTAAAATTGGTCATCATGGTGGTACTCGGAGAGTTCAATAGTTTCTCAGGTGGTACGAAGCATTAAAAAGTTTGAGAACCACTGCTCTATAGGACACATTGTGAGAAATACTTTTTTTTTTAACCCTCTTCTCTCTCCCTATGTTACCTCATTTCCTTATCTAACGAAGGGCAGCGCTGCTACGTGGCTGTGGCCTCAGCTGCACCGTTGACCCATGTCCTACTATGTCTGTCTGTTTCTTGTATGTTTCATACATGATGTACTGGAATGTAATTTCATTGTGCTGGGACGCTGGCTCAATGATTAATCCTTGATCCTTGAAGGTTCGATACGTGACACTCAGACAAAGCATGAGGAAAACCCTGTTCATCCCTAGCTTGCAGTTAGCCATTTTGGTTGTATTCATTAAAACAATTCATCTTATTCTTGTTAATTTCCCAGGATTTGCCCGCCTGGCCTTCGGCAGGAAGGTTCTGCTTGAGCAGGTCCTACTCAAGGTTTCTTCATCTTGAAGGGGAGTTTTTCCCTTGTCACTGTTTGGCCTAAAGGTTTTTCTCCCACTAGGGGATTTTTTTTTTTTTTTTTTTACTTGCTATTGTTTCCTTAATAAAGATTTAATAATATAACTTATTGTTAATAATATTTGCTCAGGGTCACTGAAAAGCCCCTAGAGACCATTTGTATTGTAATAGATGCTATATAAATAAAGTTGAATTAAATTAAACATTTACTGCACTTTCAAGAAGATAAGTAGCTGCGAGCTATGAAATCATGGTGGTGCTATGATGCCTTGCACGTTGCTTCACAGCCAGAAAGTTTCCCAAGGTCCTGAAGGTGCTACTGGTCAAAAAAAAAAGCTGAATTTAGCTAGAAATAAAATAAAAATGTAGCAAAAACCCCTCTGAGATTTCACCACTGCATCGTTCACCAGACAGGTGAGGAACAGAACACTGGAGTTTTGGAGCTGCAGCCGGTTGATTGATGATGAAGGTCAGCCAGGTGCCCCGGTTACATAGTCAAACTCAGTCCACGGACAGACGGGGGGGGGGGGGGGGGGGGGGGGGGGGAAACTCACAGGAGACAAAAAGCAAGACAAGACACAAAGCACAAAAGGGAGGAGAGGAGGAAGTGTAGCCCCACGACACACACGGAAAACATGTATGTCAGGCAGCTGTTCATTGAACCTTCGGATGTGCTAAGCAGGAAAGGATCTGAAAGGAGACGGCCAGTGTCACGCTGCTGTGATACAATCTTCCATCAAATGCAGCATTTGAAGGATGCAACCGCTGAACTGGGACGTAGCTTATGTCTGCTTTTTCACTGGCCTGGTGACAACCAAGTTTGTGGGCTGGAAACAAATAGCTTTGGAGAAGGCATAAATATGTCCACCTTTCGGGGCCTTAAAGGCGCAGAATGTCTGCGGTTCGGTCCTTGTCGGCCCCTGGGATGGCGATGGGTCCAAGGAAGGACAAAAAAAAACAAAGCTTCAGATTATTTATTTTGTGCCGAAGCGCTCTGATCTTAAATGGATGGTGCCACAGTCTATTGAAGTTTCAACCCCATAAAAACTGTCTCCACGTGTTCCTGACAAATGTATTCCAGAGCGCCGACCCTTCAGTCGGCGAACAAACACAAAGCCCTGCAAGTTACGGAGCAGCAGCCCCCCCTCCCCCCCATGCATGCATTGTTACTTTGACAATGGTGCCCAATTAATTGGATGGGTTAAATGCAGCAATTTCCACCGAGGAACGAGATAAACAAAAATGGCAAAAAGATTCTGCTGACAGATATGCAGCTTAATGCAAACAAAGCCATCAGGGATCTAATCACACATTTATTCTAAGCATTATGACAACTTCAAATGTGCAGCCTGAGTCCTAAAAAAATTATCAGTCACAAAAGGGACAAGATGAAACCGTCACAGATGGTAGCTTTGCGGTTATGTGATTGATTTGATTTAAATTTGATTTTGATGAATAATGCCCAGACAATGTAAGTCTTCACGTCAGCAAAATAAAAACATGGTGGCAGTTAAGAAAAAAGATAAGAACTACTATTCAAAGGCCCAAGTGAATACGCATACTGTTTTTTTCAGAGGGTTTAATAATTGTTTTGTGTGTGTGTGTGTGTGTGTGTGTGTACTGTACACTAATTCCCCTTTCAAATATGCACAGATCTTTGTTTCAGTGCTACTTTGCTGAGGATTAAGTCTTCCCTGGCAAGCTTAGAAACATGAGGAAAACAGACAAACATATGAAAAAGTGATGAAAACATTTGCCATGGCTGCACTGGTGAATGTGGGTACACTGGAGTAAGGCCACTTATGTCTGGCCTGACGTTTGAGTTCAGCATCAACGGATGTGACTGAGTTTGGGATTCGCAGCAGCTGTGCATCTAAACGGCTCGTCCAATAATGGACCGTCGTTTGGTCGATTTACCATCAACTTTGCCATTAAATTAGCCATTTTACTGTCACAGATATTGCATTGTCAATGAAATTCATTTGTCACCTCCAGGAAAAAGAGGTAATTATCTTTGTAATTACCTTTTCTTCATTCTTCTTAGATTTTTTCTTTCCAATGGTTTCAGATAATGGTGAACTCCAACTTACGTGCAAAGAAACAGCATGATTGTAACCTCTCTTTAGGCTGCATCTTCACTCCTGTGTCTCAGGAAATCCAAAAACATATTGAAAATAAATGATCCAGCCACATGCTGAGACAGACATTTCAAATGACCTTGATTGGCAACTCATTTACTCTATATGTCATTTCATCATTATCTTGTCAGAGTTTATATGTCAAATGAATACCTCAAAGAGATGAAAGGCTTCATGATGGAGATCTGGGTGATAATAATTTTGATTTCAAAACTTCAGAGGCCACATGTTACACAGAATCAGTTTTTAAAGGTGGGGTAGGAAATTCTAACACCAGAGCTTCGTCATCCGCTAGCTGCTGATGGGGTGGCTGTGGAGTAGTGGGCAAGGGCTGGTTCCCTCCAACCAGAGGGTCTCCAGATTGATCCCCAACCTCGTCATGTCCCTGAGCAGGACGCTGAACCCCACGTTGACCCCATTTCCCAGCCACTAATGGTGCAAACTGCCCACTGGGTTTTTATACACACCCCTGGCTTCATAAACTGGACTCAAACTTGCACTCCAGCCAGCCAAGGTTTGTACTCGTGCACTTGAAGTTGGGGAGGGGGCTTGGGTGAGTTCATGATTGGTTGTGTTTTCTCTGAGAACGCTGAAGCACCATCAAAACGATATCAAATATCAAGAAATTTGATATCCAGAAACCTCTGTTCCTGCCTTAAATGGCGAACACAAGTCACACGTGCACGTTCGCCCTCCACACACTTTTTTACTATAACATTCATTCTTTTCCAATTCTTTTTGTACTTTTTTGTTTTAAATTATTCTTTATTTGGAATAAAGTGAAAACAGGTTTAAACGTGTTACTGGGAGCAGTTATTGATATCACAGCTGATAAATGGCTCCATTTTTAATTGCAATCTCATTTCGTTCTCTGTTGCCCGTTTAGTCGTGTAAATGGGGTAATTAATCCATTTTTTTCCCAGTGAAATTTTAGAACATTTTATTTTTATTCATGCAGCATAAACATCAATGAGAGTTGAAAAGAATCGAAACTAAAAAGCACATTACGGGAGTTTTCAATACAAAACACATGTAAATTATGTAAGTTTGTTTCATTACAGACGAAATATTTTTTTGTAACTCATTTTATACAAAAGCTTAATCATTTAGATTTAAATCAATTTGGGTCCAGACTTTTTTTTTCTCAAAAATGCTTTTAAAACTTGATGATGAAAAACATAAGTGAAGTGGTATGGATCGTAAATGTTTCTGTAAGAGGGTTTTAACACTCTTAAAGGGAACATACTGTGACAAAGTGACCTCTTCTGGGGTTGACATTATTTATTTGGGTGTCTGTCGATTGAAAAATTGATATA
This sequence comes from Hirundichthys speculiger, assembly GCA_018398805.1. NCBI lineage: Eukaryota > Metazoa > Chordata > Actinopteri > Beloniformes > Exocoetidae > Hirundichthys > Hirundichthys speculiger. The sequence goes on from JAGFBZ010000229.1 coordinate 2,249,913, forward strand.
ACACAACCCTGTCACCTGGTTTAGAGGGGCTTCGTTGTGAAAATGTCCCATTCGGACCTGAAGGAGATGTCGCAGATCCAGATCAGAGAAGACTCATCATCCTCACCTCTGTTCAGCGTCACATCATGCCACATTTGCTGCATCTCACACAAGGCTTTTACAACAGGGTTCATCCCTGTGGCACTGGAATGTCTGACTCCGCCCCCTTAAAACCTGCTGCTGTAAACAAAGCTGCACAGACGTGGCTGAAACTGGTGTTTTTACCTCTGTGGTACTTTTGACTAAAGCATGAGACAGATGTTTCCTTCAGACCTCAACAAACAAACAAACAAAGTCTCCTCCTTTAAAAGAGTGCTGAAAAATCCACCTGCTGCAGTGACTCATGACTGATAATTAATCTTAAAATCAGCCTTGTTTGAGAAGTTAGAAGTAGTGTAAGTGAAACTGAAACAGTGGTGGGTGTGAAGATTTCCTCAGACTTACAGGGATTTTTGCTCTGTTTTTTCTTTTTTTTTTTTCTTTAAGTGAAAATACAGAAAAACACATTTGCAGCAGATAAACAAGACCGGGCCATGGGATTTTATTTGGCTCGATACAATAAAAAGCAAGCAATGATAAGCAGCCAGCTGCCGCCTGAAGAACTACATCAATTTCTTTTTTTTTTTTTTTTAAGATTTGAAATGTAAGAGATTCAAGAAATGCATGGTCAGTGTGATCTATAAGAAACGTCAATAATTTTCTGCTTGTTGATCTTGTGGTTATGTGAGGCATGATGGTTAGCCAAAGTACAGCTTAACCTTGTATTGAATAAAACCTTGTGATGTCTGAATTCATGTTTTACAGGCCACGGATTACGGCAGTCAAAACACGTGTGATGAAGTGAGAGAAGCCCTCCACCCCTGCTCCCAGTATTATGTTCAACACTGCAGCTTAAGACCAATGAATGTGATTCAGAGCATTGATGAAATATTATTTGGATCTGCAGCCAGCTTTAGAACGGCTTTACGTGCTACGAAAGTGAAAAAATTGGCTTATTTGGGTACGATTACTGTATATAACGTCACTCATTTGACTGTGAGGCCAAAGAAGATAGAATTATGAATAGAAGTGTCTTATGTGCAGGGCTGAGATGTCTTCTTTTATTTTCTGTTCACATAGCAGAGAAGCCAAGAACATTCAGGCGTGTTGTTCCCCCTGTCAGATGTGGATGAGGATGGGAGGGAAAGAGGAAGTGAGAAAAGGCCAGTTCACAGCAGGAGGACTGATGGAGAGAATATTCTTATTCAAAAAAATAAAGCGAAGTTATCATTCACTGAAGTAACTCCACAATCTGTTATGCAACTGCTTTACTGCCGGAGAAGAGGAATGTAGGTGTTTTGTGTTTATTATATTTATTTTATTTTTCCCTGGACGATGCCGTGTCACTGCCGGTGAGTGGCAGCAGTGATGCTGCAGATAATGAAACCAAGTAAAACAGATAAGACTTTGGAGGGTTGTGTTGTTTCAGGCAGCCTCTCGCCTCAATCTGCATAAGCAATGGGGTTAATTAGGAAACCCACTTTACTGATGTGTTTCAAAGGATGAAATTAAAAATTAACAGACCGCCCTTTCACACCAGCCGGAACCGTGCTGGATAAACACGGAGAACATCCCGCCCCGGTTTGAAGCTTTGACAGAAAAGTATTTGGTTGCTCCCATGACATAACAAGGAACAGAGGTACTGCAGCACAGATGTTGTGATCAAAGTGGATTGTGTTCACCCTCTAATGTACATTTCTTCAAACCTGTACACTGCAACCTGTTTGAAAGTTCCTTTTTGATGCAAGAAAAAGGGGCCTGATGAATATCAAAAGCAGAAAAAGAAGCAAAACACAAGCTGAACGTTGTCTTGTGCGGGGGTGTCTGGCTGTAGCCTGGCCAGTCATCCTAATTCTTTTATGGTTTAAAACATGGCTGAAATACAAAAGCGTAAAACCCACTAAAAATGCATCAAACAAAGTAACGATTACAGACACGTTTTTGAGAGGAGTCCATGGTCCATTCTGATCAGTTCCAAGTTCGGTGTTTTATTTCATGCTCTATTAAATGGCGGATGTTGAGCTGTGACGCTCTCAAGTAGACAAGTACTTTGCTGTTCCAGTTGCAGAAAGATCGAGCTCTATCCTGACGTCCTGTTAAAGTACGTTCTCCCGAGTCGTACTTGCCAAGTATGAACTTCAGAGTACAGTTCTTGTCCAGACCTTGAGAAACAGCCCATGTCGTTCTCATAAACAGACTCCCAAAACTTCTCTGTAGGCCAGCACGGCAAGTTACACTTCCTGTTTTGAGTTGGTAGGTGGAGAAGCAGCGGTACACCAGTTGTTGGACTGAGCTAGCTATCTAGCATTAGCATTATGTTGGCAACATGGCGTAATCTCAAGGCCTTCTGATGCTTCACAGACTCTGTACTATGTAACTCATGCACTCGTATTGATGGAGATGTGACCTTTCGGAGTCCTCCGTTGCTTGGTGAGCATTGCAAAGCAGTTCAACGACAGAACAGTAGGGGGTGGGATGTTTTTCCAAAGACCAGCCTACAACAGCAACATTATCTTCTTTGATACTATCCCATGACGTAAGGTCATGGATGGTTTATTTACATCCCGGCTGCCACACAAAGACCCAAGCAGTGAAGAATGGCAGCCAGCAGGGAGAGAGACTTCTGATGGAGCTGGAGCTGATCAGCATTGAGCAGAAATTACTTTTATTGCAAAGGATGAGACAAGATGAGACAAGAGGAGACGAGTGCGGAGGTGGCATGTACGTTCGCTGAACGAGTTGAGGCAGAGGATGGGCGAATATTCAGCTCATGTTCAGCCTCTGAGGGAAATGGACGAAGAGCTGCACTTCAGATATTGAATACTAAATATGGTGGTGTGATTACGTTGGGAAACTAGAATAGTGATTCTAGAAATGGTGTAGCAAGTGGACCAATCAGAGGCTGGCGCTATCTGAAGGGTCCCCCTCTCCACAAAATTGGGGATGTCTCCGTCATCCATTGGGAAGCTGGTCGGAGAGGGCTTGCGACGCTGGAGAGGGGGTCTGCGTGTCTGTATATCAACGAATACGGAGAAGTATAAATCAGCCTTTAGGCTTGAAAAATCCCACCAGAAAAACTACAAAGTTCTCATGCAGTTTTCAGAGGTGGCACAAATCTCGCTAAAAGCATTAGAAGCGGGACCATGAAACTCCAGTCTTGGCTTTCCTCCACTGGCTCCCTATTTTTAAGATTTCATTGTTGACTTTTAAAGTTTTAACTGGGTTGGCTACACATGCACGCACGCACTTCAGTCGATCAGCCAGTTGCTCCTAGATGTTCCAAAATCAAAATTAAAACAGAGATGATCAACCTTCTGCGAAATATGAAAAGATCACACTGCTCAGACTTTAGACACATTCAAATCAGAGTTTAAAACACACTTGTTCTCCTTGGCGTTCAGCTCTGACTTCAGCACACGGACACTGGGCTGTACTGTTATTGATGTTATTTATTGTGTTTTTGTGTGTATTTTTTCACGTTTAAACATTGTCTTATCCTTTTTTAATTATGAATTTTATTTGATTATAAAGCACTTTGGTGGACTTTGTTGTTTTTAAATGTGCTTTATAAATAAATTTCACCTTTGACTTTTGAAATGAAATAACACAAACAAAACTCATTAAGCATTCGAGGAGCCGTTGTGTGATAAAGCATGAGTTTATCAAGCCAAAGGCAATGAGGAGCAAACTGCAGGAGCAAACTCTGGAAATGGCTTTGAAGAAATGAGAGAAATTCCCCAAAGCAAGCCAGAAAGCTTTGGCAATAACAGACAAAACTACAGAATTCATTATCCTGGATTACCATCACTGCTGGTTGTTAAATGAACATCTGGAGCTGCTGTGCAGAAATGCATCTCCAGAAATGTTGCTGGCGATGGTATGAGACTGACTGAACATATTTCATATCGGCTAAAAGAAGTGCAGGCAATCAGCTTCATGGCAGACATTGAGGGTTCCACAAATGTCAAAATATAAAAGACTTCTTCCACACTTACATGTGTAGTCACATTTTAAATTCAATTATTTGATTTCATGATTTATTAGATATTCTTTATTGGTGTTAATTTGCCATGCATGTTGTACTAGAAAGTGTCAAAAGAGAAAATAAAGAATAAATATGATATGAAAATTATTTCTGCTTAGAAAGAGTTTAATCTGAACAAGATCATACGACAACGACGCTCATAAGGATAATGACAACATGCAAGATGAGTAGTAAGTATAGAGAAGGAATAAATAAATAAATATATATCCATCCATTTTCTATACCCGTTTCATCCTTGAAGGGTCACAGGGATCTGCTGGAGCCTATTCCAGCTGTCTACGGGCAAAAGGCAGGGGTATACACCCTGGACAGGTTGCCAGTCCATCGCAGGGTCACACATACAGACACACAACGTTCACACTCACATTCACTCCTATGGGCAATTTGGAATTATCAATTAACCTGACATGCATGTCTTTGGACTGTGGGAGGAAGCTGGAGTACCCGGAGGAAACCCACGCAAGCACGGGGAGAACATACAAACTCCACACAGAAAGACCCCGAGGTTCAATCCAGGACCCCCCCTGCCGAATCCAGGACCCCCCCTGCCGAGGTTCGAACCAGGAACCTTCTAGCTGTGAGGCAACAGTGCTAATCACTAAGCCACCGTGCTGCCCTAAATATATATATGTATGTAAAATAACAAGGATATCACAATAAGACTCTGCATCAACCAATACCTAAAGGCCACGTACTGGAATACATATCGGAAAAGAACAGTGGTATCAGAACATCTCTTATGCTTTTCTATTTGATACAAAGATCTAGTCTGGTTCCTCTGGATTCGACTTTGATTTCCTGGCGAAAAGGCCAATGGATGCAGAAGAAACTGCTATTGGACACCACGGGATAGCATACAACCATTCATCCATCCATCCATCCATTAGCTTACGCTTGGTCTGGAGGCGGGTTGCGGGGGGACCAGACTTCCCTCCCCCCCGGTCACTTCCACCAGTTCCTCTCAGAGAACCCTGAGGTCTTCCCAGGCCAGCCAAGATATAATCTCTCCAGCATGTCCTAGGTCTAGGTCCATGGTCTTCTCCCAGTTGGACATGATTGAAACACTTCTCCAGGGAGGACAAGGGTGCCAAGGACTCCAAGAAAGCAGGGTACTCTGAACTGTCATTCGGTGCATAAGCGCAAATGACAGTCAGAGCCTATTCCCCGACCCGAAGCCGCAGGGAAGCTACCCTCTCACCTACTGGGGAAAACCCCAATGTACATGCTCCAAGGTGGGGGGCTATAGGAAAGCCCACACCAGCCCATTGCCTCATATCCCAGGCAACGCCAGAGTAGAAAAAGGTCCAGCCTCTCTTGAGAAGATTGGTTCCAGAGTCCAAGCTGTGCGTCAAGGTGAGCCTGACTATATCTAGCCGGTACCTCTCAACCTCACGCACAAGCTCATGGTCCTTCCCCACCAGAGAGGTGACGTTCCATGTCCCAGTAGCCAGTTTAGTCAGCCAGAGATCAGCATGCCAAGGCCCATGCTTTTGGATGCCGACCAAACCACATCGCACCTGACTCCTATGACCCTCCCTGCAGGTGGTGGGCCCACGGGAAAGCTTACAACCAATCAGAGAAATGAAGCACCTGGTGTAGGCAAATCAATAACATGACTAGCATCATCAAAAGACATCCAAAGTGGCGTGTAGCAGAGCACGAACACCGGTCAATGACTTGCTGTCGGTTTTGCAGTAAAACCTAGCTGAGCCATGGTGTTAATAGCAATTTTGCACCCATATTAGTTGTTCTGAATAGTGGCTCCTGGATGCTTGTGCATGAGTCATCACATATAGCCTCCTCCCGTCTCACTGCAACTGGTTCGTTGAGTTCTGTATTGGTGGAAACCACTGCGAAGCAAAGGGGTGTCAGTCCCATTTCATGACTGAGAATTCTCACAATGTGAGTGGGTGCGGCTGGTCAGGTTAGACCGACTGGGATTCAAAGATAAAATGCTTCGGCGAATGAGGGAGAGGAAAATGCAAAGATAAAGGTATTGCTACAGGAAAACTTGTTCAAGCACAGATGCACTGAGATGTTGTTGCAGATGTCTGAGGGATGGTAAAGAGCAGATTGAAGTGTATTAAAGGAGGCAAGCACATCCCTCGACTTTCAGAGAGGATTGCTTGATTTTATTGGGCCATATTGCAGTGTTAATCCAATAAACTCACCATGATTGAGGCTAATTGAACAATAATGGCATTATTGATTACGCTGACATCATCTAGATGGCCCTATAATGGAATGTGTGCTTGTGAATACTAATCACTGTGGTAGATTGGCATTTGGAATTCTCTTGCTAAATATGTGAATTAGAGAAAATGCTAACAACCAGACAAGATGAATGATTTTCACAGTTAAATATCATGACACCCAGAGAAGTGAAAACACATTTACATACTGCTGCCTATACATTACACAGCCAAGACACTCAAGATGACACAAATGGTTCAGGGTTAACACTTGAAACACACTCGTTTAAAGTGATTGTGTCAAACAGTGGATGTGGAGGTTTAAACTCTTTTCAGCATTTTGTTGTTGTTTTTTTTTTTTTTTTTTGATTGAAGGGTTCTGTGATTTCTGACCTATGTAACCATCTTTTTCAAATACAAATTTGAAGCAAACCTTTGAAACATTACGCCATATAAAATGTGCATCAAGGCACTTTTCCCTTGTAGTTTTGTCTTTACCCGTTTCATTGATCTCAACCAATTAACTTAAATTCAATTGTGTTTTATTTGTATAGTGTCTATGTTACAATGCAAATTGTCTCTAGGCCCTTTACAGAGACCCAGAGCATGACCCCCAAGCAAATATCATTAACTATAATTATAATATTAAATCCTAATCAAATCAATCAAATGGCAATAAAAAAAAAAAAAAAAAAAAAAAAAAAAAAACTTTAAGCCAAACAGTGGCAAGGAAAAACTCCACTTTAAAAGGAAGAAACCTTGAGCAGCACCTGACTCATAAGGGAGACCTTCCTGCCAATAGCCAGACGGGTAAAGAAAGAAAAGAGAAGGGAGATAGGACAGAGAGAGAGGATAGAGGACAGACAGAGGAGAGCACATACATCATTCCACACACCTATATTCTGACTGATACATTGTTAGTACGTGAACTACAGAGATGACTATATAAACAGATTTAGGCAGCAACACTGAGGTGGTCAGAGGATCGGACTGCTGGTCAGCATGTTAGTCGATATCTCAGAGACATCTATAAGCACAAATTTTGAGGTAAACGCTAGGATGGTCAGATGATGGAACTGCAGGTCAGTATGTCCCTCTGGAAACTCTGGCCTGCAAACTTACAGAAAGAGAAAAAGAAAAAAAGGGGGGGCAAAACAGTACAAAAAACCTATGGGAACAATGGAGAACAGTTACAGTTATGAGGTGATCCTAATTATGAATTGAGTTGAAGGAAGAAGAGGAAAGGAAGGAGAGAAGAGGGGTGGAGAGACCAATCAGCAGATCATGTTGGTGACCCCCTGCAGCGTAGGCCTATAGCAGCAGTAGCTATGACAACGCTATGTTTAAGCCTTCTCTAGCCTTTGCTCCTATAACTGTAGCTATGACTACTGGCCCTACAACACTAGTGTTTGGACCAGGGGTGGCCAAAGTCGGTCCTCGAGGGCTGGTGTCTAGCAGGTTTTAGATGTTTCCCTCCTTCCACACACCCTTATACAAGTGACTGTGTCATTAACAGACACGTACTGACCTTGATAACAAGACGACGATGGCCATTAATAAGGATCAAGTGTGTTTAAGTAGGAAAACATGCAAAACCTGCAGGACACCAGCCCTCGAGGACTGACTTTGGCCACCCTGGTAGGCTTTACTAAACAGAAATGTTTTCAATTTAGTTTTAAAGATGGAGGTGTGTGTCAGTCTCCCTAACCCAAATTGATAGCTGGTTCCATAGTAAAGGTGCCTGGTAGCAGAAGGCCTGTCCGTCCAAACCAACTGTTAGCAATGGATTTTGCCATTTGTCTGGATCAAATTGTGGACAAAAGTCCAAGCTGACGTCCAAGTGAGATGTGTTCTTTTGAAACTGTGGTTTTCAGTTTTGGTTACTGTTCCCTATGGGGTGCCAAGCACTTTTTGAGGGGTAGTTCTGTGTTTTGCAAATAACTTGCAAAGAACTGCATGGACACTTCTTTCCATGTCCTATGTATTTATACTTAACAGCCCCGTGTTTTTTTTTGTCTGAGATACTGCACATAGGCTACATTACTTTGAAATAACATTGGTGCATTGAAATATGGGATTTCACCCCCAGCTGCTGTTGTAAAGGAAGCTGCTGCATCTTAAGTGGTCTCTGTTTGTCCCACAGGCTTCATGCTCTTTGTCAGTTATACTGGCCTGCAGCTAGTAAACAAGCCCATATGTAATGTTATATTCATGCCATATTTAAGAGAATGCTGGACCACTGCAGACCTGGGTGCCTAGGGTGCCCCCAAGAGCAAAAGTCCCATCGTCTTGTCTAAAACAAACAAAGAAATTCAAGTTAGTGAAGTATGTGTTTGGTCAAGCTGATGTTTAAATCCTTTCTAATCTCCAACTTTGAAATTGCCTTTTTGCACTTTCAGATCTTTTGTACGAGTTTGTAAAAGAAAGCCTCCGCCAACTAAACTTTCTCAGGTATGTGTGGTGAGAGAAGATGCTTGAAAATGCAGGACATGCATTTGAGTTAGCAACTCTTGCTGGTGTTACTGGAATCAACTGAGGACCCATCAGCTCCCGGTGGATTCCGCTGTGTGACAGTGAAATATCGACAATTTTCAAATGATTGTGTGGTGTGTGAAAACTGTCACTCACGATGGCACATTCTCCAGCCCTCCAGCGACCCTGAAGAGGACTGAAGTGGACATGGAAAAGGAATGAATGAAAAATGGCACAGCAGCCAGCGGCTACAATAATATACTGTATGTGTACTTCACAGCAGAATCACGCATCCTGCCTTTTGGCCCTGTGGTCCTGTTCTGCAAGGCTCCACAGATTCCACTGATCACCCCGTCACTGTATTTTTCTTTATTTCTTTAAAAAATAAAAAATGAAAAATCTTGGATCAATATGTGACAGCTAATTCTTTTCGATGTCAGACTCAATGAAAGATTAAGGAGGTCACAGATTTCGTTAGTTTTGTATTTTTGGAGCCTATATGCAGTCTGATAAATAATTAACCATTTGGCCGTTTAACTCGAGGTTGAGTTCACTGGAGACTTGTCCCCTCAATAATTCAGCTTGTTAAGCCTTTTATTAAAATCTCCATCAAATATTTATCTCATGCTGGGACCCCTCGTAACCTCCATTCTTCTGTGATCACCACCGTGAGCAGTGAAGCCAACTAACAGCTACAATTGTCATGATACGCCAGCTGGTGTCAAGTCATTTGCATCAAGTAATTGTATTTAACAGCTAAAGCAGCGATTCCCAAAGTGTGGGCTGCGGCCCCCAGGTGGGCCCTTGTGGTACCGCAGGTGAGCCGCGAGAGGTCATTTAAAATAAACAAATAAATATGTTAAATCCTTGATTTTGTAAATATGTTTTTAATTACTGTAAAGATTTTTATGACATGATTTAAAAGTAATAAAACAAACCAACTGAGTGTTATTCTACTGTCATATGACAGGTGTCACCTTTTTGTTCGCCCCTCACATTGATATCGGAACGTAGCTCATCTCTCGTCATAGTTGGTGGAGCACTACATCTTGTGTTGTGGCTGGCAAGACGGAGCTGTGGCTCACAGGTGTCTATCGTATGGATTCACAAGTGTTGGACAACCCTCAACCTGTCTGTGTGTTATGCTCCGAGGTGCTATCAAATGAGGTCCTGAAACCATGAAAGCGGTGGGTAAATGGGTAAAAGACGTGGCATTGTGATTACAGCTGTCCACTGCTGTATCCACAGAGAGGCACTGGCCAAAAGAACCATGCCGGCAGATTTAAGACAGTTTTGGATGATGCAGTGAGGACAGTAAATGTTATCAAAAGTCGCCCACTACAGTAACGCTTGTTTGCCATATTAAGTGCGGAGATGGGGAGCGACCACCGGCAGATTCTCCAGCACACTGAGGTGCGGTGGCTTTCACGCGGCAAAGTGCTCACTCGAGTTTATGAACTGCGTGATGAAGTTTGGACATTTTTTGTTGACTCCCGGGTTGAACCGATTCTGTAACTTTGAGCGGCTTTGTAAATTAACATACTCTGTACAGGAATAAGTTGGATGTTGAGCCCGATCTCCGTCCGAAGCTGACGTCCATTCAGCCAGGGATCCATGAAGTAACAGCTTCTATGCAGCAACATAACCCCTCCCACTAGGTGATTTGAATGGTGATCGAGTCTTGTATGTTGATCACAGTTGTGATTAAAGGTTTGGTGTCAGATTAAGTCTTGTATTGTTATTATTATTCTTGTATGTTGATTACAGTTGTGATTAAAGGTTTGGGTGGGCCCTGGAGATTTTTCACATTTCAAAGTGGGCCTTGGTGTTCTTAAGTTTGGGAACGGGCTGAGCTAGAGTGACCGAACAGATAGTTTCAGGTGAGGCCTATCTCACTGAAGAGAGCCTCAGAAATGTTTTCACATCTACAGCAGGACAAGAGAAAGCTAAGAACAACAGCGTGAAGGGTAATTTGATGGTCATGAGTGAGATCAGTTGACCGTTGAAGTTCTTTTAGGCACGGCAGAGCCCCGTCCTTCACAGTGCTAAAGTTTTCCAGCTGATGATCAGCGGAGCATTTGTGGGGAAGTTTGTGAGGACCCTCCAGGTAAAACGCCTAAATGGGCTCACTTGTGCTCAAAGTGAGCCACTTTGTTGGCTCTCAGAAAAACACCCGAGTAGAAGGTCAGATCAACCTCTGTGTTAAGGTGGCTGCTTTTTTCTCAAAAGAACTGGGATTTAAAAGCTCTGCAGATGGAGCGCATTCATCAGATTTCCTTTAGCTGAGAGCCAAAGTGGGCTTTCACCAAATTTTGAATAAGAACAGCCAAAGAAAAACTTCGAACTGACTGCTTATAATAATTGGATTTAAAAAAAGAGAGAGAGCTACGAGACACAAGCTACAACATGAGCAGCTTGCAGCGAAAATAAAAAGTAAAGAATGATTGTCAAACTATAAGAGGCTGAGGAGATTTTTAAATCGTGAATAAAATGATGCATGCTATGAACGCTGTCATGGTTGAGCAAAACAGAGAGAATACAAAAAAAAAAATTCTTCCTGAACCAGAAAAGATTTAGATACCTCCCCCCCTTTTTTTTAAAACCACATCTAAGCTTTTATTCAGTTATAGAAACATTTCAAGACACTTTACTTCAACTGATGAAGTAAAGTCCTCACAAATGGGACTAAGATTTCTACTTCCGCTGGGTCGAATCTGACCTGCCATTTTCAAATCCATTTCTTCGCCGTCCCTCAGAACCGCTCAATTCATTTATTTTACCAGAGCTGAACTTTCCTTCCAATCGCTGACATTGCAACACTTGCAAAGTGCTCAGTGTATTACGCCGGGTCATTACACCTTTTATCTTAGATCACTGATAGACAAGTCCGTTAAATGCTGTTAGATAGCGGCTTATCGAATGGCATTCAGAGACGGATGTACGTCAATGTGCAAAGATGGGGTTGAAAAATCTTGCAGTGGTGATCTGGATGTCATTGACTTCCAGAGTGAGCTGATGTTTAGGTTTCAAAATTTGTTGAATGAGTACAGGCTCAGAGAGGAAAGGTCAGATGTCTGCTGTAATGCAAGTGTGAGTTAAGAAATCAGATCACAGTTCATCAGTAGTAAGAGGCAGATTCAGTAAGCTGTAGATACACATTCAGCAGTAGTTCATTTTTACCTCCACCAAGGAGGTTATGTTTTTATCTGTCTGTTTGTCTGTCTGTGTTCAAGATAACTCAAAACGTTATGGATGGATTTTGATGAAAATTAAATCTTTTACATTTTTCAGGAGTTGTCAGAAATGTGAAAAGGAAGAACTGACTTCATTTTGGGTGTGATCCAGAAGAAATCCTGGATTCTGGATCACTTTCAAATTTTCAATAACATTGCAGTCAATGGGGCTGAAAATGTTATTTCTCAATATCTCTGTTAATTGTTGCACAAAACTCATGAAATTTCATTCAGGGATTGACAATATAGGAACCTCTATCAAGTTTTAAAGGCTGATCCGGATCTGATCCAGAACGCGGATTTTATCGCAATCTGTAAATCGCTATATGGGGGAACTGTTGCACTTGGCGGAGGTCTGCGCTCTCCGAGTGCTTTTCTAGTTGATTCTTGGTCACTTACTCATGCACAGCTCTCCCATAACATTTAAGATTGGGTTCAATTCTGGACATTGATTAGACCATTTCAAAAAACACTGATTATTCTGGTTATCAGTTATTCTAATACAGACTTGGTGTCATGCTTTCAAATCATTGGCCTCACATTTACCTCTAGACTGGTCGACTGACTGGTAGTTCATGTTAGATTTAATGACTGCAAGGTGCAGGTATTTTTTTTTGCAGCAAAAATATAAAAAAAAACAACAACAAAAAGAAGAACACTGTGCTTGGCAGTGGGCATGAAGTATTTCTGTTCAAATGCTGTGTGTTTGCCGAATGTGGTGCTGGGCGTCAAGGCCACAGAGCTCCTCTTTGGTCTGATCCATCCTCAGGACGATGTTCCAGAAGTCTTGTGGTTTGTTCAGAGGCAGTTCTGCAAACCTCAGTCAGTCATGCTTCCAAGTTCACCGTACAAAGGAGTTCTCTCCTGACAACGTTTCCCAACAAACCTCACTCGCTCAGTCTTTTTCTGAATGTGCTGACATACACTTCAACACTTGAAATGCTCAGTAAGGCCTGTAGACTCGGGGATGTAGCTCCCAGGTTGGATTTTTTTTTTGTATTTCTCTGAGCATTTTTCAGCGGTCTAGGGGGGTTTACCTCACTAGATTTCCTCAACTTTGTTTAAGCAGGTGGTGGGGAGATTTGCCTAGCTCTCACTGCATCCTTCTGTCCCATCATGATTAGCAGAACTTGATTTTAACTTAAAAATCTTGAATCCAGTCAAAACAGTTGGGGAGAGCGAAGCAGTATTGCTCACAGGATTAAAAGAGGGGGAACTAACTTTTGCACATGGCAGTACGTGACAAAATGCTCCCCTTTCTTCCCTCTCTAAAGGAGAAAAGGTTCTGAATCTGGATGTCTGTAAAATACAGTGATCCCTTGCCAATTCGCGGTTTAAGTTCCGCGGTTTTAGTTATTTGCGGATTTTTTCAGAAATATATAATATAATTTAAAAAAATTTGAAAAATCGCAGAAACATCACAGGATGTTGTGCGGGTTCTCTCACAGTGAAGAAATGCTGTGAGTCAGCCTGGGCCCCTTTAAGAAGGTGGCCTTATGGGTAATGGTGTGTGTGTGTCGTGGGACGGCAGTAGAAAACAGGGTTAGATGAAAAGTGTAGTGAGCATCAACAGCAGCCCAGCGTGTATAGATTTATATTCTCTGTTAACCGACAGGAGCCGAACAATACAACCTGTGTGATGTTACAAGTTCCTGCAGTGCCAGAATAAAGTGCTCGTTCCATGTAGAGAAAACCGGACTTTTTCTTTTGTTGTTGTTAGCATGTTAGCCGCTAATTATGAGCCAAAAATAGCACAATACCAGCGGTTTGTTTACTACGGTTCAGAGACCAGAGGCTGTGAAGATAACAGAAAGACCACAGTTGAGCCTTTGTCTTGTTTTTCTGCAGTGCCTCGCTACTTTTTTGGGGGTTTTAAACATATTTTAAACACATTATTGAGGCTCGGGAGGCTCCAGTTCGCGGATTTTGATTTACGCCGTGGGGCGCCGGTCCCCATTAACTGTGAAAAATAAGGGATCACTGTAGTCCACGTTAGGACAGGCCAGTGAGTGGACTTTTTTTTCCCATCAAAGTCATCTGGGCAGTGTGAATTAACGGCAGGCTTCAGACTTCCCATCATCCTGTTGGCTCCCCGGGGTTCGTGTATTCTACCAACGTGGTTTGCGTCACAAGGGAGTGTTGATGTGCGTACCTTCAGAGAGCACGCCATGTAGACGCGTACGCCAGAACCCTGATCTCCGTGTGGCTTGCAAACACGCCAATTAGCGGCACCGCCACCTGCACACCAGAGCGCCGGTACGCTTTTCGGAGACAACACTCGCCTGTAGATTTAGAAGTAGTTTTACAAGAAAACATCTGCCACGGTGTCGTTTTATGGGATACTTTAATGAAGTCGGCAGTTCGCGAGGCGGTTATTCAATCCATTTCCCACCGGCACCACCGAAACTGTCAAACGATATCAAATCCTCACTTCTGTCACATCAGCACAGGCGGCGGTGACCGGCTGATACTCTGCTAATCGCTATTCAACACTGTCACCTGTCACCTTTTAACAGATAACTCCGTCTGACCTGAACTCCAACATGGGAGACTCTTTGACCTTCTTTGTCAGACAATCTGCTCCACGTCAAGGCTATTTGGATCTGAACTTCGGCGTGTTTTGCTCACATGCTGTCGTAACTGAAGCCGCTCTGTGCCGTGTAGCTACCCCGCCAGCAACGGCGCCCCACCTGACAGCAGCTGTGGAGCTGGAGAGGGAGGCATGGAAACAACATTGATCAGAAACAGCCTCGCAAATGACCCTGGGAGTATTTTTAGCCCGGCGCCACGTGACTGGAGAGGAAGTGGACTATCTTCATGAATGAGGACCGACGGGTCATTTCTCTCATGCAGACAGCCCCCACCGCCACGCTGAAGAGGATGCAAAGCCCTCCCTGGTGGATCTATTAATATTTCAACCCCCCCCCGCCCTCCACGGTCCTTATCCCTTGTGCCCTCTACAAGGAAACGCCACTAAGTGATTGAAGAGGTGGCTGATGGAACAATTCCCACCATCCTTAACTTAAAAGCAACTCTCCATAAATCAAAGCAAATATTTCTGCATCTTGAATGATCAGTGCAACTTGAAGTCTTGTAAATGCCTTTTAACAGCGTCTCATGCCACAGTGGTCTGTTGAACTAACGTATAGCATAAGATCGGACAGTTAAAGAACCAAGGCTTGTAAAAACTGAGCAATGTCCTCGTCTGGGATGCTCACCATGAACATTTTGGGCGTCTTTTGAAGCTATAGCCCACATAAAAAAAAAAAAAAAAAAAAAAAAAAAAAAATGGGACGATAGAGAAAATGCAAAGGAAAAAATAGTGATTGTTATATTTACTTTGACTTTTTTTTTTTTGCAGACAGCTTAGCTCAGTTTTATTAGTTAATATACATCCTATTTTTGCATTCAAGGCCTGAGAAACTTTGGAAGAAAAAAAAAAAACTAGGTAGAAAAAACCTTTGAAATGGTGCCATTCCCTTTCACGACGATGAGAAGCTGTTCTGGCACTGAGGATGCAAGCAAAGAAGTATTTCAGTTCTTCTTCTGTCCTGTCTTTCCTACAAGCACGTCTTAATTCGGTATGGGGTGATCATTTCTTTTCAAAATTCTCCAAACATTCTCTACTGGAAGCGGATCAGGACCGCAGGCAGAACCAGGACCCATGCCCTTTTTCTTTTTACCTTTTCACAGTAAATGTTAAAGCACATATGTAGCTCCTTGTTGCAGTGCCAGAGCTTTCTCAAAGTCCTTCCACGTGGTTGTAAGAGCTACTGAAGAATGAGGGTCCTTGATGGAACATCTGAGGGTTCAGAGGTCACGGGTGTCCAGCTCAGGCTCAGGCGCTTTTCCCCTCTGGCACAGAAAGGCCCCGAGATTTTCTCAACCATTTAATGATATTATGCACTGCAGATGTAGAAATATGTAAATTCCTTCCAATACTTTATTCTATTATTATTATTATTATTATTATTATTATTATTATTATTATTATTATTATTATTATTATTATCATCATCATCATCATCATCATCATTATTATTATTATGATTAATAATAATAATAATAATAATAATAATAATAATAATAATAACAATAGCCTTCTTACTAGCACTAAATTGCCCCTACCAACCTTTTATGGGAAATGCTGCAGACCTAACATGCAAAAATGGATGCATATAAAGAAATGACAGGTAAAAACAAACAAACACAAAAAACCCACACAGAAATAGAAATCTCACATGTTTCAGGTTTGGGGTTGTGTGCAGAATGAAGTGAAAGTAAAAAGTAAAAAGCTTTGAAGGACAAAAACGTGCCTTATACTGTTATTCATTCATATGCACTGATGTGAAATCATGTCATGTTTGTGAATTTTTTTTTTTCTTTTTTTTAAATCGCAGCTTGTCTCAATGTCCTTGTCAGTCAGGACACATATTGTTCAGTTATGACTTAAATATCCTCTTTGATTAAAAAAAAAAAAAGGCTAAATGTTCTTGACTCCTGTGTTTCACTGACATTTGAAGTGGAAGTAATCCATTAAAAACCCAGCAGGAAATCTGTCAGTGATTACAAACGAGGAGAAAGTCTGAAAAGCCTTCAGTCTGCCTCCTGAGCTCCGTACAGGAAAGGCAGCGCTTGCCTGGATTTACTCTAATTGACACTGACAACAATGATCACATCCAGTTCCTCTCCAATATTTCAGTCCCACCTCCTCCACCTGTTCAACAGTTCGACCTCTTTAATCACACAGCGACAATACAGAAGATTTCAGCTTCCCTCGTTTGTCACACGGGCTTCACACATTACCGTCTCTCCATCTTCCCAGCTGAAAATAGACCTGCTTACCTTCAGGCCTCATCTGCAACTCCAATCATGCCGCACGCCAGATTACAGCCATTAAACATCCAAACAGAGACAGCTCGACCCCAGTACCAAGGGTGCTCCCTGTTAGGGTCCAGTCTTCAAAACGGCAACGGTCAGGATGAGCCCTCATGTAAACGGATACATCGGATATTCTTTGAGTGATATGCTGTTTGTAAAGAGCTTTCAAAAAGGAACCCACAAACTAAATCTGACAGATTTAGAGTAGTAGAAGGAAAACCTGTGGAGCAGTTTGCATCGACTGTGATCTCAAAATTGATCCTCCAAATGTTTACTTTCAGTTCAAGCACGGACAGGCTACGCCTACAGACTTCAAAACTCAATCATAGAAACAATTTATTCTTGACTAAAAAGTTTTTTTTTTTTTATGTCCATCACTTTGTAATAAGACAGAGGAAGTGAAAGTCTGCCGTTAAGGTCCGAAGCGTTCACGCCCAGCCCTCTCCTACTGTTCCACTCATCCTCTTCAGCATTTATTGAAACAAATTAACATTATATCGCTATTTTGTCAGAAACCAGAAACTGTCATGAGTGTGCAGAGTTCTTACAACGTCTCCTGCAAAGTTCGTTCATCTCTTTTCGCTCGTCACCGCAGAGACAAGGAACCGGTGTTGTCATGGAGATGTAACGGGCCAGCTGCTATTTCCCCATATATCAAAACACGGTATCTCCATTAGTATGATGATGACTTAATAAAGGGGTGTCAGACTCATTTTCACTGAGGGCCACATCAGCATCAGGGTTGCCCTCGAAGGGCCAGATTGACAGCATGAATGTAACAAAATTGAAATGTAAATCAAAATAAATTAAAATACACCTTATTATATTGTTTCTGTATTTGTTATGTATTCAAGTTTCAAATATTTAAGTCATTATTATATAAGCTCAGGGTTTGTGGTTGTAAACCTGCTCTCGTACAGGTGATGTTTACAGACTCAGAGGATGCATCACCTCGGTTTCAGAAACGGACCTTACTGAACCCTCTTGCTCGGAGTTAAGTTACCTCGCTTTGTGAAACAGAAAACTCAGTTTCTATGGAGCAGCTGGCAGATCTGCAAAGGAAGCATCACAGCTGAATACATATAAAGCTACAATAAAGCTAGCTTTCATCATTTTTGGCGGTAACTTTTGTGAACACATTCTGCTGCAACTGCAGTCTGCCATTTTAATTCTGCTACGATTCTTTGTTTTTCATGTAGGTATAAATTTAGCATACTTAAGCTCCGTGTCTACTGTCAAAATGGCGACGTAGATTATACTGTTTGACGACTGACACCACCTCATGACACAAAAGATATACTGTTATTTCACCTTGAGGTACAAACTTGTATTCGTTTTCCCATCGTTCATGAAACTGCCTTCCTTATGCATCAATTTTTCTTTACATGGAACATGTTGGTGTTAGTTTATAGAGGTTTTTCTGAAGTCCATCAGTTCTGAAAATTGTCTTGATGTCTTGCTCATAGTGAGATAACGTTATCATTGTTGGGTAATGGCAAAAGGCATTATGGGAGATGTAGTTTATTGTCAATATGCGCTTTGCAGCGGTATAAGCTTATTTTTAGTCATAAAATATTGATTTAAAATTCAAGACAATAATGCACAAGCACTTGAGGTCCACATAAAATGACGGGGTGGCCCACATTTGGCCCGCGGGCCTTCTGTTTGACACATGTGACTTAACAGGACAATTTATACCTAAACTGTAATGGTTTTGTTGTGTATGTAAGTCAGTTCACACCACCAGAAATGTGTGTTCATCCAATCACCGCCAGATGCGATTAGTCATGAATTATACATTTGTATTTAAAACTCCACTCTCGGGTTCGATTCGGGCCGTTATACGTTTTCCTCATCTCCTGTCACCGTGTTAAATAATTCACATGTGACAGTCATCAAATGAAATGGATCCACCGACGTGCGTCTCCACCGCTGTCCTGTTTTCCCTCTGAATGATATCTGAGAGGCAACGCTCCCTGCAGCTTTCCTGCCATCAGGATGTGAGGCTGGCGGCCCAGTGAAGGAGGGGAGCAGTGGAACAAACCCATTCCTCCTGGCAATCACTGGCACGGCATGGCAAGAAAGGCTTTTTATGCTTGTTATCAATCCACATATGCTGAGGGAGACGGGGGAGTGTGGTGGGTGAGGGACTGTGGGACGGAGGGCTCTGATGGGACCCCCCCCCCCTCCATCATGCTTCTGTGTTCAGAGCTTTCATCAATTAAGCCAGTGTATCAATTATATAAATAAAGAATTCTAATAATAATTGTATTATGTAAGCTGCAACATCAGGGGACCAGTGACAGCCACCTCTGAAACATGTGCATGAATGTGTGTCTGTTGCACATCTAAAATCCTAACCTCTGCTTTCACATGTCCTTATTCCAATATGCAATATTCTTATTCCGATGATGTTTAAGATGTAAAAGTGTCTTTTGTCTGATTAATCGCATACCTGACTTCCACAAAGCAGAGTATATTTGACTCCTCCTCATGTCGTCACATAAACTGACTTCAAGTGAGAGTCTGTGTTCCCTCCGTAGAGTTTTTGCACATTTGGACAGTTGGATTTTACACACAGTCATGTACTGGAGAGTATTTGATGAACAGGATTTTTGGCCTCAGCAGTAATTCCTGGTCATTACAGGGTTTGTCAAGTTTCTTGCAAAAGTTCTGATTCCAAAAAAAAAAAAACAAACAAAAAATACAATTCGGAAACAGGAAATGCTGTTACTTCATGATATTTAGAAAATGAACAATGGTTCTTTAAATTGAGTAAGAAGACTGGATGATGCAATCCCTTATATTTCAGCATGACTCTGATTTGATGATGCCTCGGGGATCACTGCCAGGTAATGAGGGTCCATCCATGGGGGAAACGGAGAAAAGAAGGGAAAGGTAAAGCTTTGGAAAAAAATAAAAATAAAGGAGAGTTTTGTGGAGTGCAAGAGGAAGTCACAAAGCTTCATTGGGGTCATCATGTGAGCACTCTCCTTTCAACGTCATTTCAATGATTAACCCACATCACCTCCAGGGGAGCTCATCAGCAGCGTCCGGCGTCCTCAGGTGTGCCCCCCTCTGCTCTGACCCTCTCTACATACTCTGCTGCTGCTGCTTTGGGACCCAGGTGGGGTCGGTCCCTTTCATCCACAGCCAGCGACCGGCTCTCTCAGCGGTGTCTAACAGCTCTTTGATTGTTCTTTCCTAGGGCCTGGCCCCTGATAGATTCTGCCCTGAGGAGCTTTTGCTGTTGAAGTGGCTAAAAAAAACCTCTGAATTTTACATCTACTGGGGGCACCTTCACCTCCCAGCCTCTGTCTCCCGCTTTGACTGCTCGATTGGCAGCTTTTTACACTCTAAGGCTTCATTGGCTGCATCCTCCCAGGGGGCCGACGGCTCAGTGATGTAGGTGGTCTGCTATGAGTTATTTTTTTACAGAAATTGATTATAGACTGTAGGACTCCATGATATTTCATGTTTTCATGGTGTGTCTCAACTTCATTTAAACTATTAATATACTTTTTTTTTTTTTTCCTGCATTTCATGTTAGCAATAGCTGAAAGACTGTCTTATACCACCTGTTGGATTGGTGCATGACATGTATCAGGTGGTGACAGCGGTGGGGTGCACAGTAGGTGTAATACATGGAAGTGGGACTGCATCAACTTGGCCCTGAGCCCCCTGGTTGTTTAATGACAGGTGGACAGATGATCACTGGATAACCAGGATTATAGGATGGGCATGACAAGCTCACCAATGTGGGATTCTGCAAGGAATGGTGATATGTGTCAAACGTTGTTTAACCTTGTAATGTATCCCCTTTGAGTAGCAAGACCATCTAATGTGGGGGAAAAATGTTCACTTCTCTCCACAACAGGAACAGGTGGCAGAAAACCTGGACAGGTGGAGATATGCGCTTCAGAGAAGAGGAATGAAGGTCAGATGCAGCAAGTGTGAATGAAAAGAAAGAAAGGTGGAACGGTAAAGATGCAAGGAGTAGAGGTGAAGAAGGTGCTAGAAATTAAAAAACTAGAAAAGAGGTAAAAAATTGAGTGGCAAGCAGCAGAGTTGAAGTTACAGATAATAACTTTATATTAAGATTGTTTTGGGGAGGATTAAGCCTACTGGCTGTTCCTCTGACAGACGTTTTTGAGACAAAAGCCCCGATTGTACACTTCCCGCTAGCCGCTACCCACTAAGCTGCTACCCGTAAATTGCGGGTTTAGGAACCTCCGCTAACTGCTAATGCAATCTCCTGCTCCCTAAAGCCGCTACCCGTTATCTCTCCTTATCTACCACATTGTAACTGTGGCAGAAGGCGTGACTTTTGCGCTTTCCGTAAACTTGGTATCTTGCAATTGCGGGCTACCCGCTACCCGCAACCCACAGCCTGTATGTCGGCGCGTACAAGAGCATCAAATGGCATCAAAGTGGGTCCACCTGGTCACATGTGGACATGCACAAACAGCTCTACCTCCCGGATTAACTCTTTTATAAAAAGCATGATTTGGCTTCAGTTGAACTCCTGACAAAATGGCAGAGATCGTCTTAAGTGGCTTGCTCACCAGTAAAACCATAGACGACCACAGTGTATTTACTGGAAGCGCACCAACTATCTGGGACTTTCAGGTAACCGATAGGAATTGTCTGTGTAAGAATATATATATATATATATATATATATATATATATATATATATATATATATATATATATATTATATATATCAGTCCAGAGGAGGAGTAGGAAGGAAGAGGAGGAAGCTCTACAGCAGAGTCCCAGACGAGCTGCGCACGAGAGCTGCTCCGATCTGGATGAAAAGACGCTCCATAGCGGTTTGTGGGTAGCACAACCTGCTCTTAAAGGCAATGGTTACTGATGCACTGATTGGTTTAACAGGTGGAACGCCCTAACCACTCCTATGCATAATATAGCTGTTAGCGCAGGTGGGATAGCGGGTTTAGCAAGGTGGAAGAGTGCGTTCTTTGTGGGGGAACGCCCCTCCCGCTACTCGCTATCCCTAAATAGCGGCTTTAGGAGATCTGGGCCAAAAGTAAGAGAGGCTAGATGGATGTTGGATGCATTTGTGGAAGGACGCTGGGGGTGGAACTACCTGGCAGGAGAAAAAGGAAGAAGACCAAAGAGATTTCTGGATATGGGCAAAAGATTGAGATGCAGTTGGTGTGCGTGGCAGAGGATGACAGAAGACAGGGTGGGATGGAAATGGAGGAGCTGCTGTGGTGATCCCTGAAAGGAAAAACTGAAAGAAGAAGAATAGATGATAGACCGTGTGAAACAAATTTGAAAGAAGGAACAGATGAGTGAACAGTGGCAGGGTTTTGCTTCTGGAAAGAAGTGAATAACTAGTTTTGACTGTAGCCATATAATTCACAGAAAAATAAAATTCAATATGCAGCCAATGAACTGTGAAGAAACAAACGTTATTTAAGGAAGTGGGTTCTCTATTGACTGCAGGACCATTAAAGAGATTCTCTCACATCTGTGCTCATTCTGGGGACAGTGAAAGCTGAAAAAAAAAAAGTTCCTTGCTTGCATGTTTTAACATCGGTCATAATTTAAGTTGTAACAGTTCAGGCTGCAACAAAGCGATTCCCCTGTAAACACCCTCATGCCTTGCAATGCTTTAATTGTACTTTACTCTTGATTGAGAGACATTTTACCACAGGAAACCTGCATAACAGTGATTTTCTGATATGAGCCGTTAAAAATAACAGCCAGGAATAGTCGATAAGGGAGATTTATTCCCTGGGCCTATGGGTCTTACAAGTTGACTGCACAGTAATTACATCTCCCGAGGATCCAGGAGAGGAAAGTTTTTCAAAAACAGGGGAGGGAGAGGCTGATGAGGCGGGGGCAGGAGAGCTTCATGCTCTGCAGACATCGCCATGCTCTCCTCCCTCTTGAAACAAAATATGAATCTTAATATCTCATCAGCAAACAAGCGGGGAACTCTAGAGATGCTTTGTGCTGGCTCATTCATTCCCACCTTTGTATTCCTTATGTTCTGTCTTTGTAGCCATGAAATTAAATATTTTTATGTTTATGAATTCTGAGTTTGCACAACCTTCATTTCAGGAAAGAGGGTTAGAAAGCCTTGCTTTTTGGCCTTGGGAAAGAATTCACTTGAAAAAGGCTGATATTCCTGACAGAAATGATTGGCACCCCTAAACTGTTGACAGAATTTTAAATGGCTTCATCGAAAAAAAAAAAAATCTAATTGACTATATTTCTTTAAGTCTCTTTTATGACGCTCTGTTTTTCTTCTTCACTTCTTCTGTCATCGCTGTCTTGGTTCTCTTGGCTCGCTGTCTTGGTCTACTCTGCCATGATGTCAGAGTAGATGTCAGATTGTAGTTCTGTGAGGTGGCTTCTTTGTTGTTGGTGTTTGGCTTGGTGCCTGTTAAGATCTTTTTTTCTGAAAAATTCTGGCTGCGTATTCTTTGTTGGAAGGAGAGTCGTAGTCGGCTAAGTACAACACAGATGTTTAATTGCAATAACGTGATCACAGCTCCTCATCAAAGGCAGTCTCTAGCCGAAGAAGGACGAGTTAAACAAGACAATAACAATTTATACAAAAATTTGCATCACTAGAAGGGGAGGAGCTGCAATTTAGACTTGGCTCTCCCATTGGCCAGTCCGGTCCTCCGTTCGTTTGCCCAATCCATTGTCGCCACATCATCATCTTCTGATCCAATCCGCTGCCGACGTTTCCTGAAAAAGAAGAAAGACTACATATCCTACAATGCTATTCTATTTACCTGGCCAGGTCTTTGTCTCCAAACACGTGTTTCTAACCGGCTACAGCTGGGCTAGTTTACTGCATTTCTAATATAAAGTGAAGACAAAACATACACTTAGATCAATCTGATATGGACATATGGTTCATTAAACAAAACAATATTAAGGAAAAACAATCAGCAACAATAAAACAGTGTGATATAAACTAAGAGGTAATGTAACTTATGCTTCCAACATCAATATTAATAATGCTATTGATAACAATATTATCTATATTCGCTATCTATCTCAGGGACAGGAGATACTTTGTTGAAATTGGTAACTGTGTCTCAGACCAAATGGCCATGACCTGTGGGGTTCCCCAGGGGTCAATCCTGGTACCCTTGTTATTCAATCTGTACATGCTTCCATTAGGCCAGCTAATACGCAGCTATAATGTGTCCTACCACAACTATGCAGATGATACTCAGATCTATGTGTCACTGACAGCAGGAGAACACGGGCCTGTAGATTCATTGTGTCACTATATCGAGCAGATCAGTGTATGGATGCAAAACAACTTTCTCCAGCTAAACTGAAATCATTGTGTGTGGCCCACAGAAACAAAGAGAAAGTGTTATCAGTCACCTTGAGACTTGCTCTGAAACCTAAAAATCAGGTTAGAAATTTAGGGGTAATATTGGATTCAGACTTGAACTTTAACAGCCACATTAAAGCAATAACATCAACAGCTTTTTACCATCTAAAAAACATTGCCAGAGCCGGAGCCCCCCTGAGCCTCAATTATGTGTTTAAAATATGTTTAAAAACCGAAAAAAAGTAGCAAGGCACTGCAGCGAACCAAGACAAAGGCTCAATTGTGGTTTTTCTGTTACCTTCACAGCCTCTGGTCTCCAAACCGTAGTAAAGAAACCACTGGTATTGTGCTATTTTTGGCTTGTAATTAGCGGGTAACTAGGGATGCGCGTGATTAGTCGTCTAAACGATTAAACGTCCGCTTACTTAATAGTCGGCACCAGAAATATTAGTCGTTTAAACCAATTTGTGTTTTATTCATGTACAAGGCCGCTTAACTGTCATACAGCCGCCCGCCACTAGTCGGGGCTACAGAGCTGTCAGACAGCAGTCCCCTCTCCCCGGCAATGCTCGAGTAGACTGGAGTTTTAAAACGGCACGGGGGGAAGACGGCCTCTCGCAAAACCACCGCGGTTTGGCGGAACTTTAATCTAGAAAATGAAAACAAGGTAGTATGTAGACTGTGTCAGAAACATGTGGCATACAATCACTTGACTGGAGCAATGCGCAACCACATTCGACTCAAGCATTTGGATGTTAATCTGCACCAGACGATGGCTGCTGATGCTAGCGGCGCTAGCCACACTCAGGCCGATTTGACATTGTTAACCCGGAGATGGTGTTCTCCCGTCCGGTCTCATCACGATAATGACTTCGCAAGATATGCTTCCACTTAACTTTGTGGAAGTCAAGGAAGTCAAGGAAGCTAATGGAATATGTTGAGCCAGAATACACCGCCGGGATGCAAACTGATAACTTCCAGGCTGGAGCACATCTTTTTTTTAGACTAGTCGACTAGTCTTAATTAAAATTTTCATTTAGTCGACAGGGAAATTAGTTGCCAGGAACATCCCTACGGGTAACATCTAACAACAACATAAGAAACAGTCCGGTTTTCTCTGCATGGAACGGGCACTTTATTCTGGCACTGCAGGAACTTGTAACATCACACAGGTTGTATTGTTCAGCTCCTGTTGGTTAACAGAGAATGTAAATCTATACACGCTGGGCTGCTGTTTATGTTCACTCCACTTTTCATCTAACCCCGTTTTCGTTCTGCTGTCCCACGACACACACACTCCATTACCCATCAGGCCACATCATTACCCATAAGGCCACCTTCTTAAAGGGGCCAGGCTGGCTCACAGCATTTCTTCACTGTGAGAGAACATGCACAACATCCTGTGATGTTTCTGCGATTTTTCTTGATTTTTTATTATATTATATATTTCGGAAAAATCCTCAAATAACTAAAACCGCGGAACTTAAAGCGCAAATTGGCAAGGGATCACTGTAATTGTACATTTGAATTTGCTCTTTTTAGAAATAAAAATAACAATGAAAAAAAGACCTACCTGAGTTTGCCAGTGAATAATGTTGTACTCTTTGCCCTTTTGTTCTGTTCTTCATTTAAGCGTTTGTCCTTGTAATCTGGACTTCCATGTTCCAGGTTTCCAGTCAGGCCACAACCCCTGTGCAGCTTCAGTGGTCAGCGTGACCTCACGTTTGTCTTTTCAAACTGTTTTCTCTGCTCTTCTATTTGTATTTATGTTGTTTTCTCAGTTCTGTTAAACTGCTCTGCTAACTTTAACAATGGTGGATTGAAGAAAAAGAAGTGCTGTGTGATCCAAAGGTCTTAACCACTTAAAATGTTGCCATTACCTTCTGATTGAAAACTCCAGCACTCTTTGGGCCACAACCCTCTAATGCAGGGGTGATTTAGTCTGAAGAGCTTACCAGGGTCTTGGTGGGACTGAATCGGACTTAGCTTTTAGTTTTCTCGGTCCTACAAAGTTGAGATTTTTGGAACAAGTATTTGTGTTATGAAGTAGCATAAACGTAATTACCATAAAATGATTTGGGTGTTTGTCGCACTCACAAACCTGATGCTCTTGAGAAGTGGTGGTCTTGTTTTACTTATGCAATTTAACTGTTGAAATGACGGTGTTGGGAAGACACAAATGCAGGAGACCAGGAAGGCAAGAAAACCAAGTCCTTTATTGTAAGCAAAAGCAACACCACTACAAAATATTCAGTGAACCAAAAGACACAATGTTCAGGGATTAGGACATGAGGAGCAAAACAAACGGACTAGCAGGGGAGGACAGAGACAAGACTATACATAATGACAAACACTCAAGGGCTAACATGACATAAATGCTGACAGTTAGGACAGAAGAGAACAAATAAAGTCAAAATCTAAGGAAAAGCATTAGAATAATGTTTATAGAAAATCAAGCTGGAAAAAGCAAAACAGAACCACCAAGCAAAGAGTAAAAGTTTACTAAACAGTACAAGAACGCAAGAATCAAGCAAACCCAAAATCAAAATCCAATCAAAGACCAAAACCCTAAAAAAAGGCTTGCCTTTTACTTTACGTGAAAAAGAACCACGTGTTCATATGGTTTATTGTTCAATAATTTTTTGAGAGAGTGCAACATCAGGAGGACCTACAAGAAAAGAATTTCTGTTACTCCAAATGGAGAAACACTGTGAACTAACCTACTTTTCATGAGCAGTCCTCATGATTTTTTATGTAAGCTTTTTAGTTAAACCCATCTCCTTGGCCAGGGGCTTTATGCCTGAGAAAATCCTAATACCCAGTTTGCATTTAAATAAACAAACACTGACCAAAATATTTCGGCACTAGGTGGTATGACTTTTGTATCAGCTTGGTTGATTTGCTATGATTTACTGCTTTTGAAATGTTTTGCCGTGCCTGTAATGAACACTGCCCCTCTTATGTCTTGTTGTGATTGATTGTTTGATTGCTTGATGAGGCTTTCTCTCTTTTTTTCCATTTGCCAGGTAGCCGCGGTTGCATTAAAGCAGGCAATTTTTCTTCCAAATGGACGAGAAGTTGAATTTTTTCATACTCCCTGGCTGCTGAAGCAGAACATTCATTTCATCAGCTGAATTGACAGTCATTGTGGGAAATCAACCTCTTAAATTGCGTTGATTTGGTGTGAAGGCCTCCATTGTCCCCACAGGACTGCGGCCATTATCACTGGCTTTGAAATGGTAATTAGGGCTTGTTAATGAATATTTACAGAAGTGACTGATGTGATACGAATGCAGTCATTACATCTCTAGCAGCTATAGCAACTACATTTATTTGACATGACGACTGCATTGATGAGGTAATACTTCAATGCTAATTTCAACTTTGGTGCATTTTCTCAGTAAAATAATTGTGCATGGAAATTCTTCTATTCAGGGTCTTATATAAGTACAATTAGTTTCAAAACTATGTAAGCTTTTTAAACTTTTTGAAAGAAGAATCCTCAAATGGTCAGATCTGTCAAAAATAATAAAAGCAAAACATAAGAAATGTTCTCTTTTTATCAGAAATATGGAAGAGATAAAGCTTGAGATCGCAGATTAGAGATAGCAACGTTTACGCACCCATGGGGAAGGTATGAAAGAAATGCACGTTCATGCATTAGAATATATTTGCTTCTGTCTGGAAAATTTGATCTAATATCAACTGAAAATTGTCTGAAAAATGTAACATTAGTCAAAATTCAGTTTGAACAAGATAAAGGTGAAAAATTCACCTCAAAATGATATTACACTTAGTTCAGGTATCATTGAGTTCTGCAACCTCACACAACCCTACCCATTTATCCAGACTGGTGCTATGAGCCGCTGGGGGAATATGACTCCCAATGTCCTGCTCAGGGACACTTTAGTACATGACGGAGCTTGGGATCAATCTGAAAACCTTCTGGTTGACCTCTATCACACGACTCCTACAGCCAGCCCATCAGCCGCTAGTGGATGATGAAGTGATAGCCACTGTATATGACAAGCTGTTTCAGCTGTTAGAAATTGTGTAGAATTGCTTACCCTCCCTTTAAAAACGGATTCTGTGCAACATGTGCCATTTGAAGTTTTGAAATTAATATTATCACCCAAATGACTTGGGATATGTGACTTAGCATGGCATGCACTTTTAAAAATGACTTTTTCCATAAGTGAAGCACTGTAAAAAATCTTAAATCTGAACCGTATCATCTGTTTGACCCCCTGCAGTGAAAACATAATGGAAATAGAAAGAATAGATATTTATCACCATGCAGACTTTATTTATAGGGTCCTGCTGCAATGACCTCTTATCTTGTGAACCCCCACCCAAATACAACCACAAGTCATGAAGAATAAAAAAATGAAATCTTTTATCTTTCCCTTCTGCAAAGTCAGTGGAAAATGGGAGCATCCCCCAAGGCTCCCTGAGTGTGATAGGATGTGTTATCAAAAGCTTTTTGGGCTGAGTTGAAATATTTCTTTCGGTTTCATCCATACATACATTTTTTTTCCCAGTTGCTTTCATACACAAAAAAAAATCAAACAAAACAAAATGAAAAAACAAACAAACAAACAAACTTGTGAGCGACGGGAAAAACCTCAGGGATTTACGTGGCAGGGATTTCCAGTGGAGCTCTGGACGTCCTTGTTACAGCGACACTTGAGAAGAGGATGATTGGACTCTTCAGAAAACCCATGGGTCATGTCACAGGTGGTTTATCCAGTTCTTCTTATACAATCTATGCTTGTATGTCAGGTCCTCATATGAGCTAGAATGAAACTGGAACCTCTGTGTAATCTTACATACATTTAGAAAATCTCAGTCAATACCCCAGTGACACTCATACCCACAGTAGATTCATGTCTAAGACTGTACGTATTATGTGTTTCATGGTTTATGTGCCTTGAACAAACAGCCTTTCCTGTAGCTTGCTGACACCTTTTAGCAGGCTTGGTCTAAGTGCTTTGTCACACAGCTACAGTGATGTTTCCTGAATGTGTGACCAGTTCTGATGGATCGGTAACCAAGGTGACTCATCGCAAGCAGCTTTCACATTTATGTGCTTCTTTAAAAGTAGTCTCACTGTAGCAAGAAAAACACATCCTAATCCTCTTGAGAGCTTCATTCTGATGACCTGAAAGCCAGTAGCTACTGAAAACATGAGGGTTTTTTTTCTCCTGCAGGCAGTCACCGTCACCACATAGAGCAGTGGAATATTTTCAAAATGACTAAATTCTTCATGGATTCCTCACAGATACAATGTGAATAGTAGATACACTGCTGTTATAATGACTGTGTATTAGGTTCAGACACAAAGCTTACAGAAGCGATTGTGTAGTTCTTTCACTTGAATCTTCTTAGTGCTTTTCATACTGCAGCCAGGTATTTCTTTGAGTGGTGCTGAAAAATATTCACACTTTAAATACAAGGTTTGAATACATTTCTGTTTAAGTATTATCTGTTTATAAACATTACTGCTCCTTCTGTTTGTTCTGTATTTTTAGATGTTAATCTATTCTAATTCTGCATATATCTGTATTATATGCGATATTTTTGGGGAGTAGGGTGTATTTGTAGCTTTGTAATAATTATTCTTATTGACCTTGATATGCCACTTGTAATTTTTTGACCATTTTCCTGCCATTATTGTAAATAGGAATCCCTGTCATTGATACCGGTCTGTGCCAAGTGGCAACCGTCCCACTTCCAGGTTGAAGCCGACTCCAAAACAGAGCAAAATCCCCATTGACTCCCATGTTAAAATGGGCAACTTTGCAACACAATTAAACATATTTAGAGTCAGGTACAAAAAAAGGGGTTTTGGTCAGTTAGATCTGGCATCCATGACAATTGTACCGGCTGGGGATTTTTTTTAACCATATCTGATAAATAATATGAAGCAATAAAGCTGACCAATCAAACTGCTGGACATCAACTTACATTGTTTGATTGACAGCTAGATCCATCGTCTATGTCTATGACAAGCTACAACTATCTACTTAGTGGTTAGCATTATTTTCTATGTATCGATTAACTGCGAGTCCCAAAGTAATTCTGTTTGGAGGAATTCTGAAATGATTCTCCATGAGTGGTGCATGGGCTGTCGGCTGGCGCTCAGCTGAAGGAGCCAAGCCTCTCATTGAGATTTATTTGAGGACTCCTCCAGGCGGAATTATGCTGGAACCTGCAGTCAGTCATCTTTGCTGGCTCCTCCATGTGGAGCTCCATAGCTGCCCTTACTGGGTGGAGGTTTCCAGCAGACCTAAAGCAGCACCTCCAGTCGCACCAAGCTCAGCCATGGAGCTCCACCGTGAGACATACTGTCCCAGCACTCATTTCATTCTGGATGACGTTGCAGTAGGAAGTGAAGCCAAAGAGGAAGAAGTGTCTGCCCAAGTTCTTACACACTGCAGGAGGGAGTACACACCCCATAAGTATAGATTCGTATACACGTTCTACATTCACCGGGCACTTTATTAGGTCCACCTGTCCAACTGCTTGTTAACGTAAATTTCTAATCAGCCAATCACATGGCAGCAACTCAATGTATTTATTCATGTAGAGATGGTCAAGACGATCTGCTGCAGTTCAAACCAGCATCAAGATGGGGAAGAAAGGTTGTTGGTGCCAGATGGGCTGGTCTGAGTATTTCAGAAACTGCTGATCTACAAAGATTTTCATGCACAACCATCTCTAGGGTTCACAGAGAATGGTCTGAAAAAGAGAAAAAATCCAGTGAGCAGCAGTTCTGTTGGCACAAATGCTTTGTTGATGCCAGAGGTCAGAGGAGAATGGCCAGACTGGTTGGAGCTGATAGAAAGGCTGTAACCACTCGTTACAAACCAAGGTCTGCAGAAGAGCATCTCTGAACACACAAAACATCCAAAATTGAGGTGGATGGGCTACAGCAGCAGAAGACCACAGCGGTGCCACTCCTGTCAGCTAAGAACAGGAAACTGAGGCTACAATTCACACAGATTCACCAAAGCTAGACAGTAAAAGATTGGAAAAATGTTGCCTGGTCTGATGAGTCTGGATTTCTGCTGCGACATTCAGATGGTCAGAATTTGCTGTCAACAACATGAAAGCATGGATCCATCCTGCCTGGTATCAACGGTTCAGGCTGCTGGTGGTGGTGTACTGGTGTGGGGGATATTTTCTTCTGATGGATACTTCCAGCAGAGTAATGTGCCATGTCATAAAGCTCCAATCATGTCAGACTGGTTGCTTAAACATGGCAATGAGTTCACTGGACTCAAATGCCCTCTACTGTCACCAGATCTCAGTCCAATAGAGAACCTTTGGGATGTGGTGGAACGGGAGATTCTCATCATGGATGTGCAGCCGACAAATCTGCAGCAACTGCGTGATGCTGTCATGTCAATACGGACCAAACTCTCTGAAGAATGTTTCCAGTACCTTGTTGAATCTATGCCACGAAGGATTAAGGCAAAGGGGGGGTCCAACCCGGTAGCAAAGTGGACCTAATAAAGTGGCCAGTGAGTGTATGTTTTCTTGGGTGTATGTTAAATATGAAATGCTCCTGTAACACAGCAACTGGCCCTTGGGGATTAATAAAGTGCTCTATCCATTTCGATGGATAGAGCACCTCCTAAGGTGTGTCTGACAAGACTGCAGAAGCATTATCTAGCAAAGAACTGAAGCAAAAGATAGGGTTGAAAAAAAAAGTGTAATTAGTGACTTTTTACATTTGAAGTTCACAACAAATATGGAAGTAAGTAGACAATATCTGACTTTCAATCCACTCCAGCTATATGATCCATGGCATTGTCATTTTTTCTTCTTTTTTTAACAACTGTGTGCATATATATTGATGGTTAGTGCCACAACTCTAGCATGACCTGGATATATCCACACTTTAATCTTGCAGCAGATGTCAGTTTTCTTGTGCGTAAGTGTGAGTGATAGTGAGTGTGTCCTTCAGCAGTTCTCTTTGACAGTCAAATCTAACATGCTTTATTCACTTCTCAAGCCTTGATTCTGTCAGAGAGGAATTAAATCACCAACAGTGGAGTACAAAAGGACAGATAAGGACAGATAAAGACACTGAACAAAAGACACATGACAGACAGTGATGACGTGGTGTGTGTAATATGTGTGGTGTAGTATATGTGAGTTTGTGCGGTGTGGTGCATAAAGATGAATGTGTGGTGGTTTGAGTTGTGATAGTGTTTGTCTCCAGTATCCTCCCCAGAGACAGAGCAGTCCAGCAGCCAGACAAAGAAGCATTGGGATGGCCCCAAGGGCCTGGCTGTTCCATTGAACTCCTGTAAAATATAAATTTGGGTATATCTTATTTATAAAGTATATACTCGTATTGTGCTCTGGTGAGGTAGGTAAATCGGCAGTTAGACTATACACTGACCACGACAGAGGTGCAGAGTGGATTTATTCTCCAAGTCGGATACAATTCAGAGAGGTCATTAACTCACATCACAGAATGCAGGATGATCAGAAATGACGATTTGCTATTAGGAAACAGCCGTCTTGAAACATCACATGAAAAACATGGGGACCTTGAGATAAGTTCTCTAGATGTCTACGTATCAAAACTTAAAGGTGGTGTAGGTGTTGTTTGAAAAACGGTTCCAGCAATCCAACTCAAGTGAGATTTTGAAAATATACACTCCTTCCCTCCTCCCAAAGGCTCCGCCTCCTCCTCTTCAGCCCACCCCTCAAAACCACGCCTTCACACGATTCACAACTACATGAACCGCAGGGAGGGAGGGGTGGGAGTGCATTGATATTTGATGGATGTATTATGCAGCCAATCAAAATAGTGATCATCACTATTTTGATTGGTCAGAGATTTTCTCAGATTATACCCTCTAGACTGGACCAAAATGTTTAGTTTTTTTTTGCAAACATTTTATTTCAGTGGGTGCAATGGGAATGTGAAAAGGTTTTCAGGCAATATTGTAAAAAGTGTTGCAAAAAAACAACACCTACCCCACCTTTAACGACTTGATGGAGCCAGAATGATAAACAGAAGCGATGGCCCTCAACAGACCAGAATCTAGAACAAAAGACTTATGAATCAGCATTATACGATAAGGCCCCAAAATGCAGTTTTAATATTACAACTCCGTATGACAGATCATGAAAAGACATACTTCCCAGTTCCAGTAAAGGCTTCAAGCCTTTAGCTGTTACTTGTGGGCTCTTCTTTATCCCATGGAGGATTTTTCCTTTTGCCTGAGGAGCTCATTTCTAGTAAGAGTAGCCACAGTACTATACTGTCTCAATTTAAAAACAATTTGTTTAACGATGGACTGATGGATGCCTAAACACTTTGAAGACAGAGGAGTTGATCAGACACTCCACCAGCTGAGAAGGAATACACGTAGATGCCTGATTCCTTTTGAAATTAAATCACCTACCAGTTTCAATCCCGCCACACAAACACAATCGAGACAAAAAGAAACTGTCAAAGATTTTTCATGTGAGTTACAGGATTTGCAGGGACTAAAGAACAGAGTTTTGACAGCTGTTACTCTGGTGCAGGGTGTCTGATCCTGTACATTCAAGGCTTGCGGTGTGACACTCAGACTCCACATGCTGAAAAGTCATTCAACAAGGCACCAAACACCACTTTCCTTTTGCTGGTAGGCAATCAAGCTGCATGACAGCTCCGCTGACACTGGTGTGTGTGTGGAGGTGAGAGGGAACCAATAACGTTGGTAAGCACTTCGTAGACCCACTAAGGTGAAAGGTGCTTTTACCACTAACTTGACTGCAAATACGGCGTACTGGCAATGTTCAGAGAAGTATGGTTGACGTGAGCCTCCATTTAATTTTTGCTGAAGCGGCTGTGTTTGTCACAGGCGTGTTTTTCAAAAAATGTAAGTTCTTGCTTATGAGGTATGAAGCATTTAAGGCGTCCTGCATGCCGTGAACACGCGCTCGACAGCACAACACCAGCTGCAAATGAGCAACGGGCCTCCTTTTCTGTCAGAGCAGCATTTCAGCTTGACCCTGGCAGCAGCTGAGGACGCGAAAAAAAAAAAAAAAAGGCTGATTTTGTGAGTAATCACAAAGACATGAAAGGAAAGAGATGTGGGAGCGCAAGCAGTTCTGTGAATTACTTTGTCAGCCGAGCTGACTTGTCTTGGCATGGATTAGGAGGTCTGAAGCTGTGTGCCATGTGTACTACACCAGCCTGTAATGGAAGGCAGAGTCATTATTATCTAATTAGGCAGACTAATGACGTGTCACAGAAAGCCATAAGGCCGAGCCAGTCTCCAATGTGCCGTCTGTTTTTCCACTGAAAGCTTCCCTCAAAAGGCTGTGACATATCCTCATACTTAAATCAGAGAGGACGCACAAAGATGTCAAAATGTTGCTCAAATAATGTACTTGATGGCATTTTTACACAACCTGGAAATAAACTACTTTATTTTTTTTGAATCACAGCAAAAAGCAGGTAATTTTGCTGGAAACTTAATGTTCATCATTTGCGTGATGCTCCCTGTTTTCTGACCAGTCTGAGTCCGTCACGCAGATGAACAGAGATGGCTGAACATCTGCCGCCTGCATCAGTGCGCCATCTCGTCTCTTCAAAGAGGTTTTTTTAATACTCTGAGGTCAAATACTCTCGTGTTAATAAATCCATTTGTGGTTTGATGTGATCAGCAGCAGGTTAAACTACAGGCACCAGCAACGGCACAAGAGGTCACGTGACTTCGTACATCACAAATACCTCATCGGTTTGACACTGACGTACTGTGAAGTGCAGCAGTGAAGCAGATGTTATCTGACATTTCTAATCTTTACTACTGTAGGGAACGGACTGATGGTCAAGGCTGTAGAGGGAAGAGATAATATGGAAGATCTGTCTTGATAAGAATGTCGGGTTAGAGGTGGAAAGAGTAAAAAATGTTTTTTTTTTTTACTTTTAAGATTTGAGATAAGTTAAGTTAATCTCCTTTGTCTTTAATAACGAGAGGAGGCAGGGTCAAGACATGGCAGGAAAAGAAAGGCTGAGCAGTGATCCACAGGCTGGAGCCCAGGACTAAATTACATGCCATATTTATGGAGATTTTTTGATGCGTTTTCAAAGGGACCTTAAAGTATTTTAGAGTGGCGCCACGGAGGCAAAAAGAAAGTGACACTCGAAACTGAGGCAGTGCATGATCTATAACATGCATTAACAACTATATGCTGCAGGATCCTGCAGACGCTGCTTTGTAGGAAAGTTGGTTAACAAGAATCACAACAAAGCTTTTTTTTTTTTTTTTTTTTTTTGCAAGACTGGCACTGAGCTTCTTTTGTTTCGTCAGTGGAAGTTTTTATGATCGTGCAGGTAAGATGAAGATTCCAATGCAGCGTTCAGCAGCAACGCTTAGATAAAAACAAGTGCGCAGGTTTTTTTGAAAAAGAACGAAACGCTGTGACTTGACAGTTGTTGGGAAAGAAGGCATGGATTGAAAAGGAGCATCACAAGACCAAACGGGTTTCCTGGAAGACGGCAGGATGGCACATTTATCTCTTCAGCGAAGAGATAAATGTGATTCCCTTTACATCTCATGATCACTGGACATTTCCAACTCCACTTTTCTGCTTTGGACATTAAAGAGTCATTGAATTCTTTCCAGATTCAAGGTACTATCTTTTGCTGGAGTCTCACCTCTGACCTCCAGAAAATCAAAATTTCCTTGTCATGAATGAATTCTTAGCATCAGTCTGAAGTGAAGTGAGTTCCATTCAACAGGCTATTGGTGCCAAAGGAAATCAATGAAAGCTCAAAAACACTGGGGGACTACTGAAAGAAGGGCGCTAGTTTCAGCTGAGAATAAACTACTGTGGACTGTGGTGAGTGAAATTAATTTACAATGTGAAGGTGGATTTTTTTTAACCATTTTGTGCCATGTGCTTTGGTAGGTAAAATTATTACTGTTAAATTAGCCAATGAAAGACAGTGGATA
This sequence comes from Hirundichthys speculiger, assembly GCA_018398805.1. NCBI lineage: Eukaryota > Metazoa > Chordata > Actinopteri > Beloniformes > Exocoetidae > Hirundichthys > Hirundichthys speculiger. The sequence continues at coordinate 2,286,121 of JAGFBZ010000229.1, forward strand.
CAGAGCTGTTGCACCTGGACAATGACACAAATACATTGATGGGATTTTTTTTCTTCAGAGTGGAGAGTTTGGGCATGGTATTATTTAAAAGGAACATATGGAAAAAAAATTAAATCTTTGCTTGAGGGCAGCCATTTCCAAACTTCAGGATACCATGGCCCGATTTTAAATGTGAAAAATCTCCGCAACCCACCCAAACCTTTAATGACAACTGTGATCAACATGCAGGACTAGAAGCGATGTTCTGATATTAATGTAAGGGGTCAACAAGTAAAGGTGACACTTGTCATATTAAGTTAAGATGACAGTAGAATAACGCTTAACTGGTTTGTTTTATTACTTCTTAATGTTTTTTTTAAATCATGTCATTAATATTTTACACTAATTAAAACATATTTAAAATACATTTGTTTAATTTTAATGACCTCTCTCGGCCCACCTGCAGTACCACCAGGGGGTCCGCGGCCCACACTATGGGAATCACTGCTTGAGAGCATATATTTGAATGTCTGAAGTGATAAACAAATCAAAACATAACATAGCATCGTCCTGTCACCCTGTTTTTGGGCCACTGAAGTCTGAAAAGTTGCCAGTGAGTGAAATTCAGATTTATATAAAACTGTGGCGTCACACACTCAGATCAGAGCAGAATGATTAAGTCTCCACACCTCCGCACATTTTACCCAACTTCACAACATGCCGTATTTACCTCAGAAGGTGAGTAGTGTAAAGTCAAAACAATAATTTGAAAAAAGAGACACCCCGTTTGGAAGAGGCGTGTGGAGTGGAGCTTGACTCCACCTCCTGAAGCTGCTTTGAGCAGAGCTGTTGAAAAAGGAGCTGTACTATTGTTTCCATATAGTGCTTTGACCAGGGCACATCATTAAAACCTCAGGAAATTGTGTTTACTTGTGAAAATGGGGCACAACACGTCTCCTTGAAAATAATCTCTGCAGACTCAGACTCTCAGTTCATTTCTGATGGAGCCATTAAATCAAATTGAATGACATTTTGCACTTGGCACAGCTGCTGATGCATGGAGGACTGACAGGTGTTGCAATACCTGCGGGAGGAGGGAGTGTGTGAGAGATGAGTCTCCATTCAGGTTATGTTACCTGGAATGCTAGAAGACATTCTCAGAGCATTTTCTTTGGCTGCTCCACCTTATTCTTAACAGAACTAAATATATTGTAACCTCTTTTCAGGCGTCGTTCCTTCACTTACGTTAACAGAGCTGGTTGTATGGTTGTACTACCATTCCAAACCATATGGTGGCAGTAGTGCACAGCTTTCGCTGTTTGTCAACCGCCAAAAAAAGGATAAATGATGCTCGAAAAAACCTAAAAAGAGAAAAAAATAAAAGAAGAAAAAAAGCTAAATTGATGAGATAAATATTGGTGGAGCTACAGATGATTCGTAGCATTTATGTTTGCCGTTTAATAAATGCGTAATGGTGGTGTTGAATTGAGAGATGATTAATTCGCAAAGCTGACATTAGGCGGCTGAATGACATCATCTTCCGCCCGCAGCGTACCCAATCGGCAAGTCAGCACCACCAACCCCCTTATCCAGAAATTTACCGCGGGTGCTCTAAGTGCCTGTCCCACCACAGGAATCTTTCTTGGCTCCATGAAGGTTCCTGAAAGCCTTTTTAATGGGGCTGTTCCTGGTAATGGAGGCAGGTCACTGATCCGGCCCTGAAAAACTTCCCCCGAACCCCTGCTAGTGGAAACACCTCATGTGTGCCATGTTCAGCCCTGTTGAACAGTATGAGAGGCGGGGGGGTGATGATTGAGCATCTCAGGCACCTGTAGGTCAGTCTGGGTGACTGACGCAGCAGCTCATAGATCCATGTCACTTCAGGCATTATCCAGGCAGAATGATAAAAAGGTTGTAAGTTTTCAGGTTTTCCATCCTGTGTAATGTAAAGGCTTAGGTTTACATGAATTAAATGAAGTTGCATTGGACGTTATAACAGAGAAACAGCAAAGGTAATCCAAAGTTGGGCTGTAACCACAGACTGCAGAAGAAGAGCTGGAAGTTGCCCATATTGTCTCTTTTTTGGTCTTACTCCAGCGGAAGGAACAGGTCTGGGAGCTGTCTGGAACACCCCCACCTTCCCCACCTTAATGCAATGATTACCTATGCTAATTAACACTACCATATGTTCATTCTGATATGTTCACATCTGTCAATCCATCCTCCAACAACAAGTGATGTTGGATGGACGATCTTTGGGTACAAGCTCAGTAAGATCATGATGCTGTTCCAGTCTGTAGAGTGTTAGCTTTAAACTGGCTAGCTGGCTCATGTTTGTAGCATGTAGCAGCTGGTCACATGGTCCCACTCTCTGTGTTGGAATTGTGTTTTGTTCAGGTGGAAATCATCTTTTTTGGATTAAAGTAGCTTCTCCTTTCTTTTGGTGTGCTGCATGTATGTGTTGCCTCATGAACTCAGGATTTTGAGCCAGGTAGATGTGTTGGATTTTGTTATATTAGATGCAACACGTGCATCTTGTGTGTCATGTTTCAAAGGTAGAGCATGCATTAGGAAAAATAAATACTTTTCAGCCAATGCATTTTATACCGACAAAAATATAAAGAAAAGCACGATGGATATATCTGTCATATGATTTTTTTTTCATATGCCAGACATGTCAGTCTTTAGTCAGGCACCAATTATATGCAAATGATCTACTGAAACAACGACAACACTCAGAAGAACTTGTCAACATGTCGTAGACGCAAGACCACTGCTGCTGTGAGTAACCCACATCTATAGAGCACAACGTGCACTGTTGTCACTGGAGTCATTTTCTTTTTGACAAAACAGCAACTAATTTCTGGCGTCTGTAGTAAACACGTGGTCAGTTATCCAAAGCTAACCTTGGCTGAAACTTGTCTTTTTAAAGCTGTCATGAAATTCTGCATGTGTTGCAGCTAAAATTTACACTCTAATAATGTACACACACACACACACATGCGCACGCACACACACAGACACACACACTGCTGGTCGCGATCCTGCTGCTGTTAACAGGCACCTGCCAAAGAAGCATCTCCCTGATGTATTTAATGTAAAAGAGATTCTCATACAAGGGTAAAAGACTTTTTTTTCAGCTGATAGGTTGAGTTTATACATTTATGACTGACAGTCCCTTTATTCTTGCAGGTATTCCAGCACTAATGTTCCTGAAAAATGAGAACCTGCATGAATCTCACTTCTGCTTGGCAGACTTAGACGGTGCCACCATCCTCCATCGTTCATACGTTTTCTTTGAAGACCACTACAAAGCTCAACTTTGCAATGAGCCAACATGTATTCAGTCCTTTTACCATCTGCTGCTTTTTTTTTTTTACTGAAAACATGCATACATGCCATAATAGGTTTGCAGCAGGTTTAAGGAAGTCAATTCAAATAAAAGTAAAAATGTCTGTCTCAAACAAAATGTGTATTTTCTGTTCTTTTCATTATGACCTACATTAACAGGGAAGTGTAAGGTTTGCACACTTTCCGAGTCGTTTCTTACCTGTGTGTTTTATGATTATTTTGAATATAAACATTTTATTAATTCTTCCAGAATCAATTTGGCTGCATTTTGCTTTAGTTGCTCTAAAAGCTTTCTGTTTGCTGATGTACATCGGAGTAACTTCAGCACTCGCTCACATTTGCATTACATAATGTTTTAGAGGTGTGTGTTGTTTTTTAAAAGACAGAGATGACAAACAATATAAAGCTAAATGTCAAAAATAATTACTGTGAGTTATAAAGTGGTCACCACTCAGCTAACTGTCTGCTGAAAAAGATCAGTAGGTTATTCTCAGTCTTAAACATTATACAAATTGGAAAAAACAAGATCTATTATCACTCCCTTTAAACTTGCTCTTCAGGGAGGACAGTGAATCCACAATAGTCTATATATTTTCATATTCCCTTTTCTGTATCGCAGAAAAAAAAAAAAAAAACCCCAGCTACCCACTTTAGCTTAGCTCATGCTAACCTATAATGCTAATGAGTGTTTCAATTCCTTACGTTCATTCTGACTGAACTCGCATTTTAAATGTTCCTATGAAAAAAAATAACATGTGAAACAATGCCTGCCAGAGCCAAAATAAGGACTTTAGGAGCTCCAGAGGTCTGCTAGATCCACCACGTCCATCTGTCGCTCATCCTCAGCCCAGCTAGGAGGCCCAGGCAGAGCGGCTGATGGCAGAAGCTGCATACAGAACAGAATGCTGTTTGTATGAAAAGTGCTGTATAAATAAAGTTTGATTGATTATATGTAATAATACAGTACAGTGACATCAACAACTAAAACTACAACTTTAGTCTAAATAATCTAAAATGGAAAAATATCCCAGAAAGCATTTCAACGAGCACTGGTAATGATGGCAGAAAAGGCTCACAGTTGTAAGTTACAACTTTTAAATAATACGGTTGTTGTGTCATAGAATTCAGTTTTTAGGTTTTCCTGCTCCAGTTTCAGCGCAAACTGTCAAGTTGTCTACTTTTATAGAAGTCTGCACATCTGCTCATGATCAGTTCATCATGGACCAATGATTATCAGCAGGACAAGCTGTCCTCTTAAAGTGGTACTTCATATTGCCTTTATTCTTTTTTGGCTTTGTTTTTATTAAATATTTAATTTTTCTTTTTTGGAAAGACACATATTGTTCATCTGCATTGACAAATATTAAGTCGCACTACAATTGGACGACATATGTTCACAAAAAACATTGGATTTAAACTTTTAAACTTTTTCACATGTCTGCAGAAGTCATTTATGAGTTCTGTCACACCTTTGATCCACATAATCACAGCTGCACTGCACATCTGGTGAAATGTGAGACCAGATCCAGAAACTACAATTCCTCGCTGTGATTCCACAGAATTCCCTTTATGCTCAAAAAAAAGGTGTCAACAGACTTCATTAAGGGAAAAGTAGAAACATAATGAATTCATCCCCTCTCTGTTTCCATAGTAACCACTTGACAAAAGTGGAGTAAAATGCAAAGAACAGCAACGTAAATTAGCATTTAAACATAATCACTGGGAGCCTGAGTGGCAGCCACAGAGTCATTACGCCTCTTCCTGAGGTACAATTATTTAAAGCATGGCATCATGGATCTGGCCCTCTGACAGGTCGAGGCAGGAAACTCTAGTTTTGATGCGTGCAGCTCACACGCTGCGAAAATTGACTTTTGCAAAATTCAGGACAGTTTCTCTGACTGCAAACAGACAAGCAAATCACCATCAGAAGTGTTTTGTTGCGGTGGGAATCAAACGTGACCGCCTGACATTTCTGCCTCACGGTGCACGCAGGTTTCTGAGGCCGTGCACGGAAACTTCCACGCTCTCCGTCAGTGTTTCAGCGCGTTCGGTCGGGGTTATGCAACGTAACCGTCTCGGTGCTATTCCATCAAAGGCCTGGCCTGAATTAGGAAACCGTACTAATAAACACACACGACTCATTCATAAATCATCAAAGTTGTGCTGCACTGTGAGAAATACGGGAGAAAACTCCAAATACACAACCGACTGCTGTAGGAAATCATGTAAAGTGTTAATGCTTTCACGTGAAATTGTGTTGTCAATGTGAACCCCAAGTCTTCACAGTAACTCTTCTCCTTTGGAAAAAAAATAGTCTTCCTTAGAGTAATTTTTCTCCATACCTCTTTGCAATCACTGAATTAACTGAAACTATAACAAAGCATCATAACTGGAATGCAGCATAACTTGTCCGTGAGTTAGCCGTAGCTCAGGTAGCTGTATTTACGGAGGCTCTGCAGCTGACAGCAGCAACTCACTATAAAAGAGACTGATCGATTTAACCAGTCTGCACAACAGCTGGCAGCTCACTCAGTCCTGCAGAGAGTGGCTTCCATCCATCCTGTCAAAAATAACAAACCAGTTTAACTATCCCACTATGTTTTGTGCTGTGGCTTGCAGGCTTCCTTCCAGGTGGAAGACAACTTGAGGTAGCTGTAATTTTGTGACGGTGTGTAATGCTGTTCCCCATCTCAGATGTGCTCCTCAGCTTTGTTCAAAAGGACTGTTCCTTGAGGCTCCTATACGCTGCACGATAATGGCCCAGTAATTAATGCAACCTAGCGCCATCTCCAAAAGAAAAATAAGAACGGCCTCTTCTCCTGAACTACGACTGGGGCTTCATTCTTCTCTTTCGCTGCTTCCTTTTTAAAAGCTTTTTAGGCACACATAAATCCTAAAACAGAGTGTTTCGCTTTGATGTATTGTTCCTTTACTGTTAGTGTGCGTACTGGAGATGCAGTTCTACAGTCACAGCCTCCTATTCAAAAGGGCTCATCATCGTACAGTCTGAGAATACCACTCTTGACATCGCGCCCAAGATTAAGCAAAAACAAATGTACAGTATGAGATGATATACTCTGGTATACTCGTACAGTCAACAGATAGAAACAGAAATCCTTTTATTGTCATTATACAGGAGTACAGCGAGATTAAAAGGAGGGCTGTTCACTGTTAAAGTGCTCCGTGACTTAATAGTTAATGTAGTCTGATATTTTAAAAGAATCTAATATAATAAACAATTAAAGAACAATAATTCATACATGCATACACACCTACCTGCACATTCCCACACCCACACATACACATCCACCCAAACATCCATGTACATGTAGTGCACATGAGTTATCCCACATCCCCACTGGAGGCCTGGGAAGGTACAACGGAGGGGCGGGGAGATGGGGGGATAGAGTTCAGAGTTCAGTGCTGTTATGGCCCTGGGAAAGAAACTGTTCTTGGATCTGTTTGTCCTTGACACACACCTGTAGCGTCTCCCAGAGGCCAACGGATCAAACAGGTGGTGGTCAGGGTGTGAACTGTCCTTGACGATGTCCTTTGCTCTGTAAAGTGAGTGAGTGCAAGTGTGTGGTTGTTGGTGTACATGTTCGACCCTGTGATGGACCTGGACGGGCCCTGTGGATGACCTATCCAGCTGTGTGCTTTCAACTGAAGAGAGCCAGGATAGGCTCTTCATTGTAGTCCATTTATAATCCATTTCATTCCAAGTCTGTCCTATTCTAATTCACACAATGCCCATGTAAAATAGGCAGGTCCACATCAGGTTGACATAAAAGATCTGCAGATCTGCTGTTGCTCAATATTTATCAGCTCCATCGCATACAGGTTATGCTTCATTTGTGCTGTTGCCATGTCAGAGCTTAAAATCCCGTGTGACGTACAGGGCGTTGGATCTGTGTCAACCTTCTTCACAAACCTCAACATCGACCCCGGTGTGACAGGAAATCCATCATATAAGCAAATTATCAATAAATAACACAATGCAATGAACATAAATAGTAACCTCAGAGATTAAATGCAACTACAACTAATAACATTTCCACATTTGATTATTTTTTATATAGCTTAATTGCCTTATTGTTTTTTCCTTTTGCACTTACAGGTTCTATTTTCTTTTTATGAATTAAATTCACTAAGAGATGGCCACATTTCACCTCCACTGCCAAAAATCTCTGTTGATGGTAGAATAAACCTGATCCCACATATGGCCACCAACTGGTCAATTACCACTCTAATCTCTTTTTTGTTGTCTGAGAGTGCGAGGAATTAACACAAGACGCTGATTAAATGCTAATAAGGGCCGCTGGAAGACATTACCTTCAGTTCCCCATCTAGACAGAATCATCCTCACTTCTGTCTCATAATTAGGTCAGTTACTGGATGTTTACGCCATGTTTTTTTTTCTATTTCAACAACATCCTCACCTTCAAGTGCAGGACGAGCCTCCTCTTGTTTCGTTTTCTTTTCTTTTACTTGCTCCAACTCACGTTGTCGTTTGGTCGCCATCTCTTCATCATCAACAACCTGTCGGATGCGTCTGGCCGCTGATTGGTCAGACGCTGTGCTGTCAATCATCATTGTGGCGACGCGTGCGGTGCCGTGTCCAATTACACTGCACTTTTTTCTCTTTCTGGCATCAGGCACGTGCGCCTCTCGGCAGTCCTGCGCGCCATGCGCTCTGTGAGAATAGTTTGTCAATCTGCAGAAACTGCGTCCCCTCCCGTGAACTGGGGGCCCCTCAAGGGCCCCGGGGCCCTACGCACAGCTGCGTAGAGGGAGGGGCCACGCTGGCCAAAATAAAAAAGAAGTAAAAGAGAACCAGCACTCCCATCTATCGATCATGCTGTTCTGTAATTACACCACCAAACAACAATGCACAAGCATGAATTCTTTAAGTTCTGTTCGTAGGCTGCAAGTGTTGAGGTTTTGTAGGAATTCAGCTTCAGTCACCTTCCCTGATGTCTGCTGAGCTCTGTGAGCGAGTTTCATCGTTGACATGTGACACAGTGCTGTAAAGAAGATGTTGTAAGAGACAACAGGGACAGGTATCAAAAAGTTACTTTGGGATCATTTTGCCAATGGCAGGTATGAGAGACATTTCCTAAAAGCAGTCAAATATCCCTTCCAAGTTAACCGAAACGGATATTTTAAAAAGAAAAAAAACTGCTTGTGCTGCTTTAAGAAAGTTTAACTCAAATAAGTTTGTATTGTGAAGGATTACAGGTTACATTCTAGTTACATTTGGTTTATTTGCTTTTAATTGAGGATTTTCATTTTATCTTATTTACTTAAAAGACAATAATAATAATAATAATAATAATAATAATAATAATAATAATAATAATAATAATAATAATAATAACAATATTAATGATGATAATAATATTGCTCAGAAACATCTGAACACCAACAGAGGCATGAGACAACTCAATTAGTTTGTTTGAGTTTTTTTTTTTTTTACATAATTTTTCACATCTCTCATCTCCTCTCCATATCCTTTTGTGAATTGTGCAGGGTTATCTTTAGGTACAGATAATCTCTCCTCAATAAAAATATATTTAAGAGCGACTTTAACAGCATCTGTGTAATCTGAACATGAGTCCAAAGCTTGTTTCATATCAAAAGGAAAATCCTCCAACAAGTGCTTGAACCTCAGTAAATTAAAAAAAAAAAAACGGCACAATTGGATTGCGGTTCTTATTTGACGTACAGCACACCTGGATATCCTGAAGTCAGCGTTCCCGAGCGGTGTGAAGTACAATAACCCATATCAGAAATGTTCCCCAACACACGCAGTGGCGAGCTGAAACCACTGCCCTGCTCCGTCAGTCTTCCTTACCTTGGGAATCTGCAAAGGAAGGATTAGTGGATGAGATGAAGGGGGCAAGGGGGCAGGGAGGACCACCGGGAGAATGAATATGGAGCTTTAAGCCTCGCCGGGCCTCATTACAACAGAGTCTGCTGACAGGCATGATATTCAGAAACCACTCTTTTAAATCTATAACAGGATTCATTTGAGCCTTTGAGGGCCACCAAAATAACCTCTATATTAAAAATAAGTCTGGGCTTAAAAGGAAAGTTAGTAGTTCGTCAGGGAGCTGTGGGTCTTGGAACATTTAATTTTCCTGCCATTAAACCAGTCTTAACTGATGTCTTCTGGTTTTTTGTTGTGGAGAAAATGTAAAAAAAAAAAAAATCAAATCAAGATCACGTCCAACAATAATATGAATGAATCCATATTTTGTGTAAAGAACAATTCAACATTACAGTGTCTTCATACTTGAATCAATAGAGGAGAGAGTCAACACTGTACCACAGTCTTACTGATATCTGCTTGTGAATAAAAGCTCTATTCTGGTTTAATAGAGGAAGCTAAAATTACACTCACTCCAAAACATGCTGAGCTTCAATGACTGAACAAACCTACTTTTATCTAGAGTGCCAAATTCTTTTTTTATTTCTTATTTTTCTTTTTTCTTTTTTAAGCTCAGTATGTAGCATAATAAGTTGTGTCGGACATCCTTTGAACCGGCTCTTATGTGTCGCGCTGCTTAATTGCCCGGTAACAAGCGTGTAATGAGTTTCTGTTGCATCCTCTGCATGACTTGGGAGTTTGAAGCATCGTTCAACAGAAGTTTGGAGCGTGCACTATTGAGTCAATCTTCAGTTTTCCTTCGAGAGAAACTGTATCTGGTTGCTGATGATGAATGTTTTTGGAACTCAAATGTTTTAAAACTGGAACACAGATACAAAAATGACATAATGTAATTTCACTTTAAAATGCCACATGTGTGATACTGATGTATGAATTATGGAGATCTCTGCACCACCCATATTATTAAAAAAATCCCAGGGTGTTAAATGAGACCATGGTGTGGCTTTGTAGCTCCTGAGTACCTCCATCATGTGACCTGTCAGTTAAACAGTTACAGTGCACATAAAGTCGTTGCGGAGACCTCATGTTCTATCATCTTATTATACAGTCATGGCCAAAAGTTTTGAGAATGACACAAATATTACATTTTCACAAAGTCTCCTGCTTCAGAGTTTTTATATGTTTTTGTCAGGTGTTTCTATGTTGTAATGAAATACAATTAGAAGCATTTTATCAATTTCAAAAGCTTTTATTGAGAATTACACATAATTCATGCAATAAGGCAATATTTGCAGTGCTGACCCTTCTTTTTCAAGGCCTCTGCAATTCTCCCTGGCATGCTGTTAATCAACTTCTGGACCAAATCCTGACTGATGGCAGTCCATTCTTGCGTAATCAATGCTTGGAGTTTGTCAGAATTTGTGGGTTTCTGATTGTCCACCTGCTTCTTGAGGATTGACCACAAGTTCTCAATGGGATTAAGATCCAGGGAGTTTCCAGGCCAAGGGCCCAGATCTTAATGTTTTGTTCCCCGAGCCATTTAGTTATGACTTTTGCTTTATGCCGAGGTGCTCCATCATGCTGGAAAAGGCATTCTTCATCACCAAACTGCCCTTGGATGGTTGGGAGGTTGGATCAAAAGGCAACATGATGCAGTAACATTGGTTAAAGTTGTGTCTCTGTTTTTTTTTTTTTTTAAGTTTTCAACTTATTTTGTTTCTGTTAAGAAACATTTTACGACTCTGGTTTGGATGCTGTTCTGCATGATGGTTTTTCGCTGGTTATTCTGGCACTTTTTACCATTTGCGTCGACGAGCAGCCATGAAAATAGTTTACATGTGGAAGCATGTCAACATTACAGTAAATGAAGTTTTCCAAAAACCAGGTAGTGACAAGAATAAGTTCTCAAATGTGGAGAAGATGAAGAGGCGAGGTCAATGATGTAGAGAAAAGCAAAGAGGAAGAGGTTTCTTCTATTTTTCCTTTCGTCATCATGACATAAGATTCCTAGGAGGTAAAACAGAAGAGATTGTAGCGCGGCGGGAATATTCTCCGTTTTGAGACACAGCTGCAGGAACATGTTCAGGACTCCAGTGCTGCTCGACACAAATTTCAGACAGCGTAGGTAGACTAAAGACTTAAGACAGATGGGCAGAAGCAGTGCTGGAGTGCGTGTAGTACATGTTAGTGGCAGATGGTGTAAACCTGGACGTGTTTCTGTGGAGGAACATCTCTGGACCCCAGATGTTGAACTGTTGGCTGTGAGTTTCTGTCCATGCCGTCTATGGAGAAAACTCCCCCGTGTTATCCGTCGGTGCCTGTGACATCGCAGCATCTTTCTGAGCTGCTAGCCCTCCACAGCCACGTGTTGGCTTTAACGTCTTCAAGCCATCTTGGTTTAGAGCAGGGGTGTCAGACTCATTTTCACTGAGGGCCACATCAACATCACGGTTGCCCTCTAAGGGCCAGATTGACAGCATGAATGTGACAAAATGTAATGTAAATCAAAATAAATTAAACTACACCTTAATATGTTGTTAAATAATGGTTCTGTATTTATTATCTATTAAAGTTTCAAATATTTAACTCCTTATATTAAATATATTATTATATATTATATTAAACTCAGAGTTTGTGGTTATAAACCTACTCTGGCACAGGTGATGTTTACAGAGTCCGTTGCCATGGTAACAAACTCTGTAAACATCACTTAGAGTATCCATTTCTTTGGTTTCAGAAGCGGAAGCAATTCTTTGTTTTTCTTGTTGGCTAGATTTAGCATACTCAGCTCCGTGTTGTTTGTTAAAATGCCGACGTAGATTATACTCTTTCACGACTGACACCGCCTCATAACACAAAAGACATACTGTTTTTTCACCTTGAGGTACAAACTTTTATTCGTTTTCCCATCGTTCATGAAACTGCCTTCCTTGTGCATCAATTTCTCTTTTCTTGGGCATATTGGGGTTAGTTTGTAGAGGTTTTTCTGAAGTCCATCAGTTCTGAAAATCGTCTTGATGTCTTGTTCATGGTGAGCTACTGTTAATGTTGTGGCTGGTGATGAAATGCATTGTGGGAGATGTAGTTTATTTACAATATGTGCTTTAGAGCGGTGTAAGCTTATTTTAAGTCTTAAAATTTTGGTTTAAAATTTAAGCCAATAATGCACAAGCTCATAAAATGACGTGGCGGGCCACATTTGGCCCGCGGGCCTTGTGTTTGACACATGTGGTTTAGAGGCACAGAGGTCACGCGACAAATACTGGGGTGACGTGTGTTATTGGGGACTGGAACATTTGAGTCAAACCTCAAAACCTATGTATCTAGAACGGATTTCACCATCAGCGCTGTGACACATTTCTGACCAATGCTTTTATTTAGCTTTGGTTCCCCATCGATCCATCCATCCGTTTATCCATCATTGAACACAACACTCCAACGCTGCATACATGATGATCTCTGGAGATTCCAACCACACCAAGTCACAGCAGTTTGACAACTGAGGTTTATTTTCTTATCAATGTATATTTTCCTAAATAAATCTCACTGCATTAATATAATTTCCCATTGGGGATAAATACTGTTTTATTCAACTTTTTGAATGCATTTTCCCTTGTAGACCCTTAATAAAGCATCTATAAATCAAATGTACTTTACTTTTTGCAAATTTTATTGATTTACTACAGTAAAGCCCCGATTAATGTGAATTATTGCCCATGCTCTTCTAGAATTACTTAAAAGTCTCAGTTGAAATAAATCTCTAACATTACTAATGGATTTAACTTGATTTAAAAAGAAGTTACTGCTTGCAAGCAATCAGTTGACAGCATGTCCTATCAGCATCCAATCAGCAGCTCGATGAGACTCATTAAGGACCAAAACGAAGGAGAAAATCGGCTTACACTATCAAAGTCTGTCTTCATTCTGTGCTGAGAACCTGCTGAGCATGTAATTGAAAAGGTTGCAACATGTTAATTGGCTGAGACTGGACAAGTGAAAGACTGAAGTATCGTTATTCTATTAAAGAATAGCCCTCTTCTTGTGCGTTTATGCCCGCAGAAAGTAATTTGGATGACTCAACAAGATTTTTCAGGAAGATATATTGAATGTGGCACTCTACTACAGGTGCTGCTGTACCCCACCAGATGTGTCAGTGTGCTCTAAGCATCGGCTCACGCTACGGATTTCATCTCTCTTCTTTTTCTTTGAGGTTGCTTGGTGATGTCAATAAAAAACAATTTCTTAATATGATCTACTTCATTTTTATCACTTTATTTAGTGTAGAGGGACAGTGTATATTAATTAACATTTAAAATGTAAATATACCCAATTATAGCCAGAAGGCTAATTTGCATTGGCAGTCCCCCTGCAAGACTCAATAAAAAGCCACATGCAAAACATCGAAACAGTCAAAGATCAGACTTTTGTAAAGATTTTGGAAAGAATGAAAAAACAAGACAACCCTGTTGATTGCAGACCGGAGGAGGGACCAGATGTTCGTAAGATGCTACAATGCAAATGCTTAAGTGCTTTTAGCAATATGATGTAAAATGCTAAAGTTATTGCACATTGCCCATTTGCATGGATTTTTAAAGTGCATAGTTTTACAGTGCAGTAACAGGTTTGCATACATGGTTAAACCCATGTAAGCGAGATTGTGTATAGAGTACATAAATATATATGTACACACACAGGTCACAGGCCGGGTCTGTTTTTAGCAGGTGAACAATACAATAAAATACAATAAACAATTAATGATCACAGATTTTGAGATGTTTTAAGCCATTCCTTGAGATTTCCCTTAAAGGAAGAGTAAAGTCTGGTTTATACTCAGAAATCAGGTCGTCTGCATGTGTGACGCAGATAACGCAGATATGCACCCCCCCACCTTCCGCAGACACTTTGGTGCACCTCCCTAAAATTGTAGGTGACCTCAGACAGCGCTGCATAGAGTGTCGTAGAGAGGAGAGGAGAGAGAGTCAGGGTCATGTTTGCACGTCTGTCTTCATCTGCCTGTACGAAACAACCTGGTGGAACCAACAAAATAAAAATCCACATTATTTTTCTGTCCTTATAGTCTCACCATAAAAATTTAATTTGAGGGCAACCGACGACGCCCACCGTGAATCACAGTAAGGTCCATGGTGCCTGGTTTAATCTTATTTGTGAATTTAATACTTTAAGACTTTTTAACGATGGAAAAAAAAAATGAAATTCCTGGCCACGGGACAAGAGACGCGGTTTTGCACCGAGGCAAATTACACAATCTGTTATGGCAGATTGCTTTGACTTGAAATATTGTTTTGTTTGAGCGGAAAAACAGAAAAGAAAAAAAAAAGAAGAAAAACCTTGAACTGTAATAATCCAGTTGACACAGCAGAAAAACAGCAGTCATGAGTGAAAAGGACTTTGGTGTAAATGAAAAAGCCCTGATGGTGTCATCAGGACTCATCCTCAGTCTTCTCTGTCCCCAGTGGTTTCTCTGCAGCTACGTTACATTTACCCAACAGCTCACCTCACTGCTGCGCAGGAAGGAAACGGGGTTAAAGGTTCGCACAACATCACCGTTGGCGTGTCGGGTCGTTTAAATGAATAATTAATGAGGTGAGACATTCAGCGTTTGTTTGGCTGGCAGAGAAACAGCCTGAGAGGTGGGATGTGATGCTGAAGAAGAAGGAATCGGTGTTTTGCAGGTTGAAAACATCAGTTAAGAGTCCACTCACCATCTGACGTCACCCTGAAGGCCGTTTTCGACCGTTCCTTTCAGAGCTCACATCATCTGAGCTCGCCACATTCGCTCCCACGCTCCATTTCTTTGAAATGATTTAAATCAGAAGCAGGTACAGAAGCTCATTGCTCAGTATGCCAAACTTCAAGAACACCTTTATCATCCAAAACTCTCTACTGTCAAATAAACTGCTGGTCCACATTTATAACACTTGAGCGTCATCTCGCCGTGTTTTCATGCTCGTGACGCCTTCTCATCACCGTGTCTGTATTTATTCATCAGAGGGGAGGGGGACAAAAGAGCTATCGAAGGTTCAAACAACAGTCCTTGGGATCTCTTGAGCTGAGCGGTCTCTGAAATAAAGCTTGCTCTCCCAGATACATCAGCTCCACACACACAGGGAGACAATTCTACTTCATGTTACGTCAATGACTTGCACACACTGTACTCATGTTTTACAATCCACCCCGCCTCTGGTCCTTAAAACTAATGGAGATGCAGTGACAGAGGAAACAAGCGAGCGCACGTTCCACTTTATGAGTTATTAATCGCTCCTTGATAGGAGCACGACCCTTCAAGGATAGAAATATGAATAACTCATAAAAACATTAGGAATTTAACAAGCGCTATGATAAACACGATGT
This sequence comes from Hirundichthys speculiger, assembly GCA_018398805.1. Classification (NCBI taxonomy): domain Eukaryota; kingdom Metazoa; phylum Chordata; class Actinopteri; order Beloniformes; family Exocoetidae; genus Hirundichthys; species Hirundichthys speculiger. The sequence continues at coordinate 2,301,713 of JAGFBZ010000229.1, forward strand.
TAAATCTGAAAGTCACGAGTCCTCAGCACAAAAGGAACCAACATTACGACCTGCAATTTCATCGTATTCATTTAAATATAAACTTGTAAACCTATTCTGTCCTCCAGCGTGCGTGCCTGTTGTGCACGGGTTGACAGATAGCTAAACAGCCACTAATTGCAAAATGAAGATGCAATGAATAAATAAAAACAGCCAAATGAAAATGGCTCATTAAAAGAAAACGTTCAGAAGTTATTTTCTCGAAATGAGTGTTGAAATGTAAATGGGATTCGGCACACATTACTAGAATGAATGTGCACAGCCGTTGTGGAGTAAAAGCTTGGGGGTTTGAAAAATGATATGGCAGCAACACTTTTGATCAAACTGGGCGGCAGCGTACTCCAGGGGTGGTCAAACTCTGAGCCGACTGACGCCTCATTTCTTCTGTGCTTCTGTGTGTTCATGTGATTTGTCTGGAATTGCATGAATTTGTAATCTCTGACATAGCTGCAAAACTCCTTCTGGTAGTTTTTAATAAACACAATACTCTGGATGAATAATGAAACCAAGTTGAACATTATAAAACATCTCTAAGAGTTAAGGTATACATGTAGCGTTTCTAATTTGTGGTTTATTTGATACAACGTGGCACCAACATTGTCCTGGTCTTGCAGTTTTTTCAGGTTTTGTTGGAGTTGTTTCTTGTGCTCTTTGCTTCATTTCCTGTTTTACTTTGAAAGTGATTTTTGGTTTGACGTTCTTTATTGGTCTATTAGACTATGGTTGTCCACATTTGTCCCATTGTGTGCATATGAAGCCCTGCATTGTTTTGTTTGGTTGTCTGTTGTCATTCTGTTGTGTTTCCGTTTGTGCCTCCTCATCGAGCTTCCTTTACCTTGCAGTTGTCTTCATACCTGCATTTGGTCTTTTCGTTCTTTTTTGGTTTAATGATGGTCATTATTTTGCCTCCCGGTCTCCTAAAGCCCAACTGGTCTCACTAGATTAACTATCTTGGGTTTAGAGTTTGACTTGGTGTTAAACATCTGCATCATGTAAGAAAGTCACATGATCTCTTAAACCCCGTTGCAGTGTCATTCGTTCTTGTATTGTAACCATACACTGTACGAAAAGAACTGGACAAACCTAATGTGCTGTCACCCAACACAGTTTCCCGAAGAGTCGATTTGAAGCTTTTCTTTTGTGCGGGACATCTTGTCAAGGCAGATTCCTCCCGACCCCAGTCCAAAAATAAGCTAATGGGAGGAAGAGGCCCACTTTTGTTCAGTTACCACAATCTCACTATATAAACCTGGTTTTGCTCATGCCATGCTAACTCATTTTAAATTACTTTCATACTGATCCAGTCTGTCCGTACATCCTCAATCTTGTCCCTTCTGAAATAATGTTTGAAACGGATCGAGCTGAGCTGTTTCAGGACTGGGGGTGCTCTAACAGAGCACCACTGGAACCCTCAACAAACCAACACAATGCAGTTTTCAGTCCACTGGGCTATTGTCTTTGCCCTGGGGAGGCTAAGGAGCATTCATTCCAATTTGGCGGGGCACCACCGGCATCCCTCGAGTAGCTGATGTTTGAGGAATTAGAACGCAGTGATCCCAGCTTGCAGCTGGGGTCCAGGTCTCAGCAGAGGTCCAAGGAAAGGTTTATTCATCCAAAAGAGCGCAAGCAGACCTGGAGGGTGGCTTGACTGGAGGAGGTAGCTGCTGTCAGGGCTAGAGACCAACATGTTCTGAGCCATTCACCAGTTAGCCCAGGTAGCTGCTGTAAGCTTCATTCTTGGATCCTTCCAGGCCAACTCACAGCCACTCAGGTCAGTCCGTTAATATATTTAACAGGACAACAAATCATATTATCTTTAAAATAAAAATGGCTCAGAGGTCGATTGACGACAGTGCTAACTGCTACAGAGCTAAAGTGATGACAACTAGCCATCAACCATAGCCAGCAGTCAATGAAAAAGCTTACACCCCTAATTATGCATAAAATCTGTGGCTTTATATAGTTTTATCTGATGTGGTAAAATCCACCCCTGCACAGTTGCCATAGATGTGAAATCTAGCTATGAATACCAACACCTTTTTTGTACCAGGATGTAAATACATGTTTCTATTTCTGCTGCAAAGTTGGACATTTTAACATGAGGGGTCAATGGAGATTGTCTCACTTTTGAAGCCAGTCCCTAGTGGTCAGTGGACAAACTGCAATTCTTTTCATTTCTAGGTTTTGCATGGGTGTAGCACATCAGATGTGGTACCTCAAATCACAGCTAACTTAGCCATATGCTAACTTATGCTGTGCAGCTGGTTCCTGCATTTGGGTCTTTACACACAAATCCTGACAAAACATGCTTGGAGTGGCATATTGGAAAAGCTGAGCTTTATGGAGAATATTTTTGCATCATAAGCAAATGTTAAAAAGAAAAAAAAATACACATAAAGAAGACAGTTGTCCTCTAAATCATGAAGAATTGTGTTCATTTCGCTGACATGAGGCAAGAGCTGGACGGGGAAGTCTGGGAATTTATGGTTATTCCTCCTGGGACCTTATGGGTTTGTTTTCAGATGGCTAAAGAAGGGTTACATCTCTTCTAACAGGGAGGATTTGATGGGTCCAGACATGTTGTCAGCTCAGTTTCCAAGCTGATGTTTATTTGTTAACTCTTTTCTCGTTTCCTGCCAACATACAAATTATGCTTCATCTGACAATTAAGACTTTTTAGGTCAAATGCTATTTTTAATGTCAGAAGAGCTGGAGGTTTGCTAGGGGGGAAGCTGAACCTGACATGTCAGGGGTTTGATGAGCGATCTGTATTTCTAAGACACAGAAAAGCCTTTCCTTTGGTTTTATTGAGCAAGGCTAAAAGTCAAAGCACAGAGTCATGCCTCCTGTGGCTGAAGAGTTCAGTTATTTGTTCTCATGCAGTTTTGATTCTCTCCGGCAGGTGCGCGACCTTAAGTCAGGATGAGAATCTCATTTTCACTCCGGGCCTGCATGTTTTTATCATGAGACTCTAGACTGATGCAGCTGCAGCATTTCCTCACATCTTCTTTTTTCAGCCAGTTATCGAGGAATCGCTCCTGGACATCTCACGGAGATCTGGACTGAACTGGCGCACACGTGACGTTGCATAGTGACATCAATCAATCAATCAATCAAACTTTATTTATAGAGCGCTTTTCATGCCCTCAGGCAAAACTAAACGCTAAAAAAAAATAATAAAAACAATGCACATTAAAAAAAAATAAAAGCCATCACACACCCCAAGATACATGTTTGACTTCTTGTGAGGTCATTTTTTTTAAAATGAATGTAGTTGGCCTTCTACACTGTACGCAGTATTAGTGGTTTTTTTAGAAATTCCAAAGCAAAAGTCCGTGATTGATTTAAATGCCATCATTTGAACTCACCTCACACAGATCCCAGTTAAATCATCATCACTTAGCGATTCAAATCTGACATTTGGCGTTCCCCCGCTTCCTCTCTTCTGCCTGCAGACTTCCCTTCATGCCAGTTGATTAAAAGGAATCCCTCGCTGTCCCCTTTGACATCAGATCATGTGTGGTGGACTTGGAGACAGCTGGGATGCCTTTTTTTGGGTGGGAGGGGGAGGCAACGTGTTAATTCATAGAACATCTGTCGTCGCTCTCGTTCGATGGCTCATCCATCAGAGAAATTGAGGGACTTAATCCAAAACCCACCGCCAGGTGATTATCATTCTAAAAGGTGCGCCGCTCTTTGAATTCCAGCCAAGCCCGTCTGTGAGGTAGACAGACTCTCGGTTGGAAAGTAAAGTACAAGTGACATCTGGGGATGTATCTTTTTATCTTAAATGAAAGTGAAAGAAGCGGCTGTGACGAGAACGATGGCTGAATCGCAGAGATGCATCCTGGAGAATATTCAAGTACAGCCAAACTTGTCATCACATCTTCCTCTTGAAGGTTTAAAAAAAAATTATTTGACAGAGTTGACTTGCAGATCATCTCTTCCAAATATTGATCTCCCACCTCACTGTTTCAGTGTCTTCACTCCTGCTTAATAAGGTATTGTCTGAAGAGAAAATAAGACATCTATGAACAAATGTATATATTTCTGTTTCAGAATCAAACTGGGAAAAAAAGAAAAGACATTTGGAAATGTTTTTGTTCTAAAAGGAAATAAAATGTTAATGATTGAAAATGTTATCCATTTTAAATCTAAAGCACAAAAATAGGAAAGCAGAGGTTGATAAAATGCCTATTCAAAAAATAAAACACTGGTACGAACATGACAGCACTTCAGCCTTCTGTTAGAATAATGAATAAAGTGATCTTTCTGAGAGTGAGAAAAACTCTGAACTCTGAACTCTCAGTAGAACTCTCCCGTGTCTTGCCGTCTCACGGTAAGACGGTCTGGCTGCTGACCCGTCAGACTCCTCCAGGGTCTGGCTGCAGACTGTGATGAATGGAGGTCCACTCTGGACCAGAGACTTGTGACCTCCAGTCTACGGAGAACGTTGTTACCTGAACCCGTCTCACACCCAGGGATAATGTGCAAAATACTAAATAAAATAAGACGTTCTCTCAATATTATCACTCAGAAAAATACTTTTTTTTTTACATGACTGGAAAGAAAGGCAACAACTAGGCAAAGGGTGAATTCCAATTCCTCCCTTAATCCTGAATCTAAACCCTCGATCTCAAAAATGGGCACTCCCGTGAAGTAAGGGCTACCCAGAAGCCATTGCGTATTTTCGCCAAGACATCTTTGAAAAGGATTGCACCAAAAAAAGCTAGCTACAAATGTAAGTATTTTCGTAGTTAATAAAGATATAAATGTTATGAAACCATCTTATTGTCTTTGTCAAATATATATAAATTCTCATCTTCTTCTTCTTCGTCGTCATTGTTTTCTTGACAGACTGGACATAGCTTTGTCGTAAGGCTGCTCCCCACAGTCTGAAGATGTAACTGCACATAAGGAGTGTCCCAATTCTAAGTTACAAGATAACCCTTACTCTTATTTTCGAGGGCCAAAGATTGAGGGATAAGGGAGGAACTGGAATTGGCCCCAAAGTCTGGTTCTGCCTTTCAGCCTCATTAACCAGGTTTTTTTCCCTCCACCATCCCCTCAAACTTGCTCAGGATGGGGATTTGCACCAAAATGAAGAAATTCACTGTAATCCGTTGTGTTCTTTAGCAAGGTTGTGCATAAATTGTCATTACATGAGTTTAGATTTTTCGACTGAATGTATGAATTGCAATTGCAATGGACTGGATTTAACTTTGTAAATTTTGAGGCCTTTCTTTGTAATGTGCCCTGTTTGTTGTGAATTGGAGCTAAAAGGAAAAGTGACGTGTAAGCTTCGATTCTATGAATGGGCAATAGAGTTACGTTTATTACTCCCAGTATTTTAATGTGTACTGTAAATGTGGGGATTTATTAGATGTGAGTCTAGTCACAAAAACTCTTAGCTTTTCTGTTTTTTTTTCTTCTCTTTTTTGTTTGTTCTAAAACAGAAAAAGAACACAGGTCTTATTTTAGAAGCATGACTTTAGGAAGAAGGTCAATTCTACTGTAATTGGTCAGAAAAAGAAAAAAAGAAAAAAGAAAACAAGCGATGCATGTTTGTCAAACACACACGAAGGACTGATGATGAGGTGACGGATCAATCACGATGGTTTTTCATCAATGAACACAGTGGGAGGGTGAATTGATGCAGGAGTTGTTTTGTCTGTACTTATTTATGATGGATGTTGTCACGAATAGCTTGCAAAATAGGAAGTGATGATGAATATTTTAAGCCTGCAACTTAACCTCATTTGTCATGATGGTAAAAGAGATCAGGAGCAGGATGAAGAAGATACCACTTGCCTTCTGTAGATACAGAACAGATATTTTGGATTGTATTGATATGATGGACTGAAGGGTACCAGAGTCCTTCCCACCTAGCCCCGTCCACCGTGCCCAATCATTGTCAAAAATCCAGAAGTAAAACATGGTCTCCTTAGATCAAGTCCTTCTCAAATATTGGAGCGTGACCCCGGGGAATGAGCCTTTTTCTTTTTTTTTTTTTTTGCCGTACTGGAATAAAGTGTAATTGCACATATACTCCAGTAGGGGGCAGTTGCACTCTCATTATCACAGTGTGCGCTGGGAGGATTAGCTATATTGAGTTGGGGTTTTTTTTTGCACTGACATGCGTGCACACACACACAAAGCAGGAGATATGAAGTAAACAAACCCTCAAGAGACACCACAGGGGGGCTGGGGGCGCAGCAGAAAATAATTGACAATCACTGCCTTAGATGGTTTATCTGATTCTCTTCAACACTTTGCATAAATCATTTCCAAACAAAGCTGATAAAAACGACTTCTTTAGATTTTTCGATTTGTCATTGAATTTAAGAATTAAACAGCAATCAAATTTGGTTACTTGGCTAATTGTGACTCAAAAGTCCAATATCTTCTGATTGCAATGTCTAAACATCATTAAACTTGGAAATTAACATGTACACGATGTTCCTGTGATAGCTTGTTAAATTTTGAAGAAATCCAACTGTAGAAGCCACTACAGTTGCTCCATGTCTACGTCTCAAGAAACCAATTGATGCAAGATTTGGCATCTTCACCACTTAAACAATTTCATATCCTAAGGTTCTTAACGGATCATCCTTCAAGATGGCTGCCAGCAGTCAATCAAATTTCTTCAGTCAATACCTGCCTCTGAAAATGAATAATCTTCATAAAACTCAACAAGCTCTTTGAACTCGATGAGCTATGGAGCAAATATGAAACACATTGGTCACAAGGGGTGCTGTTGTGCACATGATTACATTTTATCCCATGAATCATCAATCTTACTTGGTAAAGCAAAAGTTGTTTTTCCTCAGATTCCTTGGAAAATTTCAGGTCTAACCCAATAACTGCCATCCATTCCTGTCATCAACAAAAAAAAAAAAAAAAAAAAGTAAAACAAACTAGTTTTAAGCCATTCACATAATTGTCCACAAAATTTGGGGCAATTCATCTTGAGACTATGCTGACAAAAAATTATTCCAGAATGAAACTATTTGAAAAATAAACAAAGTAATGTAAAAAATCAATTTGAGGGTGTGGAAAAAAGGTATTTTCTGGCCTGTATCTGGTGCTGCAATTATCCAAACTTAATTCAACTTGGCATTTTGGATGAGTACCACAGCCTTTAAAAGGAACCTAAATCCCATGATGATTCATCTGTAAGGGGACTCTACAACTCACATGCCAATATCAAGAACCAAATTGAGACTAATTTGGTACACTTACACGAGGCTCCAGTTATTAACATAACCTAAAATGATTGCTGGCTGATGTCTTTCAGCTAGTACTGCAGGGCTGTTTGGACCCCAATGATCTCTGCTTCCAACTATATTATTTTTAATTTTCATATACTCTTGTAACCCATTGTCCATAATGCACAAGAATCTGATCCGTCAGAAGGAAGAGTCATCCACTTGTTTGCTAAGATGCTGTTACTGTCTGCTTGAGATGTACAGTTTTACTGTCAGACTACTTTTATTTGTCTTAAAAAATATTTGACACATTACAGAAATATTGTCATCACACCAAGTGAGAAACTACAATAGCCGACTGAATATAGCAGTGACATTCTACCCAGAGAAAAAAAAGCCACAGTGATTAATCTTTTATTAAGCTATGGACATGATCTTTACCTCAGTTAATCATTAATACTACACACTGGCTTATTATGCCTTCTACTACTATGGTGGTGTTGTGCCATCATACAGTCTGGTTGATAATAAATGTTGCATTAAGCACAGGTCAGCAGCATATGACTGAACAGAATTTTCAAAAAAGATCCCTCCCAGGTTTGGTATATCATTTGTCTGAGGTTCAATTCCTCCTGACACTTCTGTAAAAACTTGCAAAATCCTTTGTAATCATTTTATCTCATATTTCACAAACTGTCTCTTTGCACTTTTACCATTAAAACGTCAACCCTGGTCCTCAAGTACCCCAGGCCTGCATGTTTTAGATGTTTCGATGCTCCAGCACACCTGTCTCATATCAAGAGGTTATTGACAGACCTGTGCAAACGTTGATGCATAAGCAAATGAAGCGATCCATTTATTTGAATCATCTCTGCTTTTTGCAAATAACATGGTGCTGTTGGTTTCATTAAGCCGTAATCTCCAGGTTACACTGTAGCAGTTTGCAGTCGAAGGTGAAGCAACGTAGATGAGAATCAGCAACTCTAAGTTGTTTGAGAACGTGGTTTACTCGGTTGGTAAATGGTGCATGTCTTCTCCAGCTTTGGTATGGTTTTAGATTTGATTGATTTACATTTAAAGACAAATCTTTAGGCCCTGTGATGGACTGGTGGCCTGTCCAGGGTGTAGCCCTGCCTTTTGCCCAAACACAGCTGGGATGGTCTCCAGTAGATCCCCATGATCCTAGGTAGGACTAAATGGGTATGGATAATGTATGGCTGGATGGACAGAGCCTCATAGATTCCTCTACATGTTTTGAATCTCATCACCATGGAGTCGGGACTGTTGTGCAGGGTCTCCCCATTTGATTGACACCTCATTCAGCCAACTGGATTGGTCTATGATCTCTCCAGAGCCAGTAAAATCCACCGAGTGTCAGCTGATGTGAAAGGATACACACCTACTCTGGTGACTACGATCAGAGCCAATCAGCTCTGATGCTGATTCTGACTCTACACACATACAGCCAGTTAAATTCCTGTTCCAATGATATACAGCATAGAGGAACAGATTATGTAATGGCTTCAGCAGATCAATACATAAACAAACAGCTGCTTCACAACTGTGCGCCTGTGTTTAAAAGCAAAAGAGACTTTTTTTTTTTTTACCATGGGCTGGTGAATGGTAAATGAGTGGTTACATGAATGAAAACTTGTGATTTTCTTTACACATTAGGCAGAATTTGCGCTTTCAGATGTATGATGGTAACCCCCAAAAAGTAAGGAAATAGGAAATATAAATTGCTGTCTCTCGTGGTCTTTGTTAGGTTCTGTGGAGGGCATGGTGGTTTTTCACTCTGTTTACCTGTGTGGGGGAAAGGTGTGTGTAGGTTTGAGGTGTTGCTTCATTGTCTTTGTAAAGTTAATATTGGAGACAAGGGAATTTTGACACAGTATTTATGTAAATGGAAATGCCCAAGCAACTGGTGACCTGTCCAGGGTGGCTCCCTGCCTTTCGCCCGAAGAACTAGATATGCTCCAGCAAATTCCCGTGACCCTGCAGAGGATTGAGCGGGTATAGATGATGGATGGATGGATGAAAATGACTAAGCAGCATGGATTAGTCCAGCAGTAGCTCCTCAGATGAAGAGGACCCGATCCCCTCTAAGAACCAGAGCTTGGGGAAGGAGCAGAGGCAGAGGAAGAAACAGCAGGATGAGTAGCAGAGGAGATACATCAACTCCAGCTGTGACGATGTGGTGTGGATGAACTTGACATCACACCAGCTCAGCCCACTTTCAGTCCCTCAAGAACACCAGGTTTCCAACTCATAATGATTACATACACTGCTTTACAACTTTTTTTCCCCACAAACACCATTTTGCAGACAATAGTGCATGACACTATTATCAAAAATGTCTACCATCTAAGTCTTAGACAGACACAACCCTGCAGGGCAGGTTCTCTTTTCTTTTGATAGTGTTGGACATGGGGCTTGTCAGATGCACCGTTCTGACTGAATACTGTCGGGGTGGCAACTTGTGCAGTTCATCATTCCCACAGAAAGTCATTATTTTGGGAAAGAAGTGGCTCTTCTCAGGAGTCGTGTGGAAGATGATGCTGCAACAGACGAGAAAAGAGGGACACCAGACTTTGGCTGTCTAGGAATGATCCTAAACAAGGATGAACAAGATGAGAAAAGCCCACAGTGGAAGCTACCACCCGGGCCAGGAGTTCACCATTGATGAGACGATGGTTGCCTCAAAGGCTCATGTGCTGTTCAAACAGTACATGAAGGACAAGCCTGTTCGCTGGGATTTCAAGCTTTTACTTCTCGCTGACTCAAGCAACAGTTACACATGGGACTTTTTTCTGTACGAGGCCAAGAATGATGGTGATGGTGGCGAGGGGCTGAGCGATGACTCAGTCATGAGACTAATGGATGCTTCATTACTAGGCACCGGCTACAAATTGTTTTATGGAAACTCCTACACCAAGGCAAGTTTATTTGTGGAGCACATTTCATGTAGAAGACAATTCAAAGGTGCTGCACATAAAACATAAGAAGCATTACAAAAAACATTAAGCATTAAAGAGTACATTAAAAACAGAAACAGACTTTTAAAAGAAATAAATTAAATGGAATAAATTAAAACAAAATATAAAAAATAAATGTTAAATCCCTCAAAGAAGATAGGATAAAATTCAAGAAATTAAAGTTAATTAGCAGTTGTTTTGATAAAAGGTGACTGCAGTTTTTAACCTTGATTTAAAACTGCTGAGTGTCAGCAGACCTGCAGTTTTCTGGGAGTTTGTTCCACATGTGAGGAGCATAAAAACTGAACGCTGACCTCTCCGTGTTTAGTTCTGACTCTGGGAACAGAAGGTAGACTTGACCCTGATGACCTGAGGGATCTGGTGGGTTCATAACGATCCAGGGAATCCTGAATATATTTTGGCCCTAAACCATTCAGTGCTTTGTAAACTAACAGCAGGATTTTGAAGTCAATTCTTTGACAAACAGGAAGCCAGTGTGAAGATCTGAGGACAGGAGTTATATGATCCACTTTCCTGGTATTAGTGAGGACTGGAGCAGCAGTGTTCTGGAATAACTGCAGCTGTCTGATGGTCTTTTTAGGAAGACCTGTCTGACCTGTAAGGACAGCGTAACAGTAGTCTAGTCTACTGAAGATGAACGCTTGGACAAGTTTTTCTAAATCCTGCAGAGACATCAGTCCTTTAATCCTGGATATGTTCTTTAAGAGATAATAGGCTGACTTCACGACTGTCTTGATGTGACTACTGAAGTTCAGATCTGAGTCCATGACTACACCCAGATTTCTGACTATGTTTTTGGTTTCTAACTTAGTTTTTGGACCCAAGGAAGAAAGGCTAAAAGTTAGCACTCAGCTTCAAACAGCTATTATTTCAGTTCACCAGTCCAACCTTCTTCCACGATCTTCTTCAGCAGAGGATCTGGGCCCGTGGCATCATCAGAACAGAGAAGGGTACCATCAGGGTAGGATACCCAAAAATCAAAGTGAATGTCCCTGGACCCAACATATCCTCTTGGCAGTGACTGTAGGTTTTGCACAGGCCGTCGCCTCTTTGTGCAGTGGAGACACCAGAGACGTCTGTCTCTGCTCCACCATGGACTCAGCCCATGGGAATGAACCAGTCAACAGGAGGATAAAGGTCAGACGCTGCACTCACAAGAACGTGCCAAGTCCTCCAGCCATAAACTATTATTATTGGTATGTACCATGCAGTATATTTGACCCATTTATGCCCTTTGAATGTGATTTGTTTCTTATATTTCTGTCTATTTTGGGGGAAGTGCATGTGTCTGATGCTCAGACTGGGTATTACCAAGTCCTCCACCAAGAGTAACAAGTAGTACAAGACATTTCATCCCTTTGTAGATATTGCAGTCGTGAAGGCTTTCCTTCTCCACAAAGAGCTTTGCGGAGCGAAAGGAGAAGCTCCAACGAACCTTCAGAGAAACACTTGCAGAGCAGCTGTTGCAGGTGGGCTCACAGAAGAACGAGCGGGCCATCACTGCAGCCATCTGGGCCGAGCAGGACACCTCCCAAGCTGGTCTACATCAGTGATAAAGGACTGCTGGCAGACTGAGATGCCAGAAGTGTCATGGCGAGACGCGTGTCCACGTGTGACGAGCCCTTCTGCTTATTCCAGGGAGAGACCGTTATAATCAGCGGCACAGAGGAAATAACATCTGCAACTGGACACTGAAATTGTAAATATGAAAATAGTTTGCTGTGTGTTAGAGTTTTGTTGTTTCACATTATATCAAGATTTTTACCATATGACTTGTTCTGACTGTATTTTTTTTTCTTAACAATGCACAATAGGGAAATGAGCATTTCGCTGTGTTTATCCTCCACCCACTTTATCTCATGCTGACAGATAATCTGGTTATAGAACAGGATTCCTTTAGGTTTCACATTTCATTAGAGCCCTCACTGACGAGTGTGTGTTGAATCATTCAGGAGTTGTAGGCATCTGATGTTGGTGTGTCCAGGAGCAATCCAAAGCGTCCATTTGGAGACTAAACAGATACATTTGGATAATGCCTTGACATACCCACTGAAAAACATGTACAGAATTTTTTTCTTTTTTTGTGCTATTGTTATCAAATTTGAACTGGCGAAAGCTAAGACTTGATTCTATAGCCTCATTTGAGTTTCCAGTCCATCCATTCATCCCTCCATGTCAAGCTATGTGGGGGAAAAAAATCCTGGCAAGGAAAATAAAAATATTTCTGTGTGTTCCAATTTCCATAACTCTACTAATTTGACTGCTGAGGTTAAAATTCAATGTTACATTCACAGACAGACCAAGCTTTTGCATGTACAGGAAAGTGTTTAAGATCAGCATCTAATTTGATTCATCTTTAGGTCTAGGTTGGGGGGGGGATTGGCTGGACCTTCCCTCAGAGAGATTGAAAAGAGTGGAGTCTTGCTCCTCCACATTGAGGGGAGCCCATTGAGAATGGATTTGGGCTTCATGCTGGGATGTTTCCTGGATCTACGTGTTTGTGTTTTTAAATAAAGTCTGTAAAAGTGTGTCCTTGAAGTCTTATTTGTACAAAAAGTACAACCCCACTTCCAAAAACTGGTAAACATCGTCTGATTCCAACTTTGAGATGTATAACTGCCATCAAGTCTAAATGAATCAATATTGTCCATCAATTGGTAAAATGTCCCAGTTTCAACATACACAGTCATGGAAAAAATTATTAGACCACCATTTTTTCTTCACTTTCTTGTTCATTTTAATACCTGGTACCACTAAACGTAATAATGTGACTAAAACAGAAAACACTGAATGCATAAAAGCAGTGTTTTTGGCAGTACAACGCCATAGCTATTGATGTAAAAACTTAAGTGATTTAGGTTATAATCAAGAAAACAATGGAAAATGGTAAGATATCAGCTCTTAAATAAAACTCTTATGAGCAATCTTTGTGGTTATCGTTATGTTTGTCCAAACAAATGTACCTTTAGTTGTACCAGGCATTAAAATGAACAAGAAACTGAAGAAAACAAGGGTGGTCTAATAATTTTTTCCATGACTGTATGTTTTCTCTGTTCTATTGGGAATAAAATCTGGAATAATGAAATTTGCGAATCATTAAATTTTGTTTCTATTTACATTTTAAAGCAATAGAGCAATAGAAGCTGTTGATCTACGCTTCTGCGTAGCAACCACACATAGCCTACATATGAGACATGTGTTGCAGTCAGCGTTGTTCGTTGTCGTTTGCGTCGCTCCGTAATTACTCCACCAAATGCAAGGCGGTGGTGCTGGTTCTGCTCTGCAGCGTTGAGCTTTCTTTTGTTCACTTCCTTTATGTTGTTTAGACAAAGCAATGGAGCAAATGAAGCGTATCTTATGTGAACTGGAGCTGAAAAATGTTAAGCAGTAAGAACATTTACTGATATTCATTAAACATCTATTTACCTATCTGGCTTGAAAATGATGAGGAAGGAAAGCAGCAGTGGGAAATACACAAGAGGATAATGCAATACTACCAAGCGGACTGATCCCAGTTGCTGTAGTCCAGTCCAGTCTTGTCCAGTCCATCCATCCATCCATCCATCCATCCATCCATCCATCATCAGTTCATTTCAGTTCTGCCACAGGCACTGCTTAGCTTGTCAAAACCATGGCCTAAAAAAATGTGACATATCTTTTTGCTGCAGCTCTATAGAGTATGAACTTTACACTCATCTCTTTGTGAGTGAGCATGTGTTGTAGCTGCAGATACGATTATTAAGAAGCTCCCAGTATTTGGTACTTACAGTTAAAGACATACATCTCCATGTTATCGTCATCATTGGGAACATTCTTATTTGTCAGTGTGATATGCATGATGTTCTTGATGATTGTTAAAGAACAACCCCCCCCCCCCCCCCCCCCCCCCCTATATCCAATAGGCTGCAAAATGTCAGGTGACAGGCCAAACAAACAAACAGTAGTTTGGTTTAGTCCATGTCAGGACTCGGGGCAGTTAAATGATTATTTATTAATGTGGCATGTTTGTCATAAAACAGTCGTGTTGCCGTAGCGTGTTATTGCCGGTATGCCCGGCAGCTGTAAAGCACAACAGATCACCAACAATGTGTTCATCCGGTGTAGGCTATTAGCATTAGCAGTTGCTACAAATAAGCATATGTATCCACAAAGAAAATAATGACGTGGATTTACTGTTGTTTACATCACGTAGCCTATGTAGCAACTGAACCGGGTAGAAGAAGACAACTTTAGGTAAGAAAATCAAGTTTTATTCAACGCTAGACAACTTTTAAGATGAGCAACTATGGGCTGTATTGTCTCGTTTCTATTCGGGTAACTTTGTTCAGTTCGTGGTCGGAAACTAAAGACTCAGATCGGGTCGGTTCCGGGTCCAAATATTGCGAGTCCATTTGGGTTGAGTCCCGGACTTACGATATAGCTCGGGTCGGTTTCGGGTCGAATTTCACGGCTCTATTCAGGTTCAGGTCCATGAAAGTGGACCCGTGAAGACCTCTACCAGCTGTTTCCAGTCAGTAGTTGAGGACTCCATGCTGACCCACATGCATATCCATAACTCAAAGGGCTGATGATCCGCAGCACATAGGAAGCTTAGGCTAACCCTAACCCTAACCGTGGAAGTAGTAAAGCATACTTAGTATTACCCACACAATTTTTTTTCCTGTGTGGCCCAATTTTTGTTAAACAAGGCGACCCCTGGGACCCCTTCTACTTCAGCCTGCAGTTTCAAACAACGTTTTAAGCTCGCCTTCACTCCTCCACATGCTTTATTCCAATTACAGCATCTTGTTCGTTGGTCAAGAGCTACTCTTCTCTCCGATGTCTCTTGCCCACTATTCAAACCCCCCCCCCCCCAGCTCCTGGTGGCGGGTTAAGTTATGCTCGTCACCCCCAACATCGCTACGTGTGCCTAATCAGAGGGGATTAATTAGACTGGAGCCCAGATGCCAAAGCTCAAGTGCTTTATCATCTTCACTGCAAGAGTTGCTGGTGGAAAAATATCAATTGGCTGGTACTTTTGATTTAAAAAAAAAAAAAAGGAGTGAAAGGAAGGGGCACTAACATTTGGATAAGATTGTATCTTCTTGCTCGACAACACCTTGCTTGTTTTTGGTACATTTCATCAGAAACTACAGCACTCTGCTGCTCCGACACAGAAATTCTCTCTTCTTCTTCCTCTATGCAGTCTGATGCAACAACAACATTTAAATCTGACAGAAAGTGGTCTGTAAATATGGCTGGAGAGCAAAATTTCATAGGGGAAAAAAAACGAGAGAGAGGTACTTGAAATGAATAACAATTCCACAGATGTTACAATGAGACATCCTCATATCAGCATCTACCTTTTGAATATATATTTTTTTATACAAATGCTGACATTTTATGGTTTAGAGAAATAAGGCTCCGTCTAGCTGAATACGCTCAAGGACATTACTGCTCGTGGGGGTGAGCAGTGCCCAGACAACTTAGACTTAGTATTTCAAAAGAAGGTGAGCTGGGTTACCCAAATACTTCTAAATGGATCAAGCACAATGACCAGTGGGAATCCCAGGCTGAACAGGTTTAAAGAAGGTGGAAGAAAAAGACCAGGGCAAGCAAAGAAAATTCATCATGTAGTTCAGTGGCCATGTCACGGCCATTACCTCAGAGAAAACAAATCAGGACAGGAAGGAAGAAAGGCCGGGGAGGAGAGGACGGAGGGCAGTGATGGAGAGGCATGATCTGAAAATACAGGACAGCTGTCGGAGGGAGGACGTGGGGACAGTTTGGCCAGTTACTGGATGAGAGACGATCCATCCAGAGAGCAAACAAACAAACAACGGGAAGCTTTAGAGCTACTTATCACAGCTCTGCACCTCTTCCTAAATTGGGGGAAAGGAGGATGGGCCCTGTGGGACTCCGCAAAGCCTAGAAGAGCCTGGAGTAGATCATTCACTCTAGATATTGTACATAATACTTATCCTCCAGCATCAAGTCGCAATTTCAGCTTCTTTTGTGGGTAAAGGATTAGCAGCTTTATCTGTGCCACTGGGAAGAATCTTCGCATCCTTATTTCAACTTATTGGCTGAGTGCTTCTCATACTGGAGGTGATCTGATCACCCAGCAGCTGAATAAAGCTTTCAGGGATCATATCAGGGCTCCTTACATGGGAAATCAGAAGCATCTTGCCATGAACCTAGAAGCCATCCGACTGCTGTTTTTGAGCTTCTTAACACAGCAAAGAGAAACTGGATATTTGATGGGCCAGAAAAAGCTTCTTCTAAAATCCTGCCCGTGATCTTTTTTGTTACTTGCCACTTAGAAGCGACTGGATGTGCTGCCTTTGATTTCACAAAGTCACCGTGTGTCCTTTTTTTGCTGTGGTTTGACCAGAAGGATTTATGACTGTAGTCGCCCTCATTTAAAGAGGTTGACGAACATTGTTCACTCATACACTGAAAAACACAGGAAAATATATACTTTAAAGACACAGCATCGAACATAGGCCCCTAACAGCTTTAAGGGGTTTTAAAGGTTTAGGCTATGTTATGGCCCTTATCTCCCATCATGCCTTTGCTGGGGCTCAATGGAAAATAATAGGAAGAGATCAGCAATTAGTCATGATAATAATAATCATAACTATAGTTTCATTTCAAAATACAAGTGCTGCTTTTATCCAGTCTTTGTAATGTTTCTGATCAGACAATGGTGGATTATTATTGCTAAGCATAATTTTTATGATAATTACAACCATCTGATCCTCAACTGAAAGAAGGATCTTCTATTTCTTGAAGTGGGCTGTGTTTCCCAGCTGGGAATTTCTCATTTAAAGACAGGGTAAGTGATTTCTGGATCATGTCACATATATTGATTTATATCAACAACACATGACAAGCTCCCCCCTCACCCTCCCTCCAGTGCTTCACGAGAAAACCCACCCCATCATGCACCTTCCCAGTTCACCCAACCCCCCACCTTCCTAACCAGATGACTCCTGACTCCATTCCAGGACTGTGAAGTGAAACAGTCTCAGACTACTTTCAAGTTTGTCCTCAATGATCAGCTCTGAAGCCATCTGATAATGTGTAAAAGCAATTTTCCTAAAAAAAAAAAAAGGTCCAGCACGCCAACCTCTAGAGCCCGCTTTTGTCGACCTGTTTGATATTTTTTGGACAAATCCTTGTAGAGGAGGTGGAGCTTGGTCATGAATAATTTTATAGACCGGCACAGAATCAATGAATTTCACCATATTTTTCCCCACTCTCATCGTTTGTGTTTCTTTAAGATCTATCAGTGATGGCACTTCCTTGGTTTTTTTTTTTTTTTTTTTTAATTTAATGCTTTTAAGACTTGTTTACATACATTTTCAATTGGCTTCAATGTCGTTGTATGAGCCGTTCGCCCACGTTGTTACACAGCAAGTCATGTTTATTGGATCAAAATGACTTGTTCCTAACGAATCTAATGTTTCATCGGTTGAATTTCATTCTATTCACAACCCCTTTCACCTGTTGAAACAAATATGAATCAGTCATGGAAGCAAAGGGGCTCCAAAAACACCACCCGATCATCGTTTGCTACCCGAGCAAAGTCGTTGTCTGTCCAACTCTTCCTTTAGTTAACGGGGATTACGTGTTCGTGTGTTTCAGTGTGCCTACCGAGTCCGATCTAAAAGGAGAGGGTTGTACTTTTCAGTGTTTCTCTCTGACTGTTGCTGGTTTTTCCAACATCTTTTACCCAACCTTTAACACGAGGTCTGAATAGGGTCAAACAAACTTTGTCAGGCTGTGCCACAGCGTTTCAGCTGGCTGTTTAAAGGATAATTACCATTTAAAGGATCTCAAAGATTCTTGCAGTGCACCTTATCGTGAAAACATTTGATGAGCCATTACTGAAACTGACTGTGTGACGGCTGAGAGAGCAATAACCTAACCAATCAGAAACATTCAGGACGGGCCGGCAGGTAGCTCGGTGGTTTGACAGGGCGGCCCATCAAACCACAAGCAGGTTCAACTCCAGGCCCGTGACTCGCTCCACGTCTTCCCCGTTCTCTCTCTGCCCCAATTTCCTGTCTCTTTCTCCGTCTGTACATAAAAGGCCGCTAGAGCCACATAATATATATATATATAAAAAAAAGTTCAGCACTGAAAGCTGCTCCCTACTGAGGGATAAAATAACTTTCCAGTGTTTTGTTTATAACCCTTTCCTGGTGGAAATCCAGGGGGCCGGAGAAACGGCCTCTTAACAGTTCAGAGTTGCGGGGGAAGGTTTATGAACTTAAATCGCAGCTTTTGAACTGTATTACAACCATTATTAACAGTTATTAACGTCATCATTGATGCACAAAATCTGATGACAAGCCAACTGGGGGATTTGAGTCACAGCCATCGGAGCTTTTTAATGAGACAGAGCGCACAGCAGGAGAAAACGATGTGCGTCAGAATGATTTTAATGTAGCACAGCTTTAAGTGCAGTAAACATCCCAACACAAGATCCGTAACCATCACATTTCCAGAGTCCATACAGACGATAATATCGAACAAATATGACGCAGGAGTTAATTAGATTTTTTTTCCACTTGCTATTAAAGAGGATTTTCGATAATTACCTACTGCTTACACTGCTTTTTCCCTGTTTATTTTTTGCCGGATTATGAAATTATCCCGTTGTAATTGAAAAGCACGGCGGGCCTGATGGTGAGACTCTCTGAAGTTATACATCACGGGGGCCGGACTGCTGTTATACAGCAACCCTGTGACACTGCTCCTCCTTTTCCCCCCATTTTGTATAATCTCATCAAAAATGTATTTAAGCACTTCTGCTTTGCTCGATGCTCTGTTGCCCTGGCAACCACATCCACCAACCAGTGTTAAGAGCCCGGGGTCTGGTGCTGCTGTGATATCGCTTCTCTTCTTTTCTCCGTAGCAGTTTTCTTCTTTTCCCCATTTAGTGATATTGTTTTCTGCGCCTGTAAAACCAGGACACGAGCAGTGACATCACCATGGTCATTCATCCATCTTTTTACTAATTTATATAAAGCACAAATAAAACTATATTGGAATGCATTATGACCTTGGCCAAAACAATATCAGGAGGCCCTGCAGTATACGGATGACGTTCATGTCTGGATTACTGGAAGTCCAGGACTGCAGCTGCTTCTGTGAGGTCGCAGCTTCCAGTCAAAGGTAAAAAAATGTGAGCAGGTGGAACAAACAACAGAAGTGAGGCGTCTCTGAAGCACCTTACCTCACCTGCTGTCAGTCACTGGTCAGGCTGCCGTACCCGGAGACTTGTGGGTGTGAATACGTGGAAGTGGCATGAATGTGAAACAGGCTGTTAAAAAGTAAAAGAAGAAAAAATAAAGATTCTCTGGAGGAAGGGCCATCTTGTTTTCTTTTGCTGTTCCAGACACTGACCCAGTATGGTCTTCTGCTTTAATTAGGTGCATATGTGATGTTCTTCCAAGACCACAAAATGGAAAAAGAAAAAAAAATTTAAATGGAAAAAATAAAAGGATTGAAGCCTTGCAACTCATTGCCCTTGCTCCCTACTCAAGTAGTCAACACAACGTGCACTCTCAAGGACAGTTTGCATGCCACTTAACATACCTCAGAAGATGGCCTATGACCTGCTTTAAGTGTGAACAGAAGGATGGATGAAAATGTCTGGCTTTTTTAGATGTTGTCTGTGCTGCAGGCGTGCCTCTGGAAAGTCCTCACGTCAGTGGACACACTTCGGATAAGGACCATGTGTTCCTCTTGTCACAAGGCATCCGATGGACTCATTTTTTTCCTAAGTGTTTCCTTGCAGAGACTCTTAAGAAGGACTGGGACGCTCTCTTAGCCCTGTAAAGCCCAAACCATTAAATAATTGACAGAAAATTCCTAATTCTATGAACTTGGAGCCTTTATTGGTCCCTCTGAACAAACAAACAAAACAAAAAAAATTGAAATATTATTTTCCAAATATGAGTTTCAATGTGTATCATATTTGATACATCGGGTCACAGTGCTCAAAGATTGTTTTTTTTTTGACCACAAGCTCTTCTGCAGGTACTGGCTCGATAAACAGCTGCTCACTGTGTGTGGTTGTGTTGAACTATGGCAGCAGCCTGACACAAGTCACCAAACGTCTCAGAGGATGTACGAAAAATACTGTTGGTGTTTCTTGTCAATCTCCACAACAATAAAACGAGAAATAAACCTCTATCCCCCTGATGCTGATTTTATGTTCCGACATAACATCTTCCAATGATGCTGTGGTTTGTTTCTGGCCATTACCTAAACAAAAACAAAATCACTTCCTCTGTATGGCTTCTTATATACTGTTGTATTTTTGATTCTGGGTCTCAATTCTTCCTCCTAGTGGAGACTCTGGTATTATATAAACTGCTCACGTAGTACAGAAGTGAGAAACTTTCATGACACAGCGGGTTGTGCACGCAAACGGACGTGAATGCTTCGTCAAACTGCAAGTAAATCCCAGGCCTTAGTGTTCAAAGTTCACTATACATGTCTAGAATATATGGTGTTTGTGTCTGTACACACACACACACACACACACACACACACACACACACATTATTTCTTTGACAAAAGTCAATCCAAAAAGACAAGAAAACAAAAACAAATGAAAAAAAAAACATGTGGGCAATGCCAAGTCTGCTTTTAATGCCTCCAAATGATTCAAGATGGTGAGTTTCAGTCAGGCGCTGTTTATCATCATCCCTTGATAAGTTATTATAAAGCAGACATTTTGGCAATGTACTGGTCTGATACATATATGTAAACATAAATACACAATGCCAAGAGAGAAAGACATAAGCAAAGACCTTAGAGAAGCAATTGTACTTAAACACGTATCCAGAGGCCTCACTGAGCATGTTAAATGTTAAGCTAACCACAATTTGAAAAGGGTTGCATGTTTGGTAAAAGTGTGGTTTGGTTGGAAAGGTTGCCAGAAGAAAACCTCCTTCATCTACAAAGAACATGGAAGCATAACTGAGGTTTGTAAAACTGCAAGAGAAACCACTAAATCCTCTGCAACAATGTTCAATAGATAGGTACGACCAATGCATGCCATTTGGCCTGAATGTAAAACGCCATGTTTGGAGAATACCTAACAGCATTTCACGAGAAGCATCTCAAACACATCATGAAGCATGGCAGTGGAGGAGTGGTGATTTGGAGTTTTGCTGCTATAAGATTTAGGCCCCTTGCAGTCATTTAGAGTGTGCATATGTGAGTAAGAAAAAAAAAAAATCAAGTCTATAGGTTAAGTCTCTAATTAGGAGTAATTAGTAGTGTATTACTTTGCTTCAGAAGCTGTAAAAGTCAATTAGACATTCAAGAGTGTTGTCTTCATGGATAGAAAACCGTAAAACATCAGAAGGGAAGGACTGTTTAGTTTGGGAGCGAGACTCATCCCTCCCATTACCTATTCATGTAACACAGTCAATAATCCCCTCGCGCACCGTGTTTGCTGTTCCTGAATCGCAGGATTATTTCCATGCGCTGTTTCTTATGTTCAAACACAGACTGTTACAGACTTGAGGAGAGAGAGAAGACAAGAGATAAGAAAGAAGTCTTTGTAAATTCCTGCGCTAATGTCTATAACAGTCATGGATGAAGAATAAATCCGTGGGTGTCACCTGTTCAGACAGTCAAAGTTACTGCAGTTTATTTCACGTACTTCGTTGTGAGACGAAAGCAATGAGGCAGACAGAACAAACAGCAGAGCGATGAACATCTGTGAACTCAGACAGGGTTGGTTGAACCCGCTTTGTTTAACTCCCCCTAGGACATACGTCATGGACTTGATCACTGTAAATCATGCCCTTTGTTGGATCAAAATTAAACACCCTTTTGCATTTCTGATCGCTTTCAACAAACTCAACCAAACACTCAGTGGGCCTGTGATTCTGAGGGAGAGTTGAAAGTAAGAGCTTTGATTATCGCCTCCATTGCAGCTTAGAAAAGCTTTATGGAAAACGTAAATAATTCAAGAATGTGCTCATTTTTTTTCTGTACATTACATTTGAAATTGTTTTAGAGTGAAGATTAACATATTACAAATCAGCGCAGCGTACTCAGGTGGCTACCCACAATTCAATTGCTACAAGTGACGGATGGAACATAGACTGACTCGGTAAATTGGTGCATCCTGAAATTCTTTACTCTTCCTCCTGAGGCAAACGACTCACCCTCAGCCTGGGCAGAATGAAGAACATGGTCTCAGAAGTGGAGATGCTAGTGCTTTCTGTGGTGACTGTATAGATCCATTTTATTATGCTGTATGACGTAACAATAACGTGTTGATCTTTTTAATTTTGTCTTGATTAAATTGTTCTAAAAGCCCAACTGGGGACAAGAGTTGAAAACTAGCAATAGCTATAAACTTCGTGCAGCACATCAGTTGCATTCTTTGTATTGAAACCATCTTAATCTGTATTGTCCCTCTCTGAATAAAATTCTATTTCATCCTAGCTGCTTCACACTCCGCCTGCAAACCACCCCGGTGTATGCTGACGCTCTCCTCTTGATGAAACTCAGTATGATGATGCTATTTTCTCTGCATAGTGACATTTAAAGTGACTGTTGTGGAAGCAGCAGATGACCGTGTTGGCCAACACAACCAGCAATCACATGATACAAATGTGATTTTTGTTTACAAATGTATTCATTTATTTTAGCTAATGGACACAAAAATAAAACTTCAACTGTCCTGCATTTCAACAAATCCAACCCATCCAGCTGGATATAGATGCAGTACATGACCACGCAGTCGTCTATAGTCTGAGTCAGATACGGAACATGAATATGCAGCCTATTTCTAAGACACTCAGGTCCAAAGATAACCACTTCAGTCTAATCTGAATATAGTGACAGGAAATTATAATTCATCCTCGCCTTTGTGTGATTAACACATGCTAGTGGTTCAGCTATCTTACTGCTTTCATCTGGTTTTGTGAGGCTGTAAGTCAGTATCACTGGCATGGCAATGAAAGTTTCTGTAATGCTGCTTAATAATAATACTTAATGGGTACCATGGAGCCCCATGTACTAAGGCTGTTGTCCTCATGCAGCCAGCCCAGGTGGAACTTTCAGCCTCCGGCACTTTGCGAGTGCCCCCCCCCCCCCCCCCCCCCCCCCCACCTCTATTTCCTATCTAATGTGAACAAACGAACAAAGACCATCAGAGCCACAAAAGTGAAAGGTATTGGTCCAAGCACACAACCTTGTGGAACACCATGACCAACTCAGGTGCATGAGGAAGACTTCTCATTCAAACTGGAACACTCAAACTGGAATCTATCAGATAAATGTGACTTGAACCAAATTAATGTGTCTCCTTTGATCTCAATAACACGTTCAAGCCTGTGCAATCGAATGTTATGATTGGTTGTGTCAAACCCAGCCCCAAGATTTGACGGGACAAGTGTAGATGCAACTACACTGCCTGAGGCCAAGAGGAAGATCACTAGTAACTTTTCTGTTTTCCAAATCTTGACTTGAAACTCTTGCAAATAGACACTTGATGTACAACAGTTCCCCTTGTTTACCCCAACAATATTGCTGTATTTTTTTGTTTGGATTTTAATAAAGTTTCTAAAAAATAAAGATGGGAGGTTTCCAAATGTAATGACATCAAGCTGATCTCTGATGATGAAATTATATAATTTACAGTTTTATGCTGAGAAACATCACTTATACCTTATACCTTTAAATTAAAAAAAAATACTTTCTTATTCTTTTCTTGCCCACATCCCCTCTTTTCTGAAACATCCTCTTGGCGCCAAATTAAGAAAAAAACATTTATTTTAAAAGATAATAAATCAATAAATTACATTCATAGCTTGTGGTGTATATATGTTGTCTTTGCACTGCTTTCAATGAAATACAGTTTTTAATTGATTTGCAAATGAGCACAATCTGTTTTTATTCACTTTGTACTAAGTGATCCAATGTTTTTTTGTTTTTGTTTTTGTTTTTGGAAACAGGACTTTACTGTGAGCATTAACAACTGAGCTTATTGATGCTGCCAAATTATTCTGCTAAACCCCTCCAGGCTTGAGCAGTCACAAACCATTGCTCTTCATTTTTGGAATCAACTTGGTAATGCTTCATTTTAGCTACTTTATAAAAACACTGTAATGTTTTGTTCATCAGCTAACATCAGGCCTAAGATATTTTTTTCCCCAGTTTCAAAGGGCATTTTAGAAAAACAACAGTGCTGTTTAATCTGAATGAATTAGCCCCAGCTGTAGTCAGTAATATTAGAACACAGCGAGTTGCTCTCTCCAAAACAAAATGAAAGCAGTAAATATCATGTCTGCTTCGAGTTCACCTCCTTTGGGGGAAAATGGGGTTCTTATCCTTTCACACTGAAAGCATTAAACCCAATTTAAAGCCACTAATGTGAAGTTGAGAGGAAAATACCATCAGAGGACCAGTGATTTCTTATCTCCTTTACCTCTGCTGCTCCTCTGAAACTTCATTTTAAGCAGTCCTTTTTTTTTCTCCCTTGCTCAAATGACAGCTTAATGGCATCTTCTTCCTCCCATTTCACATAAAAACATGTCAGGCATTACAGGAGGTGACATCTTGTTATCTCAGAACAATCTAAAGTCTTCAGCTATCATTTGTAATTATGTGTGCTACACTGAACAACACAGTGCTGCCTTTCCACAGCTCATAAGCCACTAAATGACAGATATTGTGGCTTAACATTAAAAAAAAAGGTATACTCAGTTATTATTAGAGTAATTAGTCCTTCCTGACACATGGGATATTCTTTTATGAAAGCGTTTGGGATTTAATCAGAATATTGTGATTACATTCATGTCCAGACGTATTTGGTAACATCTCGTCCATCATTCAATGTGTCAGCTTTCAACCTTAATGGAAGAGCTTTACTGTCATTTAAGACTTAGAGCCTCCATTTTCAGGAGGTGCTTTTAATTGTAAATATAATCATAATACTTGATTGAAGCTCCTGTGCATTCAGTGACTGACTTGGTGACTACAGACATTACCAGACTAAGAGTTTCCTCCCTGAAGACTCTTTTCCAGACCTTCACCCTCAGTTGCTGCTTGATTGTGGACCTTCCTGGCTTTGGTTTTTGATCTGGCCTTTGAAGAACATTCAATTTATTTTCCTTTTAAAAAGTGATGAGGATATGTTTAGGGTCATTATCCATCTGCACTGTGAAGGTTTATCAGTTTTGCAGCATTTGGCTGATCGTGAGCAGAGAGGATGGTGACATCTGTCAGGAGTCACATCATCAAAAACCTTCAGTTGGCCCGTTCCATTGGCGTTCACCATTGACGCGTTCCATGCCCATACCATAATAGTGCCTCCACTACTGACACATACAGGTTTATTGGGTCCATCTGATTCCAGGACGTGTGTGGTTTTTTTTTGTCCTGACAAATTAAACTGGTTTTCCTGTTGTTACAGGTGGTTTCCATCTTGTAGTGAATCCTCTGCATCGACATTCATGAAGGCATCTCATCATTGTAGATTTTGACCTTTTGACAATAATATGCCTCCCTTTGATGTCATGAGGGTTTTTTTTCTTCCCCAAGAAGAGGATTCTGCTATCATTCACTTGAGTTGTTTTCCGTGGTCTTCCAGACCTTTAGACGTTCGGTTTTATGGGTTTTTTTCTCGAAAGAAGGCTTTTGAGTCCCTGGAAATAAATGGTGTTTTTGCTTAAAATGGCTGCAATTCCCGAATGGCAAAATTAGAGATATAAAAATAACTCGACTAAACTGGTATGATTAACCATGTAATTGATTGTTAGAAGCTATGATAGCAGCCTTAGCGTGTCAAACACTTGTGATGTAATCTATGTAATTCTTAAGTTACTTTATATTAACATAAATACTATATATTAACATAAATGTTACATTCCGCCTTGGATGCGGTCGCTCCTCTGAGGAAGAGGGTTTCTTATCTTAGGAGCTCAGCTCCCTGGTATAATTCACATATTCGCATGCTGAAGCAGAATGCACGTAAAATGGAAAGGAGGTGGTACTCCTGTAAATCTGCGGACTCCCATCGTGCCTGGAGAGATAGTTTAATAGTCTACAAAAGAGCCCTACGCAGAGCTAGAACATCTTATTATTCTTCGCTAATAGAAGAGAACAAACATAACCCACGTTTTCTGTTCAGCACTGTAGCCAGGCTGACAAAGAGTCACAACTCTGTTGGTCCATGCATTCCTGCTACTCTCAGTAGTGAAGACTTTATGAGCTTTTTTAGTGGGAAAATAATCAAAATTAGAGATGAGATCAGCCAGGCCCAACTGTCGGCGGCTGTGGACATCCCTGCAGTTTCGTTGATTTCTTCCGTTTCTGATTTGACTCTGGACTGTTTTTCTCCTGTGGGCCTCTCTGAGTTGACCTCAACTATTAGTAAAGCTAACCATCTACATGTCTGTTGGATCCCATCCCAACTCGATTGTTCAAGGATGTTATATCCTCTATTGGTATATCAATTTTGGATCAGATTAACCTATCTCTACAATTAGGATATGTGCCACAGGTTTTTAAAGTTGCAGTCATTAAACCTTTGCTCAAGAAACCATCCCTTGACCCGGACATCTTGGCAAACTATAGACCAATATCCAACCTTCCATTTATCTCTAAAATTCTGGAAAAAATAGTTGCTAGCCAGTTAGGAGAACACCTGCATAGAAATGATCTATTTGAGGTCTTTCAGTCAGGGTTTAGAACTCATCATAGCACAGAAACTGCACTGATTAGAGTCTCCAACGACCTCCTCATGGCCTCAGACAATGGATTAGTTTTCTGTCCTTGTTCTGCTGGACCTCAGTGCTGCTTTTGATACTGTAGATCATGGCCTTTTGCTGTACAGATTAGAGCACACTGTTGGAATTAAAGGGACAGCATTAGGCTGGTTTAAGTCATACCTATCTGACAGGTTCCAATTCGTCCATGTTAATGACGTTTCTTCTACACGGACTAGGGTCTGCTATGGCGTCCCACAGGGTTCAGTTCTGGGACCAATCCTTTTCACTTTATACATGCTGCCCTTGGGAAAAATTATCCAGAGCCATGGCATAAACTTTCATTGCTACGCTGATGATACGCAGCTGTACTTATCTATGAAACCAGAGGAAACAAAACCTTTGGCTAAACTTCAAGGGCGTCTTAATGATATTAAGTCCTGGATGTCCTCTAACTTTTTGCTTCTAAACTCGGATAAAACAGAGGTTATTGTCTTTGGTCCCAAACACCTGAGGAATGGATTGACTGGATTTACGCTGGCTTCCAGCACAGTTGTGAAAAACCTTGGAGTTATTTTTGATCAGGATATGTCATTTAAGCAGCATATTAATCAGGTTTGCAAGACTGCCTTTTTTTCATCTCCGAAATATTGCCAAGATTAGGAGCATCCTCTCCCAGGGTGATGCCGAAAAATTAATCCACGCGTTTATTAGCTCTAGACTGGATTACTGTAATGCGTTGTTAGCAGGATGTCCGAAAAGCTCGCTAAATAGCCTTCAATTGATCCAGAACGCAGCAGCGAGGGTGCTGACAGGAATCCGCAAGCGAGATCACAATCTCTCCCGTGTTAGCCTCCCTCCATTGGCTTCCCGTGAAATTTAGAATTGAGTTTAAAATTCTGCTTCTCGCATATAAGGCCCTTAATGGCCTAGCTCCGCGCTATTTACAAGACTTGATAGCATGTTATGCTCCTAATAGAGCTCTCCGCTCTCAGAGTGCAGGATTACTCGTCGTTCCTAGAATATCTAAAAGTAGGTTTGGAGGACGGGCCTTCTGCTACCAGGCACCTTTTTTATGGAACCAGCTACCAGTTTGGGTTAAGGAGGCTGATACTATCTCCATTTTTAAAACTAAATTGAAAACATTTCTGTTCAGTAAAGCCTACAGTTAGTCTAATCTATAGTGTGTAGGGGCTAATAGTTATAACTATAGTTGTAGTAGTAAGACTTGAGTAGCTCGTCTTAATCACAGCTTCGTCATAGTTATGCTGCTATAGGCCTACGCTACAGGGGGACACCAGCATGATCTGCTGGGTGGTGTCTCCACTGCTCTTCTCCTTTTTCTTCCCTTTTTTCTTCCTCCCTTCCTCCTCCTCCAGCTCATTTATAATTATTTGGGAGCACCCTGTTACTGAAACTGTGCTCCATTTTCTTTGCTTTCCTGTGTTTGTTGTTGTGCTGTTTCTGCCCCCTTTTCTTTCTGTGTATTTGCAGGCCAGAGTTTCCTGGGTTTCATGCTGACTTGCAGTTCCATCCTCTGTCCATCCCGGGGTTCTCCTCCACTTGTGTTTGGGTGCCGACTGGCGTGGTGATCGGCGACCTGGTCCTCTGGCCATCTCATCCCAGTGCTGCTGCCTCCATCTGTTTATATTTATATATCGCATCCTTTTGTTTGAAATCCTACCCTTCTCTTTTCTTAAACCCAAACCCCTCCCCCCCCCCTCCTCCCCCTTTTCTCGCACACACCTCACCTACACCCCACCCGCACATTACTGATACTCAAGAGCCTATCATGGCTCATTACGCTGACCACACGCCCAAGGGCCCTCCATAGCCCGCTTGCATTCACCCTACAACAATTCCACTACTTTTTTATTATTATTTTTTACTTTTTCTGTCCTACATCCTCTTTCTGTCCTCCATCTTCTCTCTGTCCTCCATCCTCTCTCTGTCCTGTCTCCCCTCTTTTCTTTCTCTACCCGGCTGGCCTTCAGCAGGAAGGTCCCCCCATATGAGCCAGGTCCTGCTCAAGGTTTCTTCCTCTTAAAGTGGAGTTTTTCCTTGCCACTGTTTGGTATAAAGGTTTTTTTTCTCCCTACGTGGGAGTTTTTTTACCTGCCATTATCATTGATTGGATTTAATTATATAATCTTAGTTGATGATATTTGCTCGGGGGTCATGCTCTGGGTCTCTGTAAAGCGCCTAGAGACAATTGTCATTGTAACAGACGCTATATAAATAAAATTGAATTGAATTGAATTGAATACGACAGTTCAAACCAAAAGCAATTATATGGGCATGTACAAAAAACATGAAAAACATGAAAACATAAAAACATAAAACATGAAAACCAAAAATATGATATGCTCCATGTTAGGATTGCTTCCTGGTGTGCAAAAACATTGCGTGTACTGCACATATCTTATGACGGGCCCCTGTGGAGGGGGCTCTCATGATGAGGAGGTTACGATATCAAGTTCCCTTTCATGCACGGGTGTTTTCCCATTTTAAATGCTCTATCATGTCTCACTAAATCAGTTATGGAGCAGAAACCTATGCCTTCTGGTGCTATGTCATTAACAAATATAGAACATGAAGCCAGCAGGATTACAGATTCAATTAACTGAGCAAGGTAATCCAAAACTGGATTTACGAAACATGTCACTTAGAAAGCAAGCAAAGTTTGGCAGAAATGTGAGTAAGGGCAGGGATCCATCTCACACCAGTAAATTTACAATATACAGTCATGGAAAAAATTATTAGACCACCATTTTTTCTTCACTTTTTTGTTCATTTTAATACCTGGTACCACTAAACGTCATCATGTGACTTAAACAGAAAAGAAAACACTGAATGCATAAAAGCAGTGTTTTTTGGCAGTACACCGCCATAGCTATTGATGTAAAAACTTGAGTGATTTAGGTTATAATCAAGAAAACCATGGAAAATGGTAAGATATCAGCTCTTAAATAAAACTCTTATGAGCAATCTTTGTGGTTATCGTTATGTTTGTCCAAACAAATGTACCTTTAGTTGACCAGGCATTAAAATGAACAAGAAACTGAAGAAAACAAGGGTGGTCTAATAATTTTTTCCATGACTGTAGAATAAAACAGAGACTACAGAACGACAAAAGATAAGAAGGAAGGTCTTTGCTCCCTGCTGTGCTCGAGAAATTGTAGAAGACAGCAAAACATGCAGAGCACATTAGAATATTAGAAGAAATCTAAGACTGACATGTTTTTAAGTTGGGAAGCGGGGGAGCTGCCAGTTTGTATGCAGTATATGACGCCAGCAAGGAAGATGCATTTTCCCTGTGCTAAATAAATAAGGAGCGGCATTGGTCCTGCCACTGAGAATGTACCTGAATATGCCAGTCTTTATTGCAAACTGTACTGCGCTCTCAGGTAGTGGTTCTCTGGGGAGAGGAGGGATCACCGCAAAGTTGCATCAGCAGCTCGGGGAAGTCGCAGGCACAGCATCAGCTTATCTCATCTTCTGTTTCTGTATGGGTGCCTTGAGTCTATTTGCTGTAGCGGTGTTACTGGCTTGCCATAACTCACCAAGCTACATTGTGCACTTTGGCCTGTATACGTGTGTGTGCACACGCACAAGCTTTGCTCAGTGCAGCCACAAGCCATCGTTATTCTGTGCAAGTCATTAAATGAATGTTTCAGAGCATTGTAGCGGGTTTAGTGTGAAGGGGCCATAAGATAGCTGTGCATAAGCAACTGCTCACAGAGCTCAGTGAACTGAAGCAGCACTGAAATGATGAGTGGGACAAAATTCCTCCACAATGTTGGCATATTGATGCTGTCCTACAGGAAAATATCATGTACGGATTCCGGTGTTCTGCATTATTTTGCTGTAGCATATGATCTAATCTTCACCTAAGTTACAATAACACAAAAACACTTAGAGACCTAAAACTGCTTGTGCGTTATGTGTTTGGACCTCCTTTGGCAGCATCGACCTCAGTTCCAGTAACTCTTTGACCATTATTCTGCACAGAACTGAGTTAGCCCAGACCTACTGGTACGATGTCTGATGTGTAAAACTCATCATGGGTTTAAGATCTGGGCTTTGACTCAGACCCTCCAAAAGCTCTAGTTTCTTTTTCTGAAGTTGTTCTGTGGTGGATTTACTTCAGTGCTTTGGCTCATTGTCCTGCTGCATCTCACAACTTCTGCCAAGTTTCAGATGGTGGACAGTCACCCTGACATGATCACATGGGATATTCTGGTAAACCTGGGAATTCATTTTCTCCTTGTGGTCCAAGAAACAACTGTGCTAATCTATTAATGTGACTTAGATCGTTATCAGGTCACATTTCATTGCAAATGAATGCAGAAAAACCTGCTACTTCCAAGAGCTTTGCATACTTTTTCTTGTATTTCAAATGATTTGTATCATTGTATGATTGAATCATTTGTACTTCAAATGATTCAATTTCGACAAGATGTTTTTATATTCTTTCATTTGTAACCTCCAAGTTAGTATCAGATTTCCCAAAGTCCACTTGTGTTTTTGTCTGGCCGTGGCAAACTTAAAAGTACACTTTTAAGTACCTTTTTTTTAATGTGTGAGTACACAGTTATGAAAATGGGCCCAGGATGGATAATTAATTAAAGCTTCTGTTACATTTAGAGGGATCTATTGGCAATGCATTATAATGCAACTGAAAAAAATAAAATAAAATACCGGTAGAGTCTTCTTTCTACCTCAGAGGGAGTAATTTACATCTACTGATGCCATTAGTCATCTGAATCTGCACCAGTGTACCATGTTTCTGCCATTGTTTAAAATGGACCAGGAGCTGCACGCTGAAACCAGGGGGCTTCATCTAGCTCGCTCGTCTGATGCAGTCCAAGAAAGAAAATCGCTGTTCCTAATCTGACCACCAGGGGGCGGCACCAAAAGTGAGTCATTCATGTTAAAATGTCAAACTTTGCAGCAGAAATAAAACACATATTTACAGTAGTTTTGGCTAGATTTGCCAGTTGTAGCAAAAGTTCAGGGGTGATATTTTATGTACTTCATCAGGTAAAATTATATACAAATGAATGCATGATTATGGATGTGATCTTTGATTGACAGTCCAAGTGTCATGACTTCTTATAACATTTGATGAACTTGACTTCTGAGCTGTGGAAAAAAGAGCATAATCCATCTTATTATAAAATCAATATGATCTATTGTGCCCAGGCGCCACCCCGACATCCTTTAGGTCGTTGGCTGCTGCATCTTGCAGTGGCCATTGCAGCCAGGTCATCTGGTTGAGAAACTGCCAAATATTGTTGTACTGTAAGACCACAGTAAGGCTTAGCAAAGCAGCTAGCAACAGCTATATTTCCCAGTGGCTGACAGATGCTGGCCAGGGCTAACTGGAGGATGCCATCAGGATTGTCTCTAGCTCATTAGCTTCCATGTCTTGCAGTAGCCAGAGCTTTCAGTAAAGCGACTTCTGCCTCTGATTTCCGTTCTCTCCCAACTTGCCTGACTAGACCACCAACCAACGAGTAGTGTTTTGCGCTCCGCTACCTGTTGCTTGGTCGCATAGGCTGCTTGGTTGCCCAGGCCGCTAGCAGCCCTTAGTGACCAAGCAGCTGGTCGGCTGAGGTCATGACAACCGGTCCTAGCAGAGCTCCACTAGTCCTAGTTTCTGCCCCAGCAACACCAGTTTCAATTATTATTTCAGATGTTAGGAAGATGAGGATGTATGGAGAGATTTTATCAGAATAACTGCAACTTAACATTAGTTAGCATCATAGGTTAGCATGAGCTATGCCAGCCAAGCTAAAATAACTAAATTATGGCAACTAAACTAAGGTGGGAATGTTCCAGGTCTGGTTGTTCCAGCAGTTTGGCCATTTTTGGATCAACTTGGGTTGGGTGATGTCAGTTCTTAACACCATGCAGTAAAAGAAGAAAAAAAAAAGACTTCAAAAGCACTCTTTGGAAAATCTATGAGCAATGTCACAGAGGGGTTTGTCCAGCTCCTTTTATACAGTCTGTGGCTGAAACAGATTATGCAAAATCAATTTGCAGATAGATGCCAGTAAAGTTCACATACTGCTTCTTCAAAACACCAAAAAGTGCAGCTGCTGTTCTGCTGCATGTCTGTGGTTGTCTCTTCCTTGCTCCTCTGGAGAGTCATAATGTTTCATAAGAAAAAAAAGCTATTAGTTCCACAGAACCAGTCAGAGTGATTGGGTACAGGACACGAGTGACAGCTTTGCCTCGATCTGCGCTGCTGTTACAGCAGATATATGTTAGATATAACAACTGCACAAATAAATAAATAGAGGGCATATTTCGATGTGGCATTTGTATGCCCGCTTTGAGAGAGTGAAACTGTCTCTAAAAAGTGGTTTCAGAACTTAACTGTTGCAGTTTGGAGCCCCGCAATCAACCAAGTACATCACTGTAGACTCCAATCTCATCCGGCTCTGTGCGAGCCATAAACCTGAACACATCTGTCTCGTCCCTGTACAGCAACAAGCAACGTGATTTGAGCTCGCTACAGCTCAGAGGTGCGATGTTGCCCTGTTGGAGTCATTATAAATGTTTTGCTCTCCTGGCAGGCATCACGCCGGGCAAATGCAATTACTCTGCGGTGCTCGGTGGAGGGTTATTTAGCTTGGATGGCTACAGTGTGTGAAATGTTTGGACACTGCTGGTCTGTGGGGTTTGTTGGTTTTCCCGTGTCCTCGGGGCAGCTGCGTGCTCCTGTTAAAACACTGATTTGGTGGGTGTTCGTTCACCTAGCGGCATATCACCAGTTGATGCACACTCTGCTTTGTCGGCCTTTCTGGTCTCCCTCACATTACTGCGCACTCACGCAAACGTTGGTATCCATATGCGAGCCGGCTCATAAAAACACAAATTTACACTCCATGAGAAATGTGAGACATCTTTATGGCAGGAATAAACACTGCATAATTAAAGGAACATTTAAATGTACAGTTAAAAGGGAAATATAGGCAAGACACAATGATGTCATAAATCCAGATTAGAATCAATTACCCAGCTTCCCCAGATCATATCATACTGCATTTACTGCACTTCAGAAGGTGGTAACACAATTGTCTTTTCTCTCTCTCTCTTGTTATTTTTTAATTTCAAAACTCTGTGGAATAATGAGACCAGTCGCGTCTGAAATTTAGGGTTTTTTCCTGCTTGGAAATGGTCAAACATTCCTACACTGATGGGCAGAAACAACTGTTTCTCTAATGTCACGGCTGATGTCGATCCCCTCTGGCATTGTGCCAACACCCAAAAAACTTTCAAGGTGGACTTCACCAATTTGCACAACCAGGCATTTAGATTAAATCAACTGTCCTGGATGAATGACCCAGCCACCTTGAGGAGAAACCATCAGTGCCTCTCCGTCTGGAGGAGGCTGAGGTGTTCAGGTCCGTGGGCCTCGGTCCTCTCCACCTTCTGCAGGTGTGCTCTGGAAAAGCATCCTCACTTCCTGCATTGCAGTGTGGTAAAATAGCCGCCCTGCTGCAGACAGGTAGGCACTGCGGCGGGTGGTGAATTCTCCATGGGAGGATCACAGACAGCAGCTCGCCCACCACCAGTGACATTTACACCAGCACGTGTTTGAAAAATGTCTCTGCCGTCTTGAAGGACTCCAGCCGAGGAGGAGGGCGAAAGTCCATGTGCAAGCTGAGTAAAGAACAGGTTCTTTCCAGAAGCCATGAGTCTCTTGAACTCTATAGACAAATACAGTCATCAACACTGCCACCTAGTTGACCAAGTTACTGCTGCTTTATTACGTTTCCATGCTTCCAGGGTGATGTGTAATCTCTTATATGTATGCTTACTTTTCTTATGTACACATAATTTATTGTTTTTCTTCAAAAGGCCTATCAAAAGGCTTGCTAATCTGTCATTATGGAAGTCCCAAAATCCGTCATTGATTTAATGACAGTCGTCGTAGTTCTAAGGAGCGAGTCCTCCTCCATTGAGCCTCATCTTCAAGTGTTTACAGCAGAAATAAACATTTTTACAACTTGCCACTAAAAACTGTTTTTTAGTCTCCATCGCTAGACTTCACAGATTTCACGACCACCGTATGGCGGGTGAAGCTTTATGCTGCTCATGAGTTAAAACTTATGTTAGCACAAATGCATTCATAATTAGGGGCTTGGTTTAGCTACTTACAAGACTTAACAGAGCATAAACGTTTTTGTCTTAATGCTAATATGGCTTGTTGTGCCGTTTACCGTGATAACGGACCGATGCTCTGGGCTTAGCTAGGAGAAACCTAGCTAGGCAGTCGGAAGCAGCTACTTTTGCCCGTGGTTGAACTGTAAGGCCGGGACCACGCTGTACGATTACAGCGGCCTCAGACAAAAGTTGGTTCACAGTGGTTGTACATCTCACCGTGAGAAAGGAACAAAAGATGAAAGATAGATCCGACAGACGTGTATCAAGCAGTGCCAGAAGTTTGCAGGAACCGTCTGCTGCTCTATGATCTCTGTCAGCTGACCAACCAACAGGAATGGACCATGACATGGAGGCATCAGGACGTCCACGCAGGACACTTGCAACAACAGCAGCGTCAAATACAACGGAGAGACAGAGAAGAAAAATACGAACTCAAAAGGAGGAAGGAACTTCTTTTTCTTGATTTTATTTCTCTTTCCAAAACCCTGCTACGGCAGGGGCTCACTTTTGAGTCATCGGTCAATGAAGTGATGACGCTTGTTTGAAACCTGAAATACATTCAGGTTTATTTCTGTTGTGGCCACAAAAACACAAACATGGCAGCCACAGAGCTATGGTTCAATAGTTCTAAAAAAAAAAGGATTGCAATTGATTACATTTTTTTTAGATCAAGCAGAGGAAAGAAAAAGGAATCACTCAATTCTCAGAAAAAAATTTTAGGATCATGAAAAAACAAAAACACGACTGGAGTAGCACTTTGTTGCATCACCTCTGTGGATGGTCAAGTCCATGTTTGAGAGAATTCAGATCATTTATGAAGGTCAGACAATATTCTTTATCATTCTGGCTCCAACTTTCTCTCAGCGCAGTTGTTAGATCAACTTTGCTGGTTGGATCATTAACTATTTTCTTCAACTTCCACCATAGAATTTCATCTGCATTGAGATCTGCACTATTTGCAGGCCACATTGTGTCTTTCATGACAGAAAGCTTTCATGCCTGTTGCTTCATGGTAGGATGCATTAGTATCCTGAGGAAACATAAAACCAAACATCCTTTCATTGAAGAAGAAAAGTGCCCACAATTCCAGTGTAAACTTGTTCATTTATTACTTCCGCCAAGGAGGTTATGTTTTTGCCGGATTTTATCTGTTTGTCTGTCTGTGTACAAGATAACTCAAAAAGGTATGGACGGATTTTGATGAAATTTTCAGTAGTTGTCAGAAATGTGAAAAGGAAAAACTGATTTCATTTTGGGTGTGATCCCAAAGAAATCCTGGATTCTGGATCACTTTCAAATGTTCGATAACATTGCAGTCAATGGGGCCAAAAATCTTGTTTCTCAATATCTCCGTTAATTATTGCCCAAAACTCATGAAATTTGACTCAGGGATTGTCAATGGGAACCTCTATCAAATTTCAAAGGCTGATCCAGATCTGATCCAGAAGGATTTTATCGTAATCTCTATAAAAACATTGCGGCGTTTAATTTCAATATATTGACTTTGGATACAAATATTGCATGAAATCTTGCTGGCATAATTATTTATTTTGTGTGCATCATAAAATAAAGGAAGATATGGTGCTTTTTTAGCAGTCCCATATTGTCATTGCTATATGTACGACTAATATTCATGGTGTAAATCGCTATATGGGGGAATTGTTGCATTTGGTGGAGGTCTGCGCTCTCTGAGTGCTTTTCTAGTTGAAGATGTAATGACTGCCCCCCCCATATGTACCGTTACCTGACGTCAAACCTCATATGGTCAAATCTGTTTTCTTCAGGCAGCAACTACACATTTTCAGATGACAAGAGTCCCAGCATCATCACTTTTCCGTCTGCAGATCTGTGATTCATCTTTGATCCAGTCATCCACAGTCTGATTGTTTTTCTTTGGTCAACTGTGATCTTGTATTTTTTCCGTTAAGGTGTTAATGACAGTTTGTTTGATTTTTCTGAATGTGTTATGGTAAAGTCGCGCCTTAAAATCCATGAGGTCAACAAGACCTTTAATGGCCTGAATAAATAAGTGTTTACTGTTCTGATATTACCATTTATCGCCATTTCTGATATTGTGGTCTCCATACTCATCCGGAGGTATGACACGTCTCCATCAGGATTTTATCTCAAGGGTCATTTGATCTCAAACTTTGTTAAAAACCACTTCCACCAATTCACTTGCTCTCCAGTTGCAGCGAAGTCTTGTTATTTTACTTCACCAGAACCAAAAGGTTTAACCTTACAGGTAAATAATATATTATCTTTTACCATAACAGAATGTAAATCCCATTTCTCTACTCTTCGCTCCAGTTTCTGCCCTTTAGTTGTGTTTTGTTGTGCATCTTCTGTTTTCAGTGTGTATTGTGATAAGTTTTCCATCTCGATGCTTTTACAACATTCCTGTTCTGTCTGTGCTTGGTCCAGATATTAACAGCTGACTGAGAACAACCAACACTTTCTGCAACATCCCATGGCAATTTACGTTCTTGAAGTAGTTTTTTTTCAGTTCCTTTTTGTTTTCAAATGACATCTCTCATGTTGGAGCCCTGATTCATGTTCAGACTACAAAGAAATAAGTAAATAATCTGATGTTGGTGATTGGTTTAGAGCTGCACATTTCAGGATTCCATAATATTTTTCCTCAAAATTTTATACACACACACATACATTTTATATATATATATATATATATATATATATATATATATATATATATATATATATATATATATATATATATATATATATACATATATATATATATATATATATATATATATATAAAATTCATGAAACCGCACAGTCAGAAACAATATCTGAAATGAAGACTGATGGATCAAGTGTTGGCAAGTAAAATATTTGAATTGAAAAAAAAGGGAACAGCTTAAACAGAAAAAAAGGACAAACTTTTTTTTTTAAATCTAAAGGTTGGTTCAGTCAGATTTTACTTTGCTTCTTGTACAAACAAGTAAAGAAAAAAAACAAAAGTCAAAGGAGAGCCATTTTCTTGACATTTTGCAGCTCAGTGAAAGTAAACGCACACTGACAGTAACGGTATTCAAATTAACTGAAAGTACAATGTTTCTGTATCAGCAAGTATCAGGAGATCATTAACCTTTTGATTAACCTTTTGATTCTGGCAGCTGCCGTCGCCTACAACAGGTGGCAGATGGGATTTTAAAATACTTCAGCAGTTGAGCTGCCAACACCACACTCAGCCTGAAACTCACAAGGGATCCGGCAAAGAGGCAGCCAAAAAAAACAAAACTGGAGGCAAGTAGGAGAATAAAATAAGTTTAAGTTAGTTCGATCCAATTAATTAAGGCTGAAAGTTTAGCAGGACAAAATGGTTGAATCGCCACCTGATCTTTGAGGAGGAGTTTGTGTCTCCAGATCCTCCCAGGAGCCGTGTTGTCTGCGGTGTTTGCTTCTGGAAGGTTCTCTCAAAGTAAATTGGTCCTGAGGGGCTGAACAGTGTGGGAATCAAACAGCGTTGCCAGGTGTATGATAATTATCGTATTTGTACAATAATTTAGCCCTCTGTAGGATGTACGATCAATAATTCAAAAAAAGGCCAAATGTACGATAATTTGACCATTTCTAATTATTGCCTGTCGCAACTGTCTGCCGGAGAGTTTTTTGTGAACCCTGAAGGCACTTGTTCCCATGTGACATGTTTCCAGCCAATCGTGCTTTGCTGAGCGTGAGATACGAGCGTTTGTCTCAGAACAACGAGCATGATAGGCTGAATTGTCAGCTGCGCCCGCCCCACGAGACGCTCACAGTCAGGACCAGATCAGGAAGTCGAGCGAGCGAGATTTAAACAGTTTAATCAGAAGAGAAAAAGCAAGGAAAAAAATGAGTCTCAAAATCGCCTCCAGGCCTCCAGGCTCTTACTTCCCACCTCTAATTGGTTTTTCGGGGACACATTAGTCTAACGCAACTGTAAGTTTGTGCTGATGTGGTGCTGTTAACCCGTTCCGTACTTACGCCACGAAGCTGTGAGTGCCTGTGGGACGCGATTTAACACTAGAGTGATTATACTTGACTTTAGCGCATCATTGGGCTTGAGATTTTGTTTATGACAGATGTACGATAATTTCCCTCAATATACGATAATTTTGAGTCTCTGGTACGATAATCCTACATTTCCCACCTGGCAATACTGGAATCAAATGACTTCCATGGAAAAAGAGAACACTTGGTGCACTGAACACAATTAATCCATCCATCCATCCATCATCTATACCCGCTTAATCCTCTGCAGGGTCACAGGGATCTGCTGGAGTCTATCCCAGCTCTCTTCAGGTGAAAGGCAGGGCTACATCCTGGACAGGTCACCAGTCCATCACAGGGCCACATGTAGATGAACAACCATGCACACTCACAATCACTCCTACGGGCAATTTAGAACCACCAATAGACCTGACATAAATGTCTTTGGACTGTGGGAGGAAGCTGGAGTACCTGGAGGAAACCCACACAAGTATGGGGAGAACATGCAAACTCCACACAGAAAGGCCCTTGATGAGGTTTGAACCAGGAACCTTCTTGCTGTGAGGCAACAGTGCTGACCACAATTAAACCTTAACTTTTTTTTTTTTTAAGGGAGGTAAACTGTCACACCTGATATTTTAGCGTCAACTCAGTGTAAATAATTCATTTAGCTTAACCAGAAATATTTAACTTTATGTTAATTAATTTTTGAAGGTGAAGCAAACCAGTTAATTTAAAGTTATCCTACATTAAGATAAATAAGTCAGCTTTATCACTTTATTTAAACTGAAAATTTTAACTTCATATAAGCCATTGTTGAATAACAGAGCAAACTACTTTTTAAACATTGTCTCAAATCATTTAAAGTTGTCATAATTTAAATGTATTAAACTGAATATACATTACATACAACTTGTATATTTAAAAAAAAAACCAAATTCACAAAGCACACTTATTAACTGCTCAGTGAACATATTTTTTATTCAAATGGCCAACGCTGTACCCCCAAATGCATAAAAATGAACAGACTCAACTATAATGGTTTGGATTCAAAGCTGTAAAAAAAAAAAAACACGAATATTTGTTTTTCCACAGACTGTTTGCTTGGAACGGGTACATTTTGTTCTTGTGGATTCAGCTGAAGAAGCTCAAGCTGAAAAACTGTGTGACTAACTAAGAGAAATGACTCGATGGACTTACAGGTAGTAATACAAATACGGTCTATAAATGGACTGAAAAGACAATTTACATCTGTTCCTAAAACAAAATGGTTAAAGTAAAATACATTTTGGAAAATAATGGAGTCAGACAGACAGAGTTCAACAGAAACTGTTCCTTCAAATAAATCACGGACAACGTCTGGAGGAAAACCACTGGAAACGTGGAAGTTGGTGAGTTTTGACAGAAGACATTTCCTCTCAACACCACAGCAGCTGTTCAAAAAGGATTTTCCTCCTCAAGGGGTTTCGGATGATTCGTGTGAATCTCCTCAGTTCTCAGAGATGAAACCTCCAGCTCCAACTCCCTCGACCTGAATTTCTAACCGGCAAACGTATCTGCCAGAAAAACTCTGCAATGCCGTGCACGCCAACAACACGCTGGAATGCGCCCTTCAAAGTTTTTCCCCTGCTCATCCACAAAAATCCCGTGTCGTTCCACTGTTATGAGATCAGTAATCAAAGGCTCCAAGACTTTCATAACCACAGACCTTGACCTCATTGCTATTGATCAGTGCAGCCGGATGAATAGAGAACAATGAGGGGTGACAACCAGGTGGCAGATGAGCCTGAAATCCAATACAAGACACAGACTGTTTTCTTTACATGAAGTACCAAGGGGATTACATGTTTTATAGTCGTCAACATACGGAAATCAAAAGATATTGCACATTGAGAGAGAGTAGCATGTCTTTTCAACAGAAGTCCATCCCAAAAGGATCTTCACACCCATCTTTCAGATTTAACCCTGTAAAACCCAAATATAGCCTTATTTAGTCCAATTTAGCCCAAATATAGCCTTATTTAGTCCAATTTCACAACTTAAAAAAGTTGTATATGGTTATTTTGGTCTGATGTTCAACAGGTTCCACAACATTTGACTTTTTTCTCTCTCTTCTGTTCCCAAGCAGCCGACAGTGGACAATGGTTTCCTGTTGCAGCTTGAATGGGATTCGTGGTGCAAAGCACAGCGGCTAACTCTAACAGATTCAACACCTCTGCAACTTTTTATCTTGTTAGAAGCTGGAAACTGTCTTTTGGGCAACTGGCAGCACCAGTTAAATGTTGCATCTCTTCAAATAGTTCCTTCACAGCTGCACTTGGCATCAGAATGAAAGAAGAGTTCGAACTTCAGACTGAGGCTAATTGTAGTTAAATAACTTTTGTCATATCTGTTGATTCTTCGTCAGATGGTAAATCATAATCTGACTGCTCAGCCGTGCAGCAGGACTATCAACAGGTCCTTGAACAACTCCAGGCTTTATATCGTCAGTTCTATGATGGGTACGTTGTCTCCTTTGCAGAGCACTGAAAGCACCAGAAAGATTTGTTTTATATGAACAATGAGAAAACATGCAATAGACAAACTCGTGATTTTTCAAATGTGTAAAAAAAAAAAAAAAAAAGTCTCAGTGATTGTTATTGCAGATGTGGCACTTGAATGGTAAAAAGTGAACTTTCCATGAGGATTTTTGAGCAGGATGAGATTTGATTAGATGAGTCAGCAGAGCTTTCCATGTCTTGCATGTGCACGTGCAACGCTCATAAATACAGGAGCTGCACACATGACGTTGATGATCAAGTTTATGCTTTAGAAGTTCTGATCTTCCTGAATATGAAATGTTCAGAGGGGCGAGGGGAGAGGAGGATGATCCAATGATCACAAATGCTCTCATGATACTGTACACAGAACTCACAATAAAACTGGGGGCTGCTTTTCTGAAGTTATTCCTTATATTACATGAACTATAAACTATACAGTGTAAACTTGACAGAATATTCTCCCCTCTGTTCTTTTTAAATTAGATTTACTCTACAATACCTGACAACATAACTTTATAATGAAGCAACGTAAAGTTAAGTTTAGCTTTAAAAACCAAAGAAAACACAGAGCAATTAATCCTCTGTGGCCTTTTTTTATTTTCAGTATTTTCAGGCACTGATGATTTTGTCATGCCCTGGTATTTTTTTGAAAACTAAAGCTATTTAAATTTTGCCTCTAAAGTCAGAGAGTTCAGGACAGAGATGTCCTGAACTCTATTGATATGGCCATCTAACGCTGATGACCTCATCAAGCGCCATCAGTAGGAAGGATGAAAGCAATGAGCCATATGCAGAACACAGTTACACACTTTGCCATCACACACACTTTCTCTGGGGCCATTTACAAATAGATCAGAGGTCGTTAAAAGCTTTTTCTTCGTAAAGGTCATAAAATGCACTTTTAACATTTTTTATTTTTAAATAACAGACATATTCAGTAGGATTTAACTTTAGTTTATTCGTGTTTCATTAATACTTAATCCAAACAAGCCATAAAATTGTGCATTTATAAAAGAGCATGAAGGAAAAGATGAACAGAGATATCCACATCGTGCATTCACTGGTGTTACTAGCTCAAGCACCAGTAGGCGGAGCCACCAGTAGGGGGAGGAGCCACTAGTAGGGGG
The DNA here is from genome assembly GCA_018398805.1 of Hirundichthys speculiger. NCBI lineage: Eukaryota > Metazoa > Chordata > Actinopteri > Beloniformes > Exocoetidae > Hirundichthys > Hirundichthys speculiger. Next base: position 2,344,530 of record JAGFBZ010000229.1, read on the forward strand.
AGGAGCCACCAGTAGGGGGAGGAGGCACCAGTAGGGGGAGCCACCAGTAGGGGGAGGAGCCACTAGTAGGGGGAGGAGCCACCAGTAAGGGGAGGAGGCACCAGTAGGGGGAGGAGGCACCAGTAGGGGGAACCACCAGTAGGGGGAGGAGCCACCAGTAGGGGGAGGAGGCACCAGTAGGGGGAGCCACCAGTAGGGGGAGCGCCAGCGAGCCTCCACCTGGACAATCAGGTCAATCATCGCCTGCCATCATGACAGCTAAGCTTCACTTTACTCTACATCGGTCCACATTTGTCACATAATGCCATGTGATTTCTGTTAGCTGTAACGCCAACTCCCTTTTAGTTAAGTTGAGCAACTCATGGCAGAAAGTTTCAGTGCTCAGACACACATACAAGCTTCAGAAAAGGTGGACTGTTAGAGACTAAATAAAACATCATTAAATTGCGACACCATCTTAACTGAGTGAGAAGTTCACCTTTTAGAGGCAGTTTCTCCTCTCTCAGGTGTAACTGAAATAGCATCCAGAGTCCGCCTGGCCCGCTCCGTACGTTATGGTGTTTCGACCCCGAGGGCTGAAAATTACAATCAGTCAAGGACAGGAACGAAAATTATTTAGACCAGCGTCACCTGAATGCAAATTTGATTCCATTTTCCTTACCAGCATCAACATCCCTCTGAAATGCACTCGTTTGAGATGAAAGTACAATTATGCTGCCAGAAGTTTTAAAGACTGCACATGTGCAAATCCCACTCAAATAGAATTGCTTTGATCAAAATAGGGGGGAGAAAAAAAAAGAGTTTAAATGATGCAAACTAATATTTTTCAGCTATTTGGAATGAAAAAGACACTCATCTATCAAGAGGAGGCTGGACCTCATTCCACTCTGGAGTTGCCCGGGATGAGAGGCAGTGGACTGGTGTGGGTTTACAGCCACCCAGCTTGGAGCCTGTACGCTGGGAGTTTTCCCCAGCAGATGAGCAGGTGGCTTCCCTGCACCTTTGGCTCAGATCCAGGAGGAACAATTTGGGTTCTGTCCTGGCCGTTGAACCCTGGACGAGCTCCGTGCCCTCGCTAGGAGCCTAGAGGGACATTGGGAATTTGCCCAACCAGTCCACATGTGTCTTCTGGGCGTAGAAAACCCATTTGACCGGTATCTCTTGGAGTGTCCTGTAGG